>OX465091.1:822549-1393652 GCA_949987675.1 Chymomyza fuscimana | reverse complement strand
CCCACGTGCAAGTTTGTTTTATTACCACCGGATTTTCCCAAAAATATATATTCCATTCATATGTTTTTACCTATAGCCACCATCTGTCTGTTATATACATTGCATAAATCTAGTATACCTTTTGTACCGAAAGGTACAGGGCCATAACTAGTTTTTGTTTGCAAGCAACGCCTTAAAAGTCCCATTTAACAAGTTTCCTAAAAAATAGCGAAAGAATCTCATACCGATTTTTGTGACTGCATGCTCAAACGAAAAGCAACAACAAATTACATTGAAAATCTGTGGGCCAACAACAAATATACGCGAGGGTTGTTTTTGTGCACACGAGATCAGAGAGCAAAGAGAGTAACAGAGAGTAAGTGAGAGAACGCTCGAAATTGTTTTTATAATTTGCATTGGCACTGGGTGATATACAGTTAGGGCCGTGCATGTACACGCGCATCGCTGCCTATGGCTAAGAGCCATTACAAAAACAAAAAGAGCCAGATGAGCAATGGGCCTGGACATCCCTGGTCTAATGTGTCGGGGTTCGATTCTCAGAGGATGTTAGATTCAACTATTTTTTTTTTTTATTAGTTTTCCATAATTTCTGTTATTTTTCTATTAAATATATTTTTCTTTATTGAGGTCTAAAATAATTTGGAAGTCGTCTGCATATGCACAGAATTTTATTTCTTTGTGGATGGAAATTGCACTGGCATTTAACAATAATACAATTTTACACCCTACACTTTTAAAATTAGTTAGCTAAAGGCCCCGGTAGCCATGGCTTTCTATTTTAACTGTTAGTTTATATCTTTTTAAGTATAAACTAGCTTTATATAAAATAAAAAAAAAAAAATAAATATTTTTTTTATTGTCATAAGAAAATTTATGTTTCATTTTCGTATTTTGCTATCCTCGCAGGTACAGTACGCGTTCTAAGCATTTCATTTCATGGTAAAATACGCACTTTTGTAAGGTATAATAAGAAGGTAGCGGCAAGACGAAATGAGTGTGTATTTTTTGCAGACAACTGTTTTTCCAATGACAGTATACATACTAAGGTGTGTATGCAAAATTTTAGAGCTCTATGGTGCGGGCGGGCAGAGAACAAACGTCTGTCAGCAATGTGCATATTTTCAGCCTCAGCCAAATTTGTAAATTTTTAGTTTTTGAGCCTTCATACCCTTTCGAAGCATTTGACTGGTATGACACTTCATAACCACGTTTGTCTTCACACTAACAAATTCATGTAAAAAAGGAGAAAAATGCGAAAAAGGGTATTTTGCTATCGATTCTCATACTGTTGAACACAAACTGCATTCTCATTCCTGTGCGCAAAACTTTTAGAGCTCTTGTTTACCGGCTGGCAGAGGAAACGCGAAAATCTAAAAATAGCACAGGCATTTCACGAGCGCTGGCAATTGATCTCGGCTCTGAACTTCGTTTTTGGCTGTCGGCAATGTTCATATTTTCAGCGCCAGCCAAAATTGTAAATTTTTAGTTTCTGAGCATCCATGCCCTTTCGGAGAATATGCCTGCTATGACACTTCCTAACCTCGTTTGGCTTCACACTAACAAATGCATGTAAAAACGAAAAAATTTCGAAAAAGGGTATTTTGCTATCGACTTTCAATTTGTTGAATGGATTTTGCGACATGCACACACAAACATTGATTCAGTCATTCATATGTGTGTTTATGTGTGCATATTTTTTTCAGTCAATGATAGAGAGATAGGTACATACATATGTAGATTCGCATGTAGTCAAAATTCGTTTACTTTTTGGGAATTCCCCCACCATAAATTACAATTTCGTCAGCTTTCTTTTTTTATTATGTTTATACCTGTACAAATATAGAAAAAACCGACCAAAAAAAAAGAAAAAAAAAAACAGAAAATTTAAAACAGGTACCTACATATAAAAGTTCAAGTGCAGGTAATAAAATTTTTAAATATCTTTGGTTTTGATTGGTTAAGTCAATAGTAATAAAAGGGGGTGGATGAAGTCAATGAATGTTCTTGACTTTTAACAGGTACATTGATCAATTTTAAAAATTCTTTTAAGCTTCCCTGCACTGGCAATAATTTGGAAATGTTTTTATAATTTTCGAACGATGAATAGGTAAAAGATGAATACATGAATCAGTAGTATGATTTTCAAAGAATGGTAATAGGGACTCAGTTTGTCTAGCGCAATATCAGTATATGTCTGGTGATTAAACCGTGAAGAACTGATTGAAAATAAATACAATATTTTCGAATATTAAACAGTGAAAATTGTATTAAATATTAATACAAAATTTGTGATTATTAAACAGTGAAGTTTTTAGAAGAATTCTTTGTTTTGGGGACTAGAGTGACGACAAAGTGGTGAGTCATGAGCGCTAAACGAGAGAGTCTAAATAATAAGCGGCCGTAATAATAAAAATTATTTCTACGTAATTAAACAAAAACCATAATAAAGACTATAAAACCAAAAATTTAAAACGCAAAACCGATCAAAAAATTTTCAAAATAAAAAAATTTTAACAATTCCTAAATCTGTAATTGAACTCAAAATAATTGCAAAATAACGCAGGCACGCATACCACTGACCCATCAATACCAACACAAAATATGTGTCAAAATTAGTCCGTTGTATATTTTGGAAGAACAACAACTTTGCAAAATAACGGAGTCTGCGAGCTCTAAAAATAGAAATAGCATTTGGCATCGTTTGGTGCCGCCCGCCCGTACCAACAAACGGTGTGTGTTCTAAAAATAGAACCAACATTTCGTTTCGTTTGCTGCCGCCCGCTCGTACCAACAAGCGCTAAAATGAATTTGGGCGAGATTCTATGTAGTTCTATATTCTTTGCTTATACACAAGTCCTGTATGCCAAACGGTGTTAAAAGCGGATTGTATATCTAAAGTAATCATACCTACTGAATTTTTACTTTGTAGTTGATTCTTAATGTCTTCCTTAAGTTTTTTGAGTGGGTGAATACAGCTACGACTAGTCCTAAAGCCATATTGTGCAGACGGAAGAACATGGCTCTCTTCAATATAGACGTTTAGTCTTGATTTTAAAATACGCTCGAAAATTTTAGAAAACCCACACAAAAGGCTAATTTGACGATAGCTTTCTGGAGAGTCTAGTGGCTTACCTGGCTTAGGAATTGCAAGTTGTTTTCAAGAAGCGAAAGTTTGGTGTTCCAACGAGCGTTGTTTTGCTGAAACATCTTTGCTTTTATTTCACGGTTCAAGTGATTAATTCTAGCCTTATAAATTGGCTGTCTTGTTCTTGACCAGTGTCTTAGCGCAATATTTCTAATCTTAATGAGTTCTGTAATATGTTCCATCAATCTGGTGCTGCGTGGACCGGAGACTATGACTTTAGGGACAGCTTCATTTATTGCAGTAATTACACTCGAGGTAAGGAATTCAACCCTGGAGTCGATTTCGTTGGTAGATAAATTTGTATTTTCACTATAAAAATAACTATCGCGAGTGCTGCGGCTAAGGGAGCTTTTGAAATGCTTCCAATTAGCTCTGGAAAAGAGAAACATTTCTTTTGCTGCAATGGACAAGGATGTCTTCAGTTTAGAAAGAATAGGTAGATGATCGGAAGAAAGGTCAGTAAGAACAGCTGGTTCTGTAAGGAGATGAGGGGAGCTAGTTATGAAAAAATCTAAAGTAGATGGATTTGCTTTATGATTAGCAGGGATGTATGTGGGGTCTCTAGGATAGACAATACTAAATTTGCTTTGCATTGAATGGCAATTTGATGTATTGTCCCATTTGTTTGCTCTAAGGCAATTCCACTCACGATTCCGGCAGTTTAAATCGCCACCAACGATATAATTACCAGCTAAGCGGTGAATTTTCAGCAAGTCATTTCGAAAACAAACCACTTTGTGTTTGGCGACGTTACAAAGATTACACGAATTAACTAAGCATTTAGCAGAGGAACCGGGAAAATAAACAGAAAAAATTTGTAAAGTGTTACCTCCGTTTAAATCCAGTTGAATACCAATATTTTCAATTAAGTGGGTATTAATGTTAAATATTAGTTTGTGTTTTATCTCACTTTTAACAATTATAGCTACACCACCACCACGAGTAGAACGTCGGTCATTTCTGTACACCAAGTAACCTGGGAGTACGAAGTTGTCTTTTGGACTTAACCAAGTTTCGCTTAAAAGGCAGATATGTACATGATTAATGTTTAAAAAATGTAAGAGTCCTAAGCGCTTTCTTACAACGGCACGGGAATTCCATGCCATAATATTAAAAATATTTGTTAAATTATTTACAAGGGTACACATATTTAAGAGCTAGTTTGGTTATTATGTTGAATTGTTCATGTTTACTGGTGCAGCTGCTTAGCTTTTCCAAGAGATCATTCAGGAGCGCATCAATTTCGTTAAACGTAAATAGATCGGGAGATGAGTGAATGTCGTTGCTATTGTTGCCGATGAGAACTTGTTGGTAAGTTTGGCGGTTTGGAGAGTTAAATGAAGCTGTAGTAGCTGCTGGTGTATTAACAGCATTGCGAATTACCGTTCGTTGATTATTAATATTTGGAAAGTTGGTGTTGTAGTTGCCATTGGTGTTATCAAATCTTGAGCCTCTTGCATTGTTGTTGTTTCTGCCAGAAAAGGGTTTAGTGCTTTGCCTTCTTTTTTGCAGGGGACAGGCAGGGACAATTTGGATCGGTAGAAGAGTGCCCTCCAAGAGTGCTCTTTACGCAGATTATGAAGCGTAATGGTGTTATTTTCAAAGTACACTACGTATAATACCAGCTTGTAGCCGGTTCGAGTTGTTTTTTCAATGGTTTTAACATCAGTACACTTAAGACCACGTTGTTTTAGGATAACAATAATTTCCTCATTAGTCATTTTTTCTAAGCTAGAGAGTACAGCCTTAAAAGGTTAAAAAACTCGAAATTTTGCTAAGCTAGCTCAAAGCAAACCGAGTTATAATCCGAAAAAGCCGTGCTCCGGAAACCGAGAAATCCAAACCGAACAATTTTGTTCGGATTCGGTTTTGCGTGCTCCGGAATCCGAATTTTTTTCGATAATTTCCTTTTTTATTTTCGATACATTTGTATATTTCCCTCATTTATATCGATAAATTCACATATGTGTGGTGTAACCAGCTGACTGCCATTTGTTAAAAATTTGCAAACATTGCAAAAATGTAATTTAATTACTCAATTGCTAGTTTTGAAGCTAAAAGAAGGCGTAAGATTATGGAAGAATCATATCCTACTCGCTGCTTTTGTGATTTCCCCTGCAATAAATATATTTTTTAGCATTAAATTCTTTTGATTAAATGTGTACTTAAATTCTGTTTGTTGGCGAGAAATTTTTGTTTGATACAAAACAGCTGACATGGCTGCCGCAGTCTTGCATCTTTTTATAAGTATATGTTGTTTACATATAATTTTCATTAAAATATTGCTAGTTTTTTCTTATTTTGAATATTAAATAAAATAACACAATAATAGTATTACTTTAGCAACAATATTTATTGAAATTAAACAAGACTTAGCTATTTTTGTTACAAGGGAAATTTTCGGCCATGCGATATGCACACATACACAAACAAAATAAAAATTCAGTTTGGCTGTGCATGCTAATTTTTGGGTTGAGTCAGAAAAAAAATAATTAAAAGTAAATGTCAATAAATATTCAACTTAAAGTTAGCATAAATAGAATCTAAGAATATCAAAGAATATTTAAAAAATTATTTTAATATAAAATACTTGCTTTTTTAAACCTATTTTGGCGATTTGTTTAATTCCACATGCAACATACCATTCGGTTTCAAAGCACCTGAAAAATTCGGTTTGGTGGAAACGGGAGCACCAAATATTCGGTTTCAAAGCGAATCCGAATAATATGAAATATATAACTTTTTCTTCTAAATAAAACAACCACCCACATTACAATTTCAACAAAAACGAGCGATGACAAATACGATCGAATGCCGACGGCATTTGCACAACCTTTCACTTTGAAATGTAATTCACTACTGCAAGCAAAATAAAGACCCACGAGAGAGCGCTGTTTGGCATTTCCTCACCTTGTATTATTACACCATGGGCAGTCTCTCAATTTACATAACTCGCGAAGCTATTGCACCAAAATCTGCCGCAGCGCAGTCGGCTCATGTACGGTCCAAGTGTGTGAAATCTCTCGCTCGTTTTGCTTAATTGCGGTTCTTGCTCTCTCGTGCGCTTTTGCTTACTGCGCTGTTTACTCACACAAAGAATCACTGGACTATTTGGTACTCTCTGAGCTCTCATAGCTTACAGCAGTGATTGAGAGACTGCCCATCACTGGCTTACAGAGAGTGCTCTCTGCATAGCTCAGCATGTAGCAAGGTATACTTATTTAAGGTAGAGTAATGCTGCCGGCGTCGCCACCAATTTTAGTGAGAGCAAGAAAAAGCGTGAGAGGGAAACAAACAAAAACGATCCGCGTAAACAACCCTCCCATCGCGCAGACATAACGAAACTAAAAATTGGTAACTTTCGTTGAGAGCCTTCGGCGGGAGTATGCTACCTTAAATAAGTATACCTTGAGCATGTAGCATGCACTTAACATTGCAGTAGCATTGCACTCTCACTTTAATTTTTCTTATTATCTCTGTGAATCTTTAGCTGTGCACTTACCCCCATTCACTATTAACAAGACATTTAGAAATTGTCATTTGCCCAAGTTGGACGTGCCATTTTCAGAGCCCTTCAAAGATATTTGCCTTTAGTTCTATTCTTTTAGTTTTATTCTTTTAAAATTGTTTTTAAATTCCAAATATAATAATAAAAAATATTAATTATTATGTTATGGGGATGGGCTAAGATAGGTAAGGCAAAGCTACTGATCGCATTTCTACTTGGAGAATGCCAGTGCGATCCTTATGCATATCTTAGTCAAGTTGACACACGACCTCCTCGTGGTCTCCCCTGGATCACTACAAACATCCGTGAGTAGTGAACTAATGTGTGCAGCGAACAAAATCTTCCTCAAGGTCTGAGGTTTTGCGTCGGGCTGGAATCCCACCTTGTAAAATTCCCTTTTTCCATGAAAACATCAACGAAGCCTCGGATAAGGACTCCCTATTTTGATGACGACCCCCGCAAACGTTTTAAGGACTACGATTTAAGGATATGTACCTGAAATGTTAGAACACTCTACAGGACAGGAGCCTCTATCCAACTGGCTGATGTCCTCGAGAAATACAAGGCTGACATCACCGCAATACAGGAAATGCGATGGATTGGGCAGGGCTGCGCTAAACGTAAGTCCTGTGATATCTACTATAGTTGCCATGAGTCGAAGCGTGAATTCGGTGTAGGATTTGTAGTTAGAGGACGACTGTGACAACAAGTCCTCCAGTTCACCCCATTGAACGACCGGATCGCTACAATACGTATTAAGGCGAAATTCTTCAACCTTAGCCTAATTTTCGCGCATGCCCCGACGGAGGAGAAGGATGATGTGATCAAGGATCTCTTTTACGCCCAGCTTGACGAAGCGTGCGATCGCTGCCCCCGCCACGATGTTAAAGTCGTGCTTGGCGATTTCAATGCCAAGGTGGGCAGAGAAGGAGTATTTGGTCCAACCGTCGGAAAATTTAGCCTACACGAGCAAACCACCGGCAACGGCATGAGGCTAATCGACTTCGCCGCGGCAAGAAACATGGTAATAAGTAGTACTAGATTCCAGCATCTTGACATCCATAAAGCAACCTGGCTGTCTCCAGATCGGTTGACTCGAAACCAAATCGACCACTTTGTGATTGACGGAAGGCATTCTTCAAGTATCTTAGATGTACGCACGATTCGGGGAGCCAATATTGACTCGGATCACTTCCTTGTTGCAGCTAAGGTTCGCATGCGTCTTTGTGCGAAAAAAACGTGCAATCTAAGGTGCTTGAAAAGCTCGACGTTACCAAGCTGCAATCACAAAAGACAGCCAGAGACTTTGCTACTCGACTCTCGGAGCTGCTTACGCAGAACGAATCTCAACTCGACGATATATGCGCGGAGTGGAAAAATATCTCCGACTCGTTGCGTACCGCTGCGGATGACATTATTGGCCCCTGTCGTCCGATTCGCAACTCCTGGTACGATGACGAGTGTCGCGCGGCAACTACAGAGAAAAACGCGGCCTACCAGGCAACATTGCGAACAGTTGCTACGCGGACTCTTGTGGAGCGCTACAAAGGAAAGAGGCGAGCAGAGAAATGTATCTTCAGGCGCAAGAAAAGAGAGGCGGAGAGGCGCGAGTGTCAGGAAATGGAAGAGATGCATGACAGAAATATGGCCCGAAAATTTTATCAAAAAGTAACGCGCCTTACTCAAGGTTTTAAGACCGGGGCCAGTTCCTGCAAAGACGCCGTAGGGAATCTAGTAACAGACGTCCAAAGCACGCTTAGTCTATGGAGAGATCACTTTTCGAAGCTGCTTAACGGTGACAGCAGCTCAGCCAACACGGAAAGTGGACCAGAAGAGACAATCACTGACGATGGAATTATCGTCTCACCGCCCGACTATACCGAAGTCAAAACAGCCATCCAGCGGCTCAAAAACAACAAAGCTGCCGGTGCTGATGGCCTACCAGCAGAGCTGTTTAAGGCTGGCGGCGAGGAGCTCATGAAGCGCATGTACCAGCTCCTATGCAGAATTTGGTCGGAAGAATGCATGCCGAGTGATTGGAATCTAAGCGTTCTTTGTCCAATACTTAAGAAGGGGGATCCAACTATCTGCGCCAACTACCGTGGAATCTCTCTACTTAACATCGCATACAAGGTCCTTGCCAGTATCCTGTGTGAAAAATTGAAGCCAACCGTCAACCAACTGATTGGACCTTATCAGTGTGGCTTCAGACCTGGTAAGTCCACCATTGACCAGGTATTCGCAGTACGGCAAATCCTGGAGAAAACCCTGGAAAAGCAAATCGACACACACCACCTGCTAGTCGATTTCAAAGCCGCCTTTGACAGCATTATTAGGTGTCACTTGTACGCTGCTATGTCTGAATTTGGTATCCCTGCAAAATTAATTAGGCTTTGCAGAATGACGCTGCAAACCACTTCCAGCTCGGTGCGAATTGGAAAGGACCTCTCCCAGCCTTTTGATACCAAAAGAGGTTTCAGACAAGGTGACATTCTATCTTGCGATTTCTTCAACATTATGCTGGAAAAAATTATACGTGCAGCAGAAATCCATCGCACTGGCACGATATTGGGGCAAAAAAGTGTCATGCTACTGGCGTATGCCGATGATATCGACATCATTGGTCGCAACAACCGCGCCGTATGTGCTGCTTTTTCCAAGCTTAATGAAGAAGCAAGGCGAGTGCGGTGAACGAGGACAAAACAAAATACCTTTTGTCGACACAGAAGCCTCAGCGTCTTGGGCAACATGTAACTGTCGATAGCTACACCTTCGAAGTAGTAGAGGATTTTGTCTACCTAGGAGCCAGCATAAACACCAAAAACAACGTCAGCCTTGAGATCAAGCGTAGATTTACTCTTGCCAACAGGTGCTATTTTGGGCTAAGTAGGCAATTGAGAAGTCGATCCCTCTCTCACAGAACGAAAAAAACTCTTTATAAAACGCTCATAATACGCGTCCTTATGTATGGCGCAGAATAATGGACGATGACGAGCAATGATGAGCGAGTCTTAGGAGTTTTCGAGAGAAAAATTTTACGTAAGATCTTTGGTCCCTCTCGCGTTGATGGTGAGTACCGTTTACGATGGAACGACGAGCTGTATGAGCTATACCGCGACATAGACATAATCAAGCGCATTAAGTTCCAGCGACTGCGTTGGCTAGGTCATGTGGCGAGAATGGATGATGATGCTCCAGCGAAAAAAGCCTTCGAAACGGTGCCCACCGGTGGTAGGCGCGGAAGAGGGAGACCTCCTCTGAGATGGAAAGATCAGGTTTCTATTGACCTGGCTAGGCTTGATATTTCCAACTGGCGTCAGTGCGCGCAAAGCAGAAACGACTGGCGAAGGCTTCTGGATGCGGCCAAGACCGACCCACGGTTGTAATGGCCAATTGATGATTGATGATGATGATTATATTATTTATTATTAATTTATTTATTCACCTAACTCTCATAGAGCTTGAGATTTGGAAAAAATAATAAAAGTTGGCGTTTTAGTTTGATCTCAGAATCGCAACTATTTTATTAAAACTTAATATATAATTTCTCCAAATAAACGAGCTATCATGATGTTTGATGACGTTCTAATCGATACTTTGTTTGAATCAGACAAACAACTTATACAGAACGGTGGGGAGCTCGAGGAGACGCACATGATCCTTTTCCAATCAATTATGAAGAAGTTGACGGGTTATAAGCCACAAAGACCAGCCATGTACGAAAACGCACATCTTATTCGGTCTGTTCCTGCGGATGAAGATTACATACAAATTTTGCATTGCCGCCAGAGATGTCTTCATTTATGATTCAATGAATTATCGAACTGTACCAGACGATTTTTCCGTATGTAAAATCCTCCGACGTTAAATTCCCACCAGTACAGAATCAACAAAATTGTGATTGCGGAATTTTTGCCATTGCATTTGCGGTTTCTCTGATTTTTCAAATAAAACCGAATAATGTAGCGAACGATGTTACTAAAATGTAGACACATTTAGTGAAAATATTGGAAAATTTTACTATTGAGCACTTCCCGCAAAGCGATAAACTTCCAAAAGAACAAGTAGATCCGTTGAATTTTGCTGTCGAGGGGCGCAACAAAAATCTCAAAATGCGGGTGTACCGTCGACGTAAGGCAGAAGACATAAGCACATGGCAAGAATTTCGTAGACTTCAACTTTGTTTTCTCACTGAGAATGATAAAAAGGATATCAAAGAAAACCGTTGCCTTAACGACTCGCATATGAGTGTTTTTGCTTCAATGCTTCAAAACATGACATCGTTTATGCCTTATGAAACAATAGTTTTACAAAAATTGAGCAATGTCAAACCTGTGCTTCCAGGACAAAGCCACATTTAAATACTACCCAGTCACAACCATTGGGTATGCAGTTATTACAACCATATAGCGAATTCTCTTTTCATCTATGATTCTTTAATCTACGATCTGGAAAAGGAGCATACTTTGTTTTTGAAAAAATTGTACCCATTGTTTGACTTAAGGCAAACTCAGTTTCCTTTAGTGCAAAAGCAAAACAACTTCGTTGATTGTGGAGTATTTGCCATCGCTTTTGCGATCCTTCCGAAGTAATAAACAAACAGATGAATGTTGACATATGTTCAAACATGTGTGAGACCCAGGTTAAACGTTCAAGACAAGCTGATAAAAACTCTTCGTTGTTGCCGATGAATATAAAAGGAAGAAGATCAGCGAGTGCCAAATACTACAAAATAAATAAAGAACAAATATTAAAGATGGCGTACGTTAAAGTCGGGCGCGGACGACTTTGGGATACCCTGTACCACCACATTGCAATCAAGTCCGATATTGCTTACAAACTCCAAAAGATATTTCTTTGCCAAATAAACGAAACACAACAAATTTTGTGCAAAAAACGTTTTTTTGACTGATTGGCCCTATGGGAGCTATATGATATAGTCAACCGATTTTGATCAAATTTTGTACAGTGCTTGGGATCTCTAAAAAACTTCTTAATGCCAAATTTGGTTACAATATCTTCACAAACAAACGAAACACAACGAATTTTGTACAAAAAACAAATTTTCGGCCGATCGATCCTATGGGAACTATATGATATAGTCAACCGATTTTGATAAAATTTGGTACAGTGCTGGGGGTTTTCCGATTGCCAAATTTGGTTATGATATCTTCATAAGCAAACGAATTATCCATCTAAAACTTTTACTTTTTTTCGAGGTCCTCTGAAACACCCCTATGGCAGCTACATAATGTAGTCCCGATATCAAAAAAATAAAATAAACTTGTCTCCTATTGATTAATAAGGGATCTTGTCTGATAGTTTGGTTGCTCTAGCTCTTACCATCTCTGAGATCTAGTCGTTCATACGGACAGACGGACATGGGTATATCGACTTCTCTAGTCACTCTGATCATACTTTAGGTAACTTTGGGGGGTCTCCGACTTCTCCTTCTGTACGTTACATACATTTTCGGCTTGCACAAACACAATATACCCTTTGTACCATACGGTACAGGGTATAAAAATATTTAGAATCACCAAATTTGGTAAATATATTCATGTGGCCTTAATGAACAAATCCACATTCAATTCATTTTTTAATTTTTTATAGGTATGGGGTACTACACCGTCGGGCACCGCCTCGACTGTATCACATTTTTTTATTTTAGGGTTTTGCTCATACAGTACACCTATAAGTTTAATAGAGAAATGAAGTATGTTACGCTACTTTACTTAAAAAGAAAATGTAAGCCCCTTTAGCCTTATAGGAACAATTCTTAGTAGAAACACTTGCGTCGTTGATATAGATCTAACCTGTCTTTTGCTTTAAAGTGGCTACATAAGGACTAATTTAGTCTAATGTGTCGGGGTTCGATTCTCAGAGGATGTTAGATTCAACTATTTTTTTTTTTTATTAGTTTTCCATAATTTCTGTTATTTTTCTATTAAATATATTTTTTTATATTGTCATAAGAAAATTTATGTTTCATTTTCGTATTTTGCTATCCTCGCAGGTACAGTACGCGTTCTAAGCATTTCATTTCATGGTAAAATACGCACTTTTGTAAGGTATAATAAGAAGGTAGCGGCAAGACGAAATGAGTGTGTATTTTTTGCAGACAACTGTTTTTCCAATGACAGTATACATACTAAGGTGTGTATGTAAAATTTTAGAGCTCTATGGTGCGGGCGGGCAGAGAACAAACGTCTGTCAGCAATGTGCATATTTTCAGCCTCAGTCAAATTTGTAAATTTTTAGTTTTTGAGCCTTCATACCCTTTCGAAGCATTTGACTGGTATGACACTTCATAACCACGTTTGTCTTCACACTAACAAATTCATGTAAAAAAGGAGAAAAATGCGAAAAAGGGTATTTTGCTATCGATTCTCATACTGTTGAACACAAACTGCATTCTCATTCCTGTGCGCAAAATTTTTAGAGCTCTTGTTTACCGGCTGGCAGAGGAAACGCGAAAATCTAAAAATAGCACAGGCATTTCACGAGCGCTGGCAATTGATCTCGGCTCTGAACTTCGTTTTTGGCTGTCGGCAATGTTCATATTTTCAGCGCCAGCCAAAATTGTAAATTTTTAGTTTCTGAGCATCCATGCCCTTTCGGAGAATATGCCTGCTATGACACTTCCTAACCTCGTTTGGCTTCACACTAACAAATGCATGTAAAAACGAAAAAATTTCGAAAAAGGGTATTTTGCTATAGACTTTCAATTTGTTGAATGGATTTTGCGACATGCACACACAAACATTGATTCAGTCATTCATATGTGTGTTTATGTGTGCATATTTTTTTCAGTCAATGATAGAGAGATAGGTACATACATATGTAGATTCGCATGTAGTCAAAATTCGTTTACTTTTTGGGAATTCCCCCACCATAAATTACAATTTCGTCAGCTTTCTTTTTTTATTATGTTTATACCTGTACAAATATAGGAAAAACCGACCAAAAAAAAAGAAAAAAAAAACAGAAAGTTTAAAACAGGTACCTACATATAAAAGTTCAAGTGCAGGTAATAAAATTTTTAAATATCTTTGGTTTTGATTGGTTAAGTCAATAGTAATAAAAGGGGGTGGATGAAGTCAATGAATGTTCTTGACTTTTAACAGGTACATTGATCAATTTTAAAAATTCTTTTAAGCTTACCTGCACTGGCAATAATTTGGAAATGTTTTTATAATTTTCGAACGATGAATAGGTAAAAGATGAATACATGAATCAGTAGTATGATTTTCAAAGAATGGTAATAGGGACTCAGTTTGTCTAGCGCAATATCAGTATATGTCTGGTGATTAAACCGTGAAGAACTGATTGAAAATAAATACAATATTTTCGAATATTAAACAGTGAAAATTGTATTAAATATTAATACAAAATTTGTGATTATTAAACAGTGAAGTTTTTAGAAGAATTCTTTGTTTTGGGGACTAGAGTGACGACAAAGTGGTGAGTCATGAGCGCTAAACGAGAGAGTCTAAATAATAAGCGGCCGTAATAAATAAAATTATTACCAAAAACCATAATAAAGACTATAAAACCAAAAATTTAAAACGCAAAACCGATCAAAAAATTTAAAAAATAAAAAAATTTTAACAATTCCTAAATCTGTAATTGAACTCAAAATAATTGCAAAATAACGCAGGCACGCATACCACTGACCCATCAACACCAACACAAAATATGTGTCAAAATTAGTCCGTTGTATATTTTGGAAGAACAACAACTTTGCAAAATAACGGAGTCTGCGAGCTCTAAAAATAGAAATAGCATTTGGCATCGTTTGGTGCCGCCCGCCCGTACCATCAAACGGTGTGTGTTCTAAAAATAGAACCAACATTTCGTTTCGTTTGCTGCCGCCCGCCCGTACCAACAAGCGCTAAAATGAATTTGGGCGAGATTCTATGTAGTTCTATATTCTTTGCTTATACACAAGTCCTTTATGCCAAACGGTGTCAAAAGCGGATTGTATATCTAAAGTAATCATACCTACTGAATTTTTACTTTGTAGTTGATTCTTAATGTCTTCCTTAAGTTTTTTGAGTGGGTGAATACAGCTACGACTAGTCCTAAAGCCATATTGTGCAGACGGAAGAACATGGCTCTCTTCAATATAGACGTTTAGTCTTGATTTTAAAATACGCTCGAAAATTTTAGAAAACCCACACAAAACGCTAATTTGACGATAGCTTTCTGGAGAGTCTAGTGGCTTACCTGGCTTAGGAATTGCAAGTTGTTTTCAAGAAGCGAAAGTTTGGTGTTCCAACGAGCGTTGTTTTGCTGAAACATCTTTGCTTTTATTTCACGGTTCAAGTGATTAATTCTAGCCTTATAAATTGGCTGTCTTGTTCTTGACCAGTGTCTTAGCGCAATATTTCTAATCTTAATGAGTTCTGTAATATGTTCCATCAATCTGGTGCTGCGTGGACCGGAGACTATGACTTTAGGGACAGCTGCATTTATTGCAGTAATTACACTCGAGGTAAGGAATTCAACCCTGGAGTCGATTTCGTTGGTAGATAAATTTGTATTTTCACTATAAAAATAACTATCGCGAGTGCTGCGGCTAAGGGAGCTTTTGAAATGCTTCCAGTTAGCTCTGGAAAAGAGAAACATTTCTTTTGCTGCAATGGATAAGGATGTCTTCAGTTTAGAAAGAATAGGTAGATGATCGGAAGAAAGGTCAGTAAGAACAGCTGGTTCTGTAAGGAGATGAGGGGAGCTAGTTATGAAAAAATCTAAAGTAGATGGATTTGCTTTATGATTAGCAGGGATGTATGTGGGGTCTCTAGGATAGACAATACTAAATTTGCTTTGCATTGAATGGCAATTTGATGTATTGTCCCATTTGTTTGCTCTAAGGCAATTCCACTCACGATTCCGGCAGTTTAAATCGCCACCAACGATATAATTACCAGCTAAGCGGTGAATTTTCAGCAAGTCATTTCGAAAACAAACCACTTTGTGTTTGGCGACGTTACAAAGATTACACGAATTAACTAAGCATTTAGCAGAGGAACCGGGAAAATAAACAGAAAAAATTTGTAAAGTGTTACCTCCGTTTAAATCCAGTTGAATACCAATATTTTCAATTAAGTGGGTATTAATGTTAAATATTAGTTTGTGTTTTATCTCACTTTTAACAATTATAGCTACACCACCACCACGAGTAGAACGTCGGTCATTTCTGTACACCAAGTAACCTGGGAGTACGAAGTTGTCTTTTGGACTTAACCAAGTTTCGCTTAAAAGGCAGATATGTACATGATTAATGTTTAAAAAATGTAAGAGTCCTAAGCGCTTTCTTACAACGGCACGGGAATTCCATGCCATAATATTAAAAATATTTGTTAAATTATTTACAAGGGTACACATATTTAAGAGCTAGTTTGGTTGTTATGATGAATTGTTCATGTTTACTGGTGCAGCTGCTTAGCTTTTCCAAGAGATCATTCAGGAGCGCATCAATTTCGTTAAACGTAAATAGATCGGGAGATGAGTGAATGTCGTTGCTATTGTTGCCGATGAGAACTTGTTGGTAAGTTTGGCGGTTTGGAGAGTTAAATGAAGCTGTAGTAGGTGCTGGTGTATTAACAGCATTGCGAATTACCGTTCGTTGATTATTAATATTTGGAAAGTTGGTGTTGTAGTTGCCATTGGTGTTATCAAATCTTGAGCCTCTTGCATTGTTGTTGTTTCTGCCAGAAAAGGGTTTAGTGCTTTGCCTTCTTTTTTGCAGGGGACAGGCAGGGACAATTTGGATCGGTAGAAGAGTGCCCTCCAAGAGTGCTCTTTACGCAGATTATGAAGCGTAATGTAAATTAGTACACAAGTAAATTTCTGGTATCAAAACCCATCTAATTGAAAACATAGGCATACAAGTTAGCTTACAAATTTACTCTGTCTATTTTGCTGGACATACTGCTAAGTGTGTTCCTTCATGCAATTTATCTGGGGACCGGAATCACATTAAAAGCTTGTATAAATCTGACCTACTCAAATTCGCGGGAATACATGGAAACTTCGTAGTTTGTGGGGATCTAAACTCACGCCATAGGGTTTGGAACTGTACTCGAGCCAACTGTTGGGGCAATATTCTTAATGATATTTCAGATCTAGGTAAATTTAATATATTATACCCCAAAGACCCCACTTACATTCCATCGTGCCAAAAGGCCAAAGCCTCTACAATAGATCTCTGCCTCACTAAAATTCCAAATCATTTCTCAAACCCAATCGTTTTTAAAGATCTTACTTCTGATCACTTACCAGTGGTCATTAAATACTCGGCTAACTTTATGCTTAGTAACAAAACCCATCCAATAATTAGCAAAGCAAATTGGAAGCTATTTCGAAGAATAATCAATGATAAACTTTCAGCTGTAAACTTGGATGTCCAAAATTTACCACCTTCGACTTCTAATATTGATGTTTTAGTTGACTCCTTTACAGAAGTAATCAACTATGCATTCCATAAAGCAGTCCCTCATAAATCTATGAAATTCTCAAAACTTACGCTTCCAAAACATATATCTGAATTGTTTAAAATTAGAAACGTTCTTCAAAGGCAATGGATTAGGTCACGCCTACCACTATTAAAAGCAAGATGTAACCACTTAAATTATATCATACGACAAGAATTATTTACCCATAATAATGAGAAATGGAACAATAAACTTAAAAAATTGAGTAAACACAGTAAACCTTTTTGGAATACTACTAGAGTTATTAAAAAAAGAAGGCAATTTGTTCCTTGTCTATATAAAGATGACGTAACTTATGCTTCTGGAGAGGAAAAATCGAATGTTCTTGCAGATGTGTTTCAACAGAAGCATAATCTTACAACGTCATATTCTAGTTCGGAAACGAGTAGCCAAGTTGAAACATCCATGCAATCTGTTGCTGAAACTCAGAATAGCAGCTCACAAATTTGTAAAGTCTCTATTTCTGAAGTTATTTATATAACAAATGCTCTCCGTACTAGGAAATCCCATGGAACTGATGAAATTCGAAATATTTGCTTGAAAAACCTTCCTGTGAGTGCTATTAACTTCATAGCTTTCTTGTTTAATCATTGTCTTCAAGTAAGTTACTTTCCACGAGTTTGGAAGACAGCTAAAATAGTACCAATCGCCAAACCAGGTAAACCACTTGATAGACCAGAGAGCTATAGACCTATTAGTTTGTTAAGCGGCTTGTCTAAGATGCTAGAGAAATTAATAAAAACTCGACTTGTCAATTATTTAGATTTACACAGCATTTTGCCAAATGTACAGTATGGCTTTAGACCTGGACTAAATTGCACATATCCTTTACTAAAACTTAAGAATTTTGTAAAAGATAGTTTTCAAAACAAGCAATCAGTCGGATTGGTTACGCTAGATATTGAAGCGGCATTTGATACAGTTTGGCAAGATGGACTGATACACAAATTAAAACTTATTGGAACACCTATATACCTTACTAAAATAGTGCAAAGTTTCTTGACACAACGTCGATTTTACATTGATTTGGATGGTGCTCAATCAACGAAGCGACATATCACTGCTGGTGTACCACAGGGCTCCGTTTTAGGTATATATATACACACATGATATCCCACAAGGAGCCAATTGTGGGCTTTTGTTGTTCGCTGATGACGCCGCTGTTTACAGTGCTGGTCTTCAGTACAGTCATATTAAACAATCCTTGCAAAACTATTTATATGAATTAGAAATCTTTTATCACAAGTGGAAAATTAAAGTAAATCCTACAAAAACAAATGCCATCTTTTTCACTAAGAAAAGGAAATCCTGCTATCTTCCTGATGGGATGTTAAAAATCTATAATTCGCCAATTCACTGGGTCGATAACATTCGTTATCTGGGAATACAATTAGATAATAAACTCACTTTTAATTCTCATATTGGTTTCACTGTGAACAAAATTAATAAAACCATTTGTACCCTGTACCCACTTATAAATAGGAAGTCAAAGTTGTCAGCCGAAAATAAACTCATCATCTTTAAAACCATATTCACTTCTATCCTAATGTATGGATCTTCTGTTTGGGATAATTGCGCGCAAACACATATTAAAAAACTCCAAGTATGTCAAAATAAACTTTTAAAACTATTGTTAAACTTACCATATTACACAAACACAACATACCTTCATAATGTAGCTGGTGTAAAGACAGTCTATCAATATATTAACTCTAAACATTAATTTTGTAAATATTTAGTTTTAAGTTATTTTTAAGTTAAAATTAAGGTTTTTCCCATTTTTTCCTTATAAATTTCATATTAATCACGCAAACATCAATACATACATTTATGTAAAGTCAAAAAATGACACAATTATAAAAATTTCAGTTGAAAGCATATGCAAAACTCTGTATGATTATAAAAATGAACCATTAGCTTTAATGAAAATGTAAATACTAAAAGGGAATAAAGCACAAATAAATAAATAAATAAATAAAATTCACATATGTTGTGGTGTAACCAGCTGACTGCCATTTGTTAAAAATTTGCAAACATTGCAAAAATGTAATTTAATTACTCAATTGCTAGTCTTGAAGCTAAAAGAAGGCGTAAGATTATGGAAGAATCATATCCTACTCGCTGCTTTTGTGATTTCCCCTGCAATAAATATATTTTTTAGCATTAAATTCTTTTGATTAAATGTGTACTTAAATTCTGAATGTTGGCGAGAAATTTTTGTTTGATACAAAACAGCTGACATGGCTGCCGCAGTCTTGCATCTTTTTATAAGTATATGTTGTTTACATATAATTTTCATTAAAATATTGCTAGTTTTTTCTTATTTTGAATATTAAATAAAATAACACAATAATAGTATTACTTTAGCAACAATATTTATTGAAATTAAACAAGACTTAGCTATTTTTGTTACAAGGGAAATTTTCGGCCATGCGATATGCACACATACACAAACAAAATAAAAATTCAGTTTGGCTGTGCATGCTAATTTTTGGGTTGAGTCAGAAAAAAAATAATTAAAAGTAAATGTCAATAAATATTCAACTTTGTAACGTGCGGCTGCCAAGGCCTAAAATGGCCATTGCATCGGATAGGGATCGGAAGTCTCGTGCACTATGCATCGCTCTATGCCTAGCTCGTCGGATCGGCGGGGTTCTTTTCCTTACCCTATTCCGTGACACCTAACATAATAATTAAAGTGCACGATATCAGAAACTAAAAATGATAAGATAAAATCAATGAAGCCAGTTATTGCCGATTCGGTTAGATTGCTAAAATAAAAAAATTAGCTGTACTCCGACTTATCGATGTGGATTAAGATGGTATTTATCCACATCTCTGTACCCACCCAACCTTGGCAATTGGCGGAGCGATGTTAGCAATTGCCCCTAAACACATCAGCTAAAAGCTGTTAAACTCGATACGCCTGAGTCATGATGATTTTGATACTATTTATTTAAACTAACATATTAATAATATATAAAAGATCTTCGACAAAATTAATATAGAAATTCAAAATTCATGGTTTCGCTTTGTTCCATAATTTACGATTTAAATATGATTTCAAAATAAGGTGTTTAAAAGAAGGAAGAAAACTTAAATTATCCAATTAAAACATGTCAAATTCAAACGGTTTAGTTACATTATCAATATTCTTTTTTTAAAATAGATATTGATTAAATAAAATAAAATGATTCAACTCACGTTCATCCTGCGCGTTCGTTGGGCCCAATGACGTAGCTGGATGTAACTCTGTTTTAAATTTTGTTATATATAAGAACTTAAAAATAAATGTAACTAATTCATTTAGTGTATTACTTATTTCATATAGGATTTTTCTTTTGTTTTCTTTTTTCTCCGTTTATCGTCTAATACAAATTAAATATTACATTATTTAATAAAAACAAACAATTATTTTTCAAAGTAAATTATGTTTAAAATTCCAGTGTATATGTTACACTCAGTTATGGTCAAAAATATGTAGATGTTAGCAGTTATACATATATAAAGCAGTTATATATGTATAAAGTCCGTGTGTGTTTATATAGGTCCAGTTAGATATAAGAAATTTTGTGTATTCCCTTTCGTTGCTCTATCAGTTTTCAAAACTGGCAGTGCCACACAAATCGCTGAGAGCGGGAGAGCAGATCTACTGAGCGCGGCAACGAAGGCACCTTTGCTTCTGCTCTCTCTCGACGCGACGTTAATGTTTGTAGCTGTGTGACGAAATGCGACTCCGCTGTTGTGAAATTGTGTGCGCCTTTGGTTGCGACTCCGCTACTTTGGCCTTGAGACACTTGAGGACAATATCACAACCAACGGTGCCCAGTAAAGCAACCATACGAACGCAGCGGCCGATCCCACTTAGCCAGGGAGGGGGCTTGATTCTGTATGTAATAATTTAAATCAAAAAGCCGTAAAGTCACAACCAACCATTCACTTTTAACTCACATTTTAGCCTGTTTTGTGCCAATAACAATAAAAGTACACGTATACACACAAAATCATTGGCAAAATATACTTTTTAAATATTTTACATAAAGTTAAACACTCAAACGCACATAAGAAAAATTTAGCGCGAGCACGTCCGTACACCACAAGCTGTCTTTTTAAATGCTCTTCTTGCCTGTCGCTTGTCGCTGTTATGAGAGAAAGAGAGCGCGTTCTTTACATTGGTGAACGTAAAGCGAGACATAAACAGTGTACGCACCAAAGACAATGATATCTGCAGAACAAATTAACCCTATAAAATTCACCGTTTTTCTGCTGACCACTACACCACAGATAATACCGGATGAACTCGTGAAAGAGGCTATTAGCTGAAAAAGGTCAATTCTATCTAGTTTGTATGTCCTTCAAGTGATAAACACCCATTTTCTTGCCCAATTCATTGCACAGCTCATAATAAACAGGACTAAGCTGACGAGTTACCTTAGCTTTTACAAAGTTTGTTCTGTTCGTGCAGCACGGCTGCAATATTTTCATTACTACGGTGTAATGGCATATTTGTGTTTTGTAACTATCCTAATATATATCGTCAAAAATCATCATAACTCAAAGCAATATCGAGACTCAGCAAAGTTCATTCAGCAATCATAACTATTAATTCTGGTAAACTAAACTATTGTTGTTTTTCCTTTCATCCTTAATGAAGACTGGTCAGGTCAACAAAGAACCTCTAAGACCTGAAAATTCCGAGCCCTCATCTTGAACCAAAGAAAAACACTATTTTGAAGCTTGTAGGAAAAAGTGCAAGCAATTCTGGTCGACCAATCCGTAAATGCTCGAATTGCAGTCGAAAATTCCAAGAACGGTATACAATTATTCCCACGTACCTCTGTGAACAGTTCTACCTCATTGAATCCGTCCATTGGCTATCCTCTGCGGTCGACCAACCCGTAAATAATCGAGTTGCAGTTGAAAATTCCAAGCAGACGACATACCTCTAAACAAAATTCAAATGCGTAAAAACTTTTAAATGAAATTATTCGGTAAACAAAATTGGAAATTTCTTATAATGAAATCAGACGCAACTAATCTCCTCTGGTCAATCTATCCGTAAATAATCGAATTTCAATCGAAAATTCCAAGAAGGTTAAATAGCGCTATCATGAAAGCAAACGAAAATCCCCAAAAATTGTTTGATATAAAACAAAGAATTTGAATTTGGATGAAAATAAGGAGCTAATTGTGAGAAACCAATTGATATTTAGAAATACGGACTAACCGCATCTCTGTTAAATACTGATGTTGTTGTATAACCATACAGGTGTTATTGTATGGCAGGGATTAACCCAATCAATCCTGTCAGGCCCCTCACGTTGGGCGCCAATTATGTAACGTGCGGCTGCCAAGGCCTAAAATGGCCATTGCATCGGATAGGGATCGGAAGTCTCGTGCACTATGCATCGCTCTATGCCTAGCTCGTCGGATCGGCGGGGTTCTTTTCCTTACCCTATTCCGTGACACCTAACATAATAATTAAAGTGCACGATATCAGAAACTAAAAATGATAAGATAAAATCAATGAAGCCAGTTATTGCCGATTCGGTTAGATTGCTAAAATAAAAAAATTAGCTGTACTCCGACTTATCGATGTGGATTAAGATGGTATTTATCCACATCTCTGTACCCACCCAACCTTGGCAATTGGCGGAGCGATGTTAGCAATTGCCCCTAAACACATCAGCTAAAAGCTGTTAAACTCGATACGCCTGAGTCATGATGATTTTGATACTATTTATTTAAACTAACATATTAATAATATATAAAAGATCTTCGACAAAATTAATATAGAAATTCAAAATTCATGGTTTCGCTTTGTTCCATAATTTACGATTTAAATATGATTTCAAAATAAGGTGTTTAAAAGAAGGAAGAAAACTTAAATTATCCAATTAAAACATGTCAAATTCAAACGGTTTAGTTACATTATCAATATTCTTTTTTTAAAATAGATATTGATTAAATAAAATAAAATGATTCAACTCACGTTCATCCTGCGCGTTCGTTGGGCCCAATGACGTAGCTGGATGTAACTCTGTTTTAAATTTTGTTATATATAAGAACTTAAAAATAAATGTAACTAATTCATTTAGTGTATTACTTATTTCATATAGGATTTTTCTTTTGTTTTCTTTTTTCTCCGTTTATCGTCTAATACAAATTAAATATTACATTATTTAATAAAAACAAACAATTATTTTTCAAAGTAAATTATGTTTAAAATTCCAGTGTATATGTTACACTCAGTTATGGTCAAAAATATGTAGATGTTAGCAGTTATACATATATAAAGCAGTTATATATGTATAAAGTCCGTGTGTGTTTATATAGGTCCAGTTAGATATAAGAAATTTTGTGTATTCCCTTTCGTTGCTCTATCAGTTTTCAAAACTGGCAGTGCCACACAAATCGCTGAGAGCGGGAGAGCAGATCTACTGAGCGCGGCAACGAAGGCACCTTTGCTTCTGCTCTCTCTCGACGCGACGTTAATGTTTGTAGCTGTGTGACGAAATGCGACTCCGCTGTTGTGAAATTGTGTGCGCCTTTGGTTGCGACTCCGCTACTTTGGCCTTGAGACACTTGAGGACAATATCACAACCAACGGTGCCCAGTAAAGCAACCATACGAACGCAGCGGCCGATCCCACTTAGCCAGGGAGGGGGCTTGATTCTGTATGTAATAATTTAAATCAAAAAGCCGTAAAGTCACAACCAACCATTCTACGCACCAAAGACAATGATATCTGCAGAACAAATTAACCCTATAAAATTCACCGTTTTTCTGCTGACCACTACAACTTAAAGTTAGCATAAATAGAATCTAAGAATATCAAAGAATATTTAAAAAATTATTTTAATATAAAATACTTGCTTTTTTAAACCTATTTTGGCGATTTGTTTAATTCCACATGCAACATACCATTCGGTTTCAAAGCACCTGAAAAATTCGGTTTGGTGGAAACGGGAGCACCAAATATTCGGTTTCAAAGCGAATCCGAATAATATGAAATATATAACTTTTTCTTCTAAATAAAACAACCACCCACATTACAATTTCAACAAAAACGAGCGATGACAAATACGATCGAATGCCGACGGCATTTGCACAACCTTTCACTTTGAAATGTAATTCACTACTGCAAGCAAAATAAAGACCCACGAGAGAGCGCTGTTTGGCATTTCCTCACCTTGTATTATTACACCATGGGCAGTCTCTCAATTTACATAACTCGCGAAGCTATTGCACCAAAATCTGCCGCAGCGCAGTCGGCTCATGTACGGTCCAAGTGTGTGAAATCTCTCGCTCGTTTTGCTTAATTGCGGTTCTTGCTCTCTCGTGCGCTTTTGCTTACTGCGCTGTTTACTCACACAAAGAATCACTGGACTATTTGGTACTCTCTGAGCTCTCATAGCTTACAGCAGTGATTGAGAGACTGCCCATCACTGGCTTACAGAGAGTGCTCTCTGCATAGCTCAGCATGTAGCAAGGTATACTTATTTAAGGTAGAGTAATGCTGCCGGCGTCGCCACCAATTTTAGTGAGAGCAAGAAAAAGCGTGAGAGGGAAACAAACAAAAACGATCCGCGTAAACAACCCTCCCATCGCGCAGACATAACGAAACTAAAAATTGGTAACTTTCGTTGAGAGCCTTCGGCGGGAGTATGCTACCTTAAATAAGTATACCTTGAGCATGTAGCATGCACTTAACATTGCAGTAGCATTGCACTCTCACTCTAATTTTTCTTATTATCTCTGTGAATCTTTAGCTGTGCACTTACCCCCATTCACTATTAACAAGACATTTAGAAATTGTCATTTGCCCAAGTTGGACGTGCCATTTTCAGAGCCCTTCAAAGATATTTGCCTTTAGTTCTATTCTTTTAGTTTTATTCTTTTAAAATTGTTTTTAAATTCCAAATATAATAATAAAAAATATTAATTATTATGTTATGGGGATGGGCTAAGATAGGTAAGGCAAAGCTACTGATCGCATTTCTACTTGGAGAATGCCAGTGCGATCCTTATGCATATCTTAGTCAAGTTGACACACGACCTCCTCGTGGTCTCCCCTGGATCACTACAAACATCCGTGAGTAGTGAACTAATGTGTGCAGCGAACAAAATCTTCCTCAAGGTCTGAGGTTTTGCGTCGGGCTGGAATCCCACCTTGTAAAATTCCCTTTTTCCATGAAAACATCAACGAAGCCTCGGATAAGGACTCCCTATTTTGATGACGACCCCCGCAAACGTTTTAAGGACTACGATTTAAGGATATGTACCTGAAATGTTAGAACACTCTACAGGACAGGAGCCTCTATCCAACTGGCTGATGTCCTCGAGAAATACAAGGCTGACATCACCGCAATACAGGAAATGCGATGGATTGGGCAGGGCTGCGCTAAACGTAAGTCCTGTGATATCTACTATAGTTGCCATGAGTCGAAGCGTGAATTCGGTGTAGGATTTGTAGTTAGAGGACGACTGTGACAACAAGTCCTCCAGTTCACCCCATTGAACGACCGGATCGCTACAATACGTATTAAGGCGAAATTCTTCAACCTTAGCCTAATTTTCGCGCATGCCCCGACGGAGGAGAAGGACGATGTGATCAAGGATCTCTTTTACGCCCAGCTTGACGAAGCGTGCGATCGCTGCCCCCGCCACGATGTTAAAGTCGTGCTTGGCGATTTCAATGCCAAGGTGGGCAGAGAAGGAGTATTTGGTCCAACCGTCGGAAAATTTAGCCTACACGAGCAAACCACCGGCAACGGCATGAGGCTAATCGACTTCGCCGCGGCAAGAAACATGGTAATAAGTAGTACTAGATTCCAGCATCTTGACATCCATAAAGCAACCTGGCTGTCTCCAGATCGGTTGACTCGAAACCAAATCGACCACTTTGTGATTGACGGAAGGCATTCTTCAAGTATCTTAGATGTACGCACGATTCGGGGAGCCAATATTAACTCGGATCACTTCCTTGTTGCAGCTAAGGTTCGCATGCGTCTTTGTGCGAAAAAAAACGTGCAATCTAAGGTGCTTGAAAAGCTCGACGTTACCAAGCTGCAATCACAAAAGACAGCCAGAGACTTTGCTACTCGACTCTCGGAGCTGCTTACGCAGAACGAATCTCAACTCGACGATATATGCGCGGAGTGGAAAAATATCTCCGACTCGTTGCGTACCGCTGCGGATGACATTATTGGCCCCTGTCGTCCGATTCGCAACTCCTGGTACGATGACGAGTGTCGCGCGGCAACTACAGAGAAAAACGCGGCCTACCAGGCAACATTGCGAACAGTTGCTACGCGGACTCTTGTGGAGCGCTACAAAGGAAAGAGGCGAGCAGAGAAATGTATCTTCAGGCGCAAGAAAAGAGAGGCGGAGAGGCGCGAGTGTCAGGAAATGGAAGAGATGCATGACAGAAATATGGCCCGAAAATTTTATCAAAAAGTAACGCGCCTTACTCAAGGTTTTAAGACCGGGGCCAGTTCCTGCAAAGACGCCGTAGGGAATCTAGTAACAGACGTCCAAAGCACGCTTAGTGTATGGAGAGATCACTTTTCGAAGCTGCTTAACGGTGACAGCAGCTCAGCCAACACGGAAAGTGGTCCAGAAGAGACAATCACTGACGATGGAATTATCGTCTCACCGCCCGACTATACCGAAGTCAAAACAGCCATCCAGCGGCTCAAAAACAACAAAGCTGCCGGTGCTGATGGCCTACCAGCAGAGCTGTTAAAGGCTGGCGGCGAGGAGCTCATGAAGCGCATGTACCAGCTCCTATGCAGAATTTGGTCGGAAGAATGCATGCCGAGTGATTGGAATCTAAGCGTTCTTTGTCCAATACTTAAGAAGGGGGATCCAACTATCTGCGCCAACTACCGTGGAATCTCTCTACTTAACATCGCATACAAGGTCCTTGCCAGTATCCTGTGTGAAAAATTGAAGCCAACCGTCAACCAACTGATTGGACCTTATCAGTGTGGCTTCAGACCTGGTAAGTCCACCATTGACCAGGTATTCGCAGTACGGCAAATCCTGGAGAAAACCCTGGAAAAGCAAATCGACACACACCACCTGCTAGTCGATTTCAAAGCCGCCTTTGACAGCATTATTAGGTGTCACTTGTACGCTGCTATGTCTGAATTTGGTATCCCTGCAAAATTAATTAGGCTTTGCAGAATGACGCTGCAAACCACTTCCAGCTCGGTGCGAATTGGAAAGGATCTCCCAGCCTTTTGATACCAAAAGAGGTTTCAGACAAGGTGACATTCTATCTTGCGATTTCTTCAACATTATGCTGGAAAAAATTATACGTGCAGCAGAAATCCATCGCACTGGCACGATATTGGGGCAAAAAAGTGTCATGCTACTGGCGTATGCCGATGATATCGACATCATTGGTCGCAACAACCGCGCCGTATGTGCTGCTTTTTCCAAGCTTAATGAAGAAGCAAGGCGAGTGCGGTGAACGAGGACAAAACAAAATACCTTTTGTCGACACAGAAGCCTCAGCGTCTTGGGCAACATGTAACTGTCGATAGCTACACCTTCGAAGTAGTAGAGGATTTTGTCTACCTAGGAGCCAGCATAAACACCAAAAACAACGTCAGCCTTGAGATCAAGCGTAGATTTACTCTTGCCAACAGGTGCTATTTTGGGCTAAGTAGGCAATTGAGAAGTCGATCCCTCTCTCACAGAACGAAAAAAACTCTTTATAAAACGCTCATAATACGCGTCCTTATGTATGGCGCAGAATAATGGACGATGACGAGCAATGATGAGCGAGTCTTAGGAGTTTTCGAGAGAAAAATTTTACGTAAGATCTTTGGTCCCTCTCGCGTTGATGGTGAGTACCGTTTACGATGGAACGACGAGCTGTATGAGCTATACCGCGACATAGACATAATCAAGCGCATTAAGTTCCAGCGACTGCGTTGGCTAGGTCATGTGGCGAGAATGGATGATGATGCTCCAGCGAAAAAAGCCTTCGAAACGGTGCCCACCGGTGGTAGGCGCGGAAGAGGGAGACCTCCTCTGAGATGGAAAGATCAGGTTTCTATTGACCTGGCTAGGCTTGATATTTCCAACTGGCGTCAGTGCGCGCAAAGCAGAAACGACTGGCGAAGGCTTCTGGATGCGGCCAAGACCGACCCACGGTTGTAATGGCCAATTGATGATTGATGATGATGATTATATTATTTATTATTAATTTATTTATTCACCTAACTCTCATAGAGCTTGAGATTTGGAAAAAATAATAAAAGTTGGCGTTTTAGTTTGATCTCAGAATCGCAACTATTTTATTAAAACTTAATATATAATTTCTCCAAATAAACGAGCTATCATGATGTTTGATGACGACGTTCTAATCGATACTTTGTTTGAATCAGACAAACAACTTATACAGAACGGTGGGGAGCTCGAGGAGACGCACATGATCCTTTTCCAATCAATTATGAAGAAGTTGACGGGTTATAAGCCACAAAGACCAGCCATGTACGAAAACGCACATCTTATTCGGTCTGTTCCTGCGGATGAAGATTACATACAAATTTTGCATTGCCGCTATCCAAATGGCGGTAATAACTTTACTTTTCATTGGATATGCATATAATACGATACCAGAGATGTCTTCATTTATGATTCAATGAATTATCGAACTGTACCAGACGATTTGCGTACGTCCCTGTCCAAGCTTTTTCCGTATGTAAAATCCTCCGACGTTAAATTCCCACCAGTACAGAATCAACAAAATTGTGATTGCGGAATTTTTGCCATTGCATTTGCGGTTTCTCTGATTTTTCAAATAAAACCGAATAATGTAGCGAACGATGTTACTAAAATGTGGACACATTTAGTGAAAATATTGGAAAATTTTACTATTGAGCACTTCCCGCAAAGCGATAAACTTCCAAAAGAACAAGTAGATCCGTTGAATTTTGCTGTCGAGGGGCGCAACAAAAATCTCAAAATGCGGGTGTACCGTCGACGTAAGGCAGAAGACATAAGCACATGGCAAGAATTTCGTAGACTTCAACTTTGTTTTCTCACTGAGAATGATAAAAAGGATATCAAAGAAAACCGTTGCCTTAACGACTCGCATATGAGTGTTTTTGCTTCAATGCTTCAAAACATGACATCGTTTATGCCTTATGAAACAATAGTTTTACAAAAATTGAGCAATGTCAAACCTGTGCTTCCTGGACAAAGCCACATTTAAATACTACCCAGTCACAACCATTGGGTTTGCAGTTATTACAACCATATAGCGAATTCTCTTTTCATCTATGATTCTTTAATCTACGATCTGGAAAAGGAGCATACTTTGTTTTTGAAAAAATTGTACCCATTGTTTGACTTAAGGCAAACTCAGTTTCCTTTAGTGCAAAAGCAAAACAACTTCGTTGATTGTGGAGTATTTGCCATCGCTTTTGCGATCCTTCCGAAGTAATAAACAAACAGATGAATGTTGACATATGTTCAAACATGTGTGAGACCCAGGTTAAACGTTCAAGACAAGCTGATAAAAACTCTTCGTTGTTGCCGTTGAAGATAAAAGGAAGAAGATCAGCGAGTGCCAAATACTACAAAATAAATAAAGAACAAATATTAAAGATGGCGTACGTTAAAGTCGGGCGCGGACGACTTTGGGATACCCTGTACCACCACATTGCAATCAAGTCCGATATTGCTTACAAACTCCAAAAGATATTTCTTTGCCAAATAAACGAAACACAACGAATTTTGTGCAAAAAACGTTTTTTTGACCGATTGGCCCTATGGGAGCTACAAACAAACGAAACACAACGAATTTTGTACAAAAAACAAATTTTCGGCCGATCGATCCTATGGGACCTATATGATATAGTCAACCGATTTTGATAAAATTTGGTACAGTGCTGGGGGTTTTCCGATTGCCAAATTTGGTTATGATATCTTCATAAGCAAACGAATTATCCATCTAAAACTTTTACTTTTTTTCGAGGTCCTCTGAAACACCCCTATGGGAGCTATATAATGTAGTCCCGATATCAAAAAAATAAAATAAACTTGTCTCCTATGGATTAATAAGGGATCTTGTCTGATAGTTTGGTTGCTCTAGCTCTTACCATCTCTGAGATCTAGTCGTTCATACGGACAGACGGACATGGGTATATCGACTTCTCTAGTCACTCTGATCATACTTTAGGTAACTTTGGGGGGTCTCCGACTTCTCCTTCTGTACGTTACATACATTTTCGGCTTGCACAAACACAATATACCCTTTGTACCATACGGTACAGGGTATAAAAATATTTAGAATCACCAAATTTGGTAAATATATTCATGTGGCCTTAATGAACAAATCCACATTCAATTTATTTTTTAATTTTTTATAGGTATGGGGTACTACACTGTCGGGCACCGCCTCGACTGTATCACATTTTTTTATTTTAGGGTTTTGCTCATATAGTACACCTATAAGTTTAATAGAGAAATGAAGTATGTTACGCTACTTTACTTAAAAAGAAAATGTAAGCCCCTTTAGCCTTATAGGAACAATTCTTAGTAGAAACACTTGCGTCGTTGATATAGATCTAACCTGTCTTTTGCTTTAAAGTGGGATAGTCGGTTTTTCCTGTTACTACCCCCACAATAATCAGTTTAACGAACCGAGTGCCTTGATACCCTAATTATTTAAACTCAAAACGAAAATAATAAAAATAAATATTTATTTTTTGTTTATAATGCAAATAATAAAAAACCAAAAAAAAATTTGCATCAATACAAAAATAATAAATATTTTATATTATAATAATAATAAAAAAAAAAAAAACAACTTTGACTCTATCGAGAATCGAACCCACAACATATTCGCGCCTGATCGATACTCATCCCACTAAGCCATCAGCTTACACGCAGGATATGTATCAAAGTCAGGAACTTAACATCTTGTCTCTTTTACATTTTTAATTTAATTTCATTTCATAACGTCCCGACAAAGGCTTCAAATGTATTCGTGCATATACGTGTGCACGCTCTCGGATCTCTCGTTCTTCCTTATTCATCCGCATAAGTGCTTTTCTCTTTAACACGTTGTGCAAAGACATATCAGAAACTGAACAAAAATTTTTTCACAAAATACCACCATAGCTTGCTGACAATTTGGTTTGTTGTATTTACAAAACATGTTTTGCAAGCAATATAGTTAGTCGGTTTGCCCTGCTAATACCTCCACAATAATCTGTGTAATGTACCGCGTGACATAATACCCTAATTATTTAAAATCAATACGAAAATAATAAAAATAAATATTTATTTTTTTATTATAATGCAAATAATAAAACAACCAAAAAAAATGGATCAATACAAAAATAATAAATATTTTATGTTATAACACAATAAAAATAAATGTTTATTTTATTATTTTAATGCAATTAATAAAAAAAAAAATTCCATCAATATAAAAATAAATTATATTTTATGTTACAATAAAATCAAAAAAAAAGAAATGACTTTGCCACTGACGAGATTCGAACACACAGCGTATTCGCTGCTGTCTGATCGATGCTCATCCCACCGACTTTCATATATTAAGTGTATCAAAGTCAGGAACTTAACTTGTTCTTGTTTCATTTTCATTCCATTTCATTTCATTATCAACGTCCCGACAATAGCTTCGAATGTATGCTTGCATATACGTGTGCACGCTCTCGGATCTCTCGTTCTTCCTTATTCATCTACATTCAAACGAAAGATCTGAAACGTAACAAAAATGTACCCCAAATACACGTAACTCCCATAAGCAAAGGCCAATTTTGTTTGTTTTGCAGACAATATAGCAAGTCGCGTTTTTGCCCTGTCGCTACCCGCACACTAAACAGGGCAAACTACCGCTTGCCCTAATAGGAGTAGTTAATTCAGAAAAATCCGCAATGAATCTCATGTACCATGGTATAATAATCAGGTAGCGAACGTTGAGACGGCGCTCTCGCGGTTGACATGCTTATTTCAGTTCAGTATGAAAGTTACTTTGTGTTGAAAAGTCGTGCAGCTGCTGGTTGTCGAAATTCCGTCGGCAAATAAAAATAAATGATTGTAATTTTTAAATCAAATAGTCCTTTTATTTCTTTTTAACAGAAAAACAATGAACAAACGCATAATATACATAGCAACAATAAAAAAGAACATTTTCATATGATTTGCCTGCCCTCATGCTACATCACTCTCTCTCACTACTAACAGCACATAAAATGTTTTTTCTTGCTCACACTCACATGCTACTTTGTTATTCTTCATTCCCTTTTGACATGCTACTCGACTCTCGGAGCTGCTTACGCAGAACGAATCTCAACTCGACGATATATGCGCGGAGTGGAAAAATATCTCCGACTCGTTGCGTACCGCTGCGGATGACATTATTGGCCCCTGTCGTCCGATTCGCAACTCCTGGTACGATGACGAGTGTCGCGCGGCAACTACAGAGAAAAACGCGGCCTACCAGGCAACATTGCGAACAGTTGCTACGCGGACTCTTGTGGAGCGCTACAAAGGAAAGAGGCGAGCAGAGAAATGTATCTTCAGGCGCAAGAAAAGAGAGGCGGAGAGGCGCGAGTGTCAGGAAATGGAAGAGATGCATGACAGAAATATGGCCCGAAAATTTTATCAAAAAGTTACGCGCCTTACTCAAGGTTTTAAGACCGGGGCCAGTTCCTGCAAAGACGCCGTAGGGAATCTAGTAACAGACGTCCAAAGCACGCTTAGTGTATGGAGAGATCACTTTTCGAAGCTGCTTAACGGTGACAGCAGCTCAGCCAACACGGAAAGTGGTCCAGAAGAGACAATCACTGACGATGGAATTATCGTCTCACCGCCCGACTATACCGAAGTCAAAACAGCCATCCAGCGGCTCAAAAACAACAAAGCTGCCGGTGCTGATGGCCTACCAGCAGAGCTGTTAAAGGCTGGCGGCGAGGAGCTCATGAAGCGCATGTACCAGCTCCTATGCAGAATTTGGTCGGAAGAATGCATGCCGAGTGATTGGAATCTAAGCGTTCTTTGTCCAATACTTAAGAAGGGGGATCCAACTATCTGCGCCAACTACCGTGGAATCTCTCTACTTAACATCGCATACAAGGTCCTTGCCAGTATCCTGTGTGAAAAATTGAAGCCAACCGTCAACCAACTGATTGGACCTTATCAGTGTGGCTTCAGACCTGGTAAGTCCACCATTGACCAGGTATTCGCAGTACGGCAAATCCTGGAGAAAACCCTGGAAAAGCAAATCGACACACACCACCTGCTAGTCGATTTCAAAGCCGCCTTTGACAGCATTATTAGGTGTCACTTGTACGCTGCTATGTCTGAATTTGGTATCCCTGCAAAATTAATTAGGCTTTGCAGAATGACGCTGCAAACCACTTCCAGCTCGGTGCGAATTGGAAAGGATCTCCCAGCCTTTTGATACCAAAAGAGGTTTCAGACAAGGTGACATTCTATCTTGCGATTTCTTCAACATTATGCTGGAAAAAATTATACGTGCAGCAGAAATCCATCGCACTGGCACGATATTGGGGCAAAAAAGTGTCATGCTACTGGCGTATGCCGATGATATCGACATCATTGGTCGCAACAACCGCGCCGTATGTGCTGCTTTTTCCAAGCTTAATGAAGAAGCAAGGCGAGTGCGGTGAACGAGGACAAAACAAAATACCTTTTGTCGACACAGAAGCCTCAGCGTCTTGGGCAACATGTAACTGTCGATAGCTACACCTTCGAAGTAGTAGAGGATTTTGTCTACCTAGGAGCCAGCATAAACACCAAAAACAACGTCAGCCTTGAGATCAAGCGTAGAATTACTCTTGCCAACAGGTGCTATTTTGGGCTAAGTAGGCAATTGAGAAGTCGATCCCTCTCTCACAGAACGAAAAAAACTCTTTATAAAACGCTCATAATACGCGTCCTTATGTATGGCGCAGAATCATGGACGATGACGAGCAATGATGAGCGAGTCTTAGGAGATTTCGAGAGAAAAATTTTACGTAAGATCTTTGGTCCCTCTCGCGTTGATGGTGAGTACCGTTTACGATGGAACGACGAGCTGTATGAGCTATACCGCGACATAGACATAATCAAGCGCATTAAGTTCCAGCGACTGCGTTGGCTAGGTCATGTGGCGAGAATGGATGATGATGCTCCAGCGAAAAAAGCCTTCGAAACGGTGCCCACTGGTGGTAGGCGCGGAAGAGGGAGACCTCCTCTGAGATGGAAAGATCAGGTTTCTATTGACCTGGCTAGGCTTGATATTTCCAACTGGCGCAAAGCAGAAACGACTGGCGAAGGCTTCTGGATGCGGCCAAGACCGACCCACGGTTGTAATGGCCAATTGATGATTGATGATGATGATTATATTATTTATTATTAATTTATTTATTCACCTAACTCTCATAGAGCTTGAGATTTGGAAAAAATAATAAAAGTTGGCGTTTTAGTTTGATCTCAGAATCGCAACTATTTTATTAAAACTTAATATATAATTTCTCCAAATAAACGAGCTATCATGATGTTTGATGACGACGTTCTAATCGATACTTTGTTTGAATCAGACAAACAACTTATACAGAACGGTGGGGAGCTCGAGGAGACGCACATGATCCTTTTCCAATCAATTATGAAGAAGTTGACGGGTTATAAGCCAGCCATGTACGAAAACGCACATCTTATTCGGTCTGTTCCTGCGGATGAAGATTACATACAAATTTTGCATTGCCGCTATCCAAATGGCGGTAATAACGTTACTTTTCATTGGATATGCATATAATACGATACCAGAGATGTCTTCATTTATGATTCAATGAATTATCGAACTGTACCAGACGATTTGCGTACGTCCCTGTCCAAGCTTTTTCCGTAAGTAAAATCCTCCGACGTTAAATTCCCACCAGTACAGAATCAACAAAATTGTGATTGCGGAATTTTTGCCATTGCATTTGCGGTTTCTCTGATTTTTCAAATAAAACCGAATAATGTAGCGAACGATGTTACTAAAATGTGGACACATTTAGTGAAAATATTGGAAAATTTTACTATTGAGCACTTCCCGCAAAGCGATAAACTTCCAAAAGAACAAGTAGATCCGTTGAATTTTGCTGTCGAGGGGCGCAACAAAAATCTCAAAATGCGGGTGTACCGTCGACGTAAGGCAGAAGACATAAGCACATGGCAAGAATTTCGTAGACTTCAACTTTGTTTTCTCACTGAGAATGATAAAAAGGATATCAAAGAAAACCGTTGCCTTAACGACTCGCATATGAGTGTTTTTGCTTCAATGCTTCAAAACATGACATCGTTTATGCCTTATGAAACAATAGTTTTACAAAAATTGAGCAATGTCAAACCTGTGCTTCCAGGACAAAGCCACATTTAAATACTACCCAGTCACAACCATTGGGTTTGCAGTTATTACAACCATATAGCGAATTCTCTTTTCATCTATGATTCTTTAATCTACGATCTGGAAAAGGAGCATACTTTGTTTTTGAAAAAATTGTACCCATTGTTTGACTTAAGGCAAACTCAGTTTCCTTTAGTGCAAAAGCAAAACAACTTCGTTGATTGTGGAGTATTTGCCATCGCTTTTGCGATCCTTCCGAAGTAATAAACAAACAGATGAATGTTGACATATGTTCAAACATGTGTGAGACCCAGGTTAAACGTTCAAGACAAGCTGATAAAAACTCTTCGTTGTTGCCGTTGAAGATAAAAGGAAGAAGATCAGCGAGTGCCAAATACTACAAAATAAATAAAGAACAAATATTAAAGATGGCGTACGTTAAAGTCGGGCGCGGACGACTTTGGGATACCCTGTACCACCACATTGCAATCAAGTCCGATATTGCTTACAAACTCCAAAAGATATTTCTTTGCCAAATAAACGAAACACAACGAATTTTGTGCCAAAAACGTTTTTTTGACCGATTGGCCTTATGGGAGCTATATGATATAGTCAACCGATTTTGATCATATTTTGTACAGTGCTTGGTTACAATATCTTCACAAACAAACGAAACACAACGAATTTTGTACAAAAAACAAATTTTCGGCCGATCGATCCTATGGGACCTATATGATATAGTCAACCGATTTTGATAAAATTTGGTACAGTGCTGGGGGTTTTCCGATTGCCAAATTTGGTTATGATATCTTCATAAGCAAACGAATTATCCATCTAAAACTTTTACTTTTTTTCGAGGTCCTCTGAAACACCCCTATGGGAGCTATATAATGTAGTCCCGATATCAAAAAAATAAAATAAACTTGTCTCCTATGGATTAATAAGGGATCTTGTCTGATAGTTTGGTTGCTCTAGCTCTTACCATCTCTGAGATCTAGTCGTTCATACGGACAGACGGACATGGGTATATCGACTTCTCTAGTCACTCTGATCATACTTTAGGTAACTTTGGGGGGTCTCCGACTTCTCCTTCTGTACGTTACATACATTTTCGGCTTGCACAAACACAATATACCCTTTGTACCATACGGTACAGGGTATAAAAATATTTAGAATCACCAAATTTGGTAAATATATTCATGTGGCCTTAATGAACAAATCCACATTCAATTTATTTTTTAATTTTTTATAGGTATGGGGTACTACACTGTCGGGCACCGCCTCGACTGTATCACATTTTTTTATTTTAGGGTTTTGCTCATATAGTACACATATAAGTTTAATAGAGAAATGCAGTATGTTACGCTACTTTACTTAAAAAGAAAATGTAAGCCACTTTAGCCTTATAGGAACAATTCTTAGTAGAAACACTTGCGTCGTTGATATAGATCTAACCTGTCTTTTGCTTTAAAGTGGCTACATAAGGACTGCTGTTTAAAGTCCCATTGTGAAATGTAGCGCTTATTACTTATTACGCTTACAATTCTGTTTGTTTTGTTTAAAAATTTTTTGCAAGCAATATAATAGATAGTCGGTTTTTCCTGTTACTACCCCCACAATAATCAGTTTAACGAACCGAGTGCCTTGATACCCTAATTATTTAAACTCAAAACGAAAATAATAAAAATAAATATTTATTTTTTGTTTATAATGCAAATAATAAAAAACCAAAAAAAAATTTGCATCAATACAAAAATAATAAATATTTTATATTATAATAATAATAAAAAAAAAAAAAACAACTTTGACTCTATCGAGAATCGAACCCACAACATATTCGCGCCTGATCGATACTCATCCCACTAAGCCATCAGCTTACACGCAGGATATGTATCAAAGTCAGGAACTTAACATCTTGTCTCTTTTACATTTTTAATTTAATTTCATTTCATAACGTCCCGACAAAGGCTTCAAATGTATTCGTGCATATACGTGTGCACGCTCTCGGATCTCTCGTTCTTCCTTATTCATCCGCATAAGTGCTTTTCTCTTTAACACGTTGTGCAAAGACATATCAGAAACTGAACAAAAATTTTTTCACAAAATACCACCATAGCTTGCTGACAATTTGGTTTGTTGTATTTACAAAACATGTTTTGCAAGCAATATAGTTAGTCGGTTTGCCCTGCTAATACCTCCACAATAATCTGTGTAATGTACCGCGTGACATAATACCCTAATTATTTAAAATCAATACGAAAATAATAAAAATAAATATTTATTTTTTTATTATAATGCAAATAATAAAACAACCAAAAAAAATGGATCAATACAAAAATAATAAATATTTTATGTTATAACACAATAAAAATAAATGTTTATTTTATTATTTTAATGCAATTAATAAAAAAAAAAATTCCATCAATATAAAAATAAATTATATTTTATGTTACAATAAAATCAAAAAAAAAGAAATGACTTTGCCACTGACGAGATTCGAACACACAGCGTATTCGCTGCTGTCTGATCGATGCTCATCCCACCGACTTTCATATATTAAGTGTATCAAAGTCAGGAACTTAACTTGTTCTTGTTTCATTTTCATTCCATTTCATTTCATTATCAACGTCCCGACAATAGCTTCGAATGTATGCTTGCATATACGTGTGCACGCTCTCGGATCTCTCGTTCTTCCTTATTCATCTACATTCAAACGAAAGATCTGAAACGTAACAAAAATGTACCCCAAATACACGTAACTCCCATAAGCAAAGGCCAATTTTGTTTGTTTTGCAGACAATATAGCAAGTCGCGTTTTTGCCCTGTCGCTACCCGCACACTAAACAGGGCAAACTACCGCTTGCCCTAATAGGAGTAGTTAATTCAGAAAAATCCGCAATGAATCTCATGTACCATGGTATAATAATCAGGTAGCGAACGTTGAGACGGCGCTCTCGCGGTTGACATGCTTATTTCAGTTCAGTATGAAAGTTACTTTGTGTTGAAAAGTCGTGCAGCTGCTGGTTGTCGAAATTCCGTCGGCAAATAAAAATAAATGATTGTAATTTTTAAATCAAATAGTCCTTTTATTTCTTTTTAACAGAAAAACAATGAACAAACGCATAATATACATAGCAACAATAAAAAAGAACATTTTCATATGATTTGCCTGCCCTCATGCTACATCACTCTCTCTCACTACTAACAGCACATAAAATGTTTTTTCTTGCTCACACTCACATGCTACTTTGTTATTCTTCATTCCCTTTTGACATGCATACGTCGGAGCGTGACGCTAGCTTATTATTATACCATGTCCTGTACCATCCTGCTAAGCCTAAAAATCCGCGAGCTTGTTTCAAAGACTTGGGGCTTCGCCATTTAAGAATAGATTCGAACTTGCTTGGATCAGTCGAAATTCCACCACGTCCTATAACATGGTGCAATCATTTATTTTTCTTGCGTCTAAACATCCTCTATTTTTGCCAGGTTTTATAACGAAGTGCATTGGTCAACTCCACGGACTGTTAGATTTTTCAATAACATTTAACTCTAGCATACGATCAATATCTTCATACAAAAGCTTTTCCACAGCTGGGTAAAAGCTTTGCTTGATTGGCTTGGCATCGCCTACGACAATGTGATGCTCAAGCAAAGTAGTTTTCCCTAATCCCTATTTCTCAAAAGATGGAAATAGCGAAATAACCGCATCTAACTGAAAGCTCTGTAAATGAGTCATTGACATTGAGTTATCAGAACTGTCAGTTTTAACAAGATCTTTGAGAGACGGTGCCCAAGAAAGTGGAGAAATTTCACATTAGGGTAAAATAAATTTTTTAAAGAAATCTATGCCTAAGATAAGATTCTTTTAAATAGAAGGCACAATGAAAAATTTGGTAGGATGAGAAAGACCTCTATAAGACATATCAACTACAATATATCCTTTAACAGGTTGATGCTTTCCATCCGCAGTTTTAAATTTAAATTTTGACCAATCTATGGTTGCTAAGGTCGAACCCACGCAACTAACTTTTGCTCACAGTCGTTTAAAAACGCCCATCCGAATGCTCATTAAAAATAGAAGTTACAAGAAAATGTCTGGTTTCTCGTACATTTCTCCAAATAGTGCGTATACGCCTCGTACAAAGCGCTAGAACCAAAAATTCGAGCTCGTGCTGAGGTATATTCTTTCAGGCGTTCATGATACGGTCGAATTCCTGTTGGTTTTCGAACAGCGATATGATTTGGTTGAGCCTTAAATGGCATCAACTTCTTAATAATTAGCACCTACTTCGGAACAAGTATCCTCATCTACTACAGCAATTTTTGGTTTGCCGAATTTTTGAAAAACTTGAGGTTTAACTATTCGCTTATTTGCAACATCGCCTAGTAGATTCTCTCGCTTTTGCACTAATTTCCTCCAAAGAGCGATCGAAAGAATTGGAACATATAGCAAGACATGCCGAATATCTGGAAGTAAATTCCTCGTATCGATTTGAACGAGATTTTCCTCTTTCATGGGAGGAATCTAAACGAGAGATAAGAGCTATTACATCATCGTAGAAAATCTGAAACGATTGCAGGCAAGCAAAATTTGCAAGTTCTTGCAAAGAGCATCGAATTCACCATCTAGACCATCTTCGCTGAGTGTTTTAATCCAATAAAGGAATTCTTCCACCGTAATACCCTTAGCTGAACCATCGAACTTTACGTTCCAACTATGGATGAGCTTGGTGATCTTTTCTGGATTTGCACGTAATTGAGAACGTGAATTAGTCGCATATGAACCATAAATGGTTCGAGGATTACTTTCGCGTTCTGGTAATTCCCGAGCTTGACCGTGCAGATTTAAATTAGCAAATTGCCGTGATTCAATGTTCCGTGTAGGAAAATTGCTACGTGGTGTTTGTTCATGTTTTCTTCGACTGCCTGTTTTACGACACCACGCTTATCTGAAGACTCTATGCTTTGTTGCTGCGGATTAGGATTATTCCTGGCTCTATATATTGTGTCATGAACCTTAGGAATTGCTCCTGCACCTTTCGGCGGTTCATTATTTGGAGGGTCAGCTGTCGTTGACATTGACAAACTTGGCATTCTTTAAATTGCTTGAACAAATCAGAAATACAAGAGCCATGGAAATAGTGTTCACAAGGAGTTACTAAAACTTGCGTTTGGGATTCCCATAAAGTTTTTTTTACATATTTTGCTTGCTGTAGCAATAGCAATAGATAAATTCTCTGTACTTCGTAAAAAAAATTCAAAAGGTTTTTCATAAAAAGTTTTCATAAAGGTTTGATTCAAGGGTAATTTAAATATTTGTATGTGAATGATAAGATATGATTTATCTGAATGCATAAAAAACGATAAAATGTTTGCAAATTATTTCTTTAATTACACTGTATTAAACAACTATGAAACAGATTTCGCAGACCTCGTCTAGACATTGCCAATATCGGGTAATTTTAAACGTATGACCATCATAAAAGAAAATCGAATATGACAGAAAGAAATCGGTATAAATACGTATCGCAGTTCTTTGAAATAATTAGACTCGGTCATTATTTCGGCCTCCCTTTTGAATACTTAGATACTCAGCAAAATCGTACTTAAATGAGAGGAGGAGAAAATTGCTTAAAGTAATTTTTAGATCCATGGACAATCTTAGACTGCTTGACTTGTGGTTCGATTTAAAAAATGAACTTACAATCGCAATTCCAAGCAAGTTTAAACAGACGGCGGTCACATGAGAAGAAATCTAACAAAACTTTCTAAGTCGGGGAAAAAATTGAAATTTGAAAGTATACACAAACTTGGAGAATATAGCTATTCCAAAATGAAATTTTGGAAGCTATATTCTCACTCGTAGGAGGCCCCACGTTGGGCGCCAATTTGTGAATAAATAGCCATGACTGATAGCATGCACCACGTATCGAACTGCTCTCACACTCAAAAATTCTAACGAACTTTATGGTTTGGAGAGCACATTGATTATACAGAGAGCAAGTGAGAGAGTGCAAAAGTGTGTGAATGGGACCTTAAGAAATTTATTACTTCTTTCAAGATGCTTTATATTTGCATTAAGAAAATTTTTCTTGTATTAACCCTCTAGTTCCCAAATTGTTTTTTCGAGAAAAAAATATTATTTTCGTGTTCGTGGCCGAAAATTTCCCTTGTAACAAAAATAGCTAAGTCTTGTTTAATTTCAATAAATATTGTTGCTAAAGTAATACTATTATTGTGTTATTTTATTTAATATTCAAAATAAGAAAAAACTAGCAATATTTTAATGAAAATTATGTGTAAACAACATAAACTTATAAAAAGATGCAAGACTGCGGCAGCCATGTCAGCTGTTTTGTATCAAACAAAAATTTCGAGCCAACAAACAGAATTTAAGTACATATTAAATCAAAAGAATTTAATGTTTAAAAATACATATATTTATTGCAGGGGAAATCACAAAAGCAGCGAGTAGGATATGATTCTTCTATAATCTTACACCTTCTTTTAGCTTCAAAACTAGCAATTAAGTAAATAAATAACATTTTTGCAATGTTTACAAATTTTTAACAAAAGGCAGTCAGCTGGTTACACCACAACATATGTGAATTTATCGATATATATTAGGGAAATATACAAATGTATCGAAAATAAAAAAGGAAATTATCTACAAAAAATTCGGATACCGGAGCTCGCAAAACCGAATCCGAACAAAAATTTTAATCCAATATTTATACAAAAATAAATCGCTACACACTAAATATAGGTGTGTGATAGGGCTTACATTACTTCATATATACATATATACAATATTTACAAAAAGAAAATGTGCAAAAAAAAAAGATTCGACTGAATCTACAAAACACTCAGGTCTTTATAATCTGCTAAAAAAAAATTATAGTCTGATTTAGCGACATTAAACATTTCCTCATAAAATATTAATAAGACACATAGTTGCTATGTTAAAGCACGCCTTCTGAGATCACATGGGTGGAGTCGTTTCAGGCGTCTTCTTGGTCTATAACCGGCCAGGGCACATGCAAGAGAATTGGGATGGGATCGTAAGCGTTATTGTTACATATTTATTTTTATTTATGACGAAACTATTAAAGGCAATCTTTTTGCTGATAAAAACCTAAGTTCACATTGCATTTTCGGCAAATAACCTGTGTTTCTGACTTACATCCAAGAAATTTGCAGGTTTTCTTATTATTTCGTGGCAAAAATTGAGGAAACTCTTTAATTCTATCGTACCGAACTTCTTTAGGTAGCAAATAAGTTTTCGCCAAGTATCCTTTTTAAAAACTTCGCTTATTGACTTGCACAAAGCAAGGGCTATCTGAGATCGAAAATTAGGTAGTTGATATTCTTTATCATGAGGGCTGGGCTTAATGATTCTTTTAAACAACAATAGTTATGTCTATTGTTCATGTATATACAATTTGTGAATTTGATAAATTTTAATGGAATGCTGTATCTACTAGTAACTCCATCCGAAAGATCGACACCTCGCATATGCTTATTATATTCCTGTATTGTATATATTATATGCCGTCAGTGTCAAAAAATTTTCTTCGAACGTATAAAACTGAAACCGATTTTTTCGGGTATTTGATTATTGAAGGGCTGAGTGCCAGCATATGCCATTCGAATGGCTTCATTATCTTCCAAGTCGATACGGATAATTGAACTAGGCGTAATCTAAAATATTCAAAACCATTTAAGTGGCTTATCGAGCTTCTGACATCCTCTACTTCAGACCCATGGAATTCAATTGCATCTGCCTCCAAAACGAAGTTTATATACCCTGTACCGTATGCTACAAAGGGTATATTGTGTTTGTGCAAGCCGAAAATGGATGTAACGCACGATAGAGGGTCGCCTTGTCTGAAACCTCGCACGGTATTAAAAGGTTCAGAGAGGTTCGTTCCTACCTTGACGGAGCTGATGGTGCTGCTCAACGTCATCCTACACAGGCGAATCAGCTTCGCCGGAATACCGAACTCAGACATGATGGTGTAAAGGCAATCCCTTATCGGGCTATCGAAAGCAGCTTTATAGTCGACAAGCAAATGATGGGTGTCAGTCTGACTTTCGCGAGTTTTTTCCAGGATCTGGCGTAATGTGAAGATTTGGTCTGTGGTGGACTTACCAGGTCTGATGCCGCACTGATAAGGTCCAATCAGTGTGTTGGTAAACGGCTTTAATCTTTCACACCGTACGCTTGATAGGACCTTATATGAGATGGCAATAAGACTGATTCCCCGGTAGTTGGCGCATATCGTCGGGTCGCCCTTCTTAAGAACAGGACAAAGGACACTGAGATACCAATCGTCGGGCATGTTTTCCGCTAGCCATATTCTGCAGAGGAGCTGATACATGCACCCTATCAGCTCTTCGCCGCCAGCCTTAAACAACTCCGCAGGCAAGCCATCAGCACTAGCTGCTTTGTTGTTTTTGAGTCGCAACACTGCAGCTCGTACCTCGTCATGGCTAGGTAGTGGAACGTCCACATCATCATCGATTGGTGATATCGGGTTGTTTCCTCCAAGGGCGGTATTCGCGCTATCATCGCCAGCAAGCAGCTTAAAGAAATGCTCCCTAATAAAATCTCAGTGCGCACTGCGCATCTGTAACCAGATTCCCATCTTCATCTCTGCAGTTTGATGCTCCAGGCTTGAAACCTTGGGTCAGACGGTTGACCTGTTGGTAGAATTTTCGAGCATCATTTCTGCCCCGTAACACCTCGAGTTCCTCACGCTCGCGCCTTTTCTGTTCCCGTTTTTTCCGTCTAAAAAGGCGCCTCTCCTCCTTTCTCTTTTCCCTGTAATTTTCTTGTATGGCTCGCGTTGCGGCAGACTGCAGCGTTCTTTTGTAGGCGGCGCTTTTTGCCGCAGTAACCTCGCGACACTCCTCGTCGTACCATTGGTTCCGTGGTGTTGGACTCTTGAAACCAATGACTTTTTCCGCAGCAGCACGTATGGAGTGGGAAATGTGCGCCCAGAGTCCGCCAATATCGTCAGGTAGAGAGTTGGGTTGGTGGAGCAATTCCGACAGGTGAGCGGAGTAGGTCTCAGCTGTCCGTTGTGATTGCAGCTTAGCGACGTCCAGCTTTCGTTGCGCACTGGGACGTACGTTCTTCGCGTTGCACGGCCGCATGCGTATCTTGGCTGCAACAAGATAGTAGTCGGAGTCAACGCTGACTCCACGGAACGTACGAACGTCCAGCACGCTTGAAGCATGCCTTCCGTCGATCACAACATGATCAATTTGGTTTCGGGTTCGCTGATCAGGGGACAGCCAAGTGGCCTTGTGAATATCGAGGTGTTGAAATCTGGTGCTACTAACTACCATGTTCGCGCCGCGTCGAAGTCAATCAGCCGAAGGCCATTGTTCGAGGTGGTCTCGTGGAGGCTGAACGGTCCGATGGTAGGATTAAAAATGTGTTCTCTTCCAACCTTTGCGTTGAAGTCCCCGAGGATGATCTTCACGTCGTGGGTTGGGCAGCGGTCGTATGTGTCCTCGAGTCTCGCGTAAAACGCATCCTTAACTGCGTCATCCTTCTCCTCCGTCGGGTCGTGCTCGCAAATCAGGCTTATGTTAAAGAACTTAGCCTTGACACGGATTGTAGCCAGCCTTTCTCATTCACTGGAGTAAACCTGGAGACGTGGTGGCGTGGTCCGCATCCGAATTCGCGCCTCTCCGCATGGCAGCTGTAGTAGATGTCACAGCTTGCTCGCTTAGAGCGACCTTGTCCTGTCCATCTCATTTCCTGGATGGCGGTAATATCAGCCTTTATTTTGGTGAGGGCATCCGCCAGTTGGATAGAGGCACCTTTCCTATTAAGGGTCCGGACATTCCAGGTGCATATCCTTAAATCATAGTCCATTTTCATATTGCGGTGGTCGTCAACGCAGGGGGGGTCCATATCCGAGGCTCGTTTTTGGCTTTCATTGGAATTTTGTTTTACAAGGCGGGTCCCAAACCTTGCGCTTCACCGATTATCGTCTGGAAGACTCGCTGCACACATTAGCTCACTATCTAGCGGGTGCTAGAATAGCTTCCCAGATGACGCCGTGGGGAGGCTGTGTGTCAACTTGCAATGATCTGTAACAGAGATCGCTCTGGCGGTCGCCAGGTTGACCACGATCAGAAGCTTTGCTCTGCACAGATAAAGCCACGCCTCCTTATGTCCGTTATATACATTGCACCAATCTAGTATACCCTTCGTACCACAAGTTAAAAAACTAATATCTTTTTGTTAATGGCCTTTGAATAAAATTGGAAAAAATCGAGCAAATGAGACTTAAAACCGTGTCGAAAAGGTGTCTGTGGCACCGAGAATTGGAATTGTAGAGAAATTGTTTTCTGTAGCACCCCTGTATATGTATACATACATGTAAGATTGATGTTTATCCGAGTCTATTTAATGTAGTTTAGTGTATACAAAAGGATCTTAAAGCTCGTGCGTCTTTAACAACTTAGCGACTTTAACAACTTTAACGCTCTACTGCTCCAACTACTGCTTTTACAACTCAACCCTTCGACTGCTTATTCAATACTCTTCGCTATCGGCTGCTGACAGCTATCTGCTTCCTCTTCTCTGCAACCACTGCTAACCATCTTTACATTCGGCCATTCTGATCCTCGTCGTCTGTCCCAGAAGACTGTAACTCCTCATTCAAATCAAAATATTTCCACAACTTCATAAAGTCTGCGCTTGTTGATGTTACTCTTGGACCCGCTACTTTATTGGCCGCATTTCTTCATCTTCGTCTTCAGCTGCATCAGATTCCTCAGCGGTGACGCTCCCCACGCGTCCTCATTCGAGTGCTCCAAACATTGACGCTGCTTCGTGAACAGCACATTCGCTTCTTCGCCTTTTTCTTTAGCTGCACTAGGCACTCGGTAGTTGTCTTGGCTGGCTTGTAGTCGTCTATCAAAGCTTGAATCAACGGCTTAAACTGCTGGGGAATATTCAAATCAGTCTCAGCGATTTCTTTATAGCAAATACTCATCTGATTTGTTTCAGCGCTACTTGGCTCTGCTGACCGCGGTGTGAATCGATATCCGTTCTCATCCTACATGTGATGAAACTTCGATACAAAATCATGCCCAAGCAGCGCATCATATTCGATCTTATTATCGGACACAACTATAAGCTGCTGCTGAATCTCGGCGTCGTTGTTGTTGTTGTAACGACTATCTCGGTGCACCACGTATGTGGATTGTCAGGTTTTATGAAAGAAAAGAATAGGAGAAATGTTAGAGAGATAATAAAATATTAGAGGAAAACCCTGTCCAGCTCGAGGAAGCGGGCTGCCTCGGTTGGATTTGTCCAGAGGGATGAAGGCGTGAGCCTAGTGCGACTCGCAGGACACATGAAAAGGTGTATGGTATTGTGGGGGCTGCTGCCGCAGTGTGGGCAGACATCAATTACCTCTGGGTTAACTCTCGCCAGGTAGCTGTTTAGTAGCTTAGAGTATCCTGAGCGGAGTTGGGACAAGGCAGTTCTTTGCTGCCTTGGTAGAGATTTTTCGGATCTATAGGGGGAGGCTTAGTGCCTAAGAATGGGTTCGGTCTAGAGTTTGTGATGAAATTACCCACTGACTCCGTGTGTATAATTTGAAGTCTGTCCTTTATTGAAAGTGGAAGTTGAGCTACATCAGAAACGGCACGTAGCTCGCTGCGGATGTCTAGTCGTACAGGTCTAGGTCTCTCTGACAGTGGTTTGAGGAAGGTGTTATGATTGGGGTGGGTGGGAATGGATGAATTTACCAGGAATTGCTTGGTCAGCATACGGCAGTGGTCGCGCACAGGAAGGATGCCCACTTCTTGGTGGAGATGATCGCCCATGCGCGATTGCATGGCAACCAGTTGCTACCCTGAGGGCTGCATTTTGCACCGTCTGGAGGTTCCTTCATTGCGTCTCACTAATGGCAGGAGTCCAGACTGGCGTAATCAAGAAGTGGGCGTCCTATTGCTTTAAAGGTAGTGGATATGATTTCCTTATCTTTGCCCCAGGTACTACCGGCTAAGGCTTTAAAGATTCTGTTTCTACCACGGACTTTTTTGGCAACACCTTCCGAGTGCTTGGCAAACTGGAAGAGGTTGTCGAAGACGACACCAAGAATTTTGGGATATCTCTCAGTGGGGAAAGTACGGCCGTTTGAGAGGATATTGAGGTCGAGGGAGACCTCTTTTGTCCGGGTGGTGAACAGAGTGGCTGAGGATTTTGATTCTGAGAGGCTGAGGTTTCGGTCAGCGAAAAAGTTTGATAACGTTGGGAGATATTGGTTGATGCGCTCTTCAATTACTGGTATGTCGCGGTGAGAGGCTACTAATGAACAGTCATCGGCATACGAAGCTAGTTTGATCCCTTCGGGAGGGGTTGGCATCTTGGAGAGGTAGTAGTTGAAGAGGATCGGAGAGAGGACCCCACCTTGAGGGACACCTTGCTTACATTTCCTAAATTTCGATGAGGTCCCACGAAACTCAACAAAAGATTGCCTTCCGGCCATATAGATTGCAAGCCAACGTTTAATGTTAGGAGAGAGGGTTGATTGAAGAATATCCTGGAGAAGTTGGCCGTGGTTGACAGTGTCAAAGGCCTTTGATATATCAAAGGCCACCAGGATAGAACGATATGGGCTGAGAGCTCGCATAGCGCTGTTGTTGTGCTCCTGCCAGCACTAAAACCATGCTGGTGGTCTGCAAGGGGAAGGGATTCGCAAAGGGAAGGAAGGAGCAGTGATTCAAGGATTTAATCACTGGTGATAGATGGGTGATAGGGCGGTAGGATGAGGCAAGGTTATTTGGTTTGCCGGGTTTGGGAACCGGGACTATTTTGCCAGTCTTCCAGATGTCAGTCTTTCAGATGTCAGTCTTCCAGATGTCAGTCATCCAGATGTCAGTCTTCCAGATGTCAGTCTTCCAGATGTCAGGAATCTGGAGGTCAGCTAGACAGGCATTAAAGGTTTTTGTTAGATACTCAACGCCGGCTAGTCCGATACGTTTGAGCATCACTGTGGCAATACCATCGGGACCTATGGCCGTGGAGTTTTTGGCCTCTTTGATGGCTTGCGCTACTTGCTCTGGTATGAAAGAGAGCGGTGCGACGTTAGGCAGGGCACGAAGGTTGCGATTTGTGCTGCGGAAACGGCTGTCGTGGGTTGGTGGGTGTTCCACAAATTGCCTGCAGTGTGTGAATGAGTTGCTGGGGTGGAGTCACCAAAGGTGATTTGCACTTGGTCACTCCTCCGCGGGCTGGTCAGACTTTTGATGGTCTGCCACAGTTTTGCCGAGCCAGCTGATAGATCCCCTAGCTGCTGGATCTATTTATCACGGCGATAGTTGGATACCATCTCCGTGATACTGTCACCTAGCACCTTTATGCGGGGGTCGGGGGTCTGCAGCATTGCGTTTCCGTAGGTCATCTCGTTCTTCCGCTAGGCGGGAGGCTTCTGGCGGAGAGTTTGGTAGAATTTTGGGAATCCTACCAGCAGGAATACAGGTTTTTGCCACACTGGTAAGGATCTTACGAATGTTTCGTTCGCCTTCGAAAACATTTCGTGGTGGAGGGAGGGAAGAGAAAGACGCGTTGACCATCTGCTCAAACCGGTCCCAGTCAGCTTTGCGAAAGTTGATGTAATGAACGCCTCACTCCCGTCAACCCTCACAGTGATTGGGACGTGATCCGAGTTTAGGGCAACGTCTGCGTGCCAGCTGGTGGACGTGATTAGGTCTGGACTGGCGATTGTCAGGTCAGGGAAGCTTCGACAATTCGCCGTAATCCTGGTGGGGGGCCTCATTCATTGTGCTGAAATCGGAGTTGCTCAATGACAGTGCCCCTGGCGTCGTTTCCGATTTCAGAGAACCAACTGTCATGATGAGCATTAAAGTCGCCGAGAATTATACGGCGGTCACCGACCAGCAGGAAGTCAATGTTGGGACAATATACAGCTTGACATGCTGCCACTGGGGGGATGTAGACATTTATGATGTCTAGATCCTCGTCCCCTACCTGAACAGTGATGCCTTGGACCTCAAGATGGGCATCGTTACTGTTTATTACCAGGTGTTTATAGGAGACGGATTTATGGAGAATGAATGCAAGCCCGCCACCTTTATTACGTTCGCGGTCCAGACGAACGAGGATATAATTGGCCGAATGGGTTAAGGGGTTTCGGCTTGAAAGTTTTGTCTCTTGCACGGCTGCTATAGAGATGTCCTTTCGGGTCATATAGTCGGTGATCTCGACTATTTTCCTACTAAGGCCGTTGCAATTTAGTTGCAAGATTTTGGGCGAGGAAATGGTGGCTGGAGTTTGGGCTTGCGTTTGACGGTTAGGTGAGGGCTGTGACGGTTGTGGCATATTGCCGTTTAGGCGGGGGGAAGCGACGTGTGCCGATCTGTGGCAACACGGTCCGACGAAGTCCGCCTGGTATAGGCGGGAATTCCGCAGTCCGGGGGCAGAAATAGGCGCCGCCTCTGCAGGATGCACAGTCACTGGTGTCGGGAGTGCGGGATTCCTGCAGCAAAGGCCCACGTAACCTGGTTGATAAAGGTTAGAGTTACGTAGGCCTGAGCATCTTAGATGGCTGTTCCTGTCGCAAGAGGCGCAGGGGATGGGGGTCGCGGCTCTAGTGAAGCGCCTCCCACATACCCCGCAAGATGGAATTCTGCGGCAGGGCAGCAACCTGTTCGTCGGAGGTTGCCGCAAGTCGGCGAGAGATAAACGGACAGTTTGGGCAGAGGTAGTTGGTGCGTCCAGCTGCGTGTTGCAGGCCCGCGCAGGGGAGGTGGACCCTGTGTCGGCATGAGATGCACAGCACAGAGTTCATATCCCCTGTGGTATCCTGTGAGCACACCGTACACACCTTCACCCGGGGACCGGGGTTAAGCTCTACGTCTCCGGCACGTATAATTACAAGTCTGGGCTAACAGGCCGGAGTTGTTCGCCCAGGGAGGAGAAAAATAAAAAAGAAATAAATAAAAGGCCACATACTTGGGCAGGCCGTGGAGACCTGCGTCGACTCCGGTACTGAGAACCGGCTGCCGTGGGAGTCTCAGCTGCTGTTCAGCACTACCGATGTTTAAACTCGTCGACAAGTGCGTCTTTTAACTGTTCATATGAACATTTCCCAGGCTGCGTAAGTTACATTCGTACGCATTTTTTTAATACCATCGGCGCTGTGAATGAGATATATCCTTACAACTTTCAGCAAAAAAGTAAGTATTTTTAGAAAAAAAAGTTTTTCGTGTTTAAAGTACTGTTGCGTACGTTACAAAAAACGCAAGTAGTTTTGGAGGTTAACGTGCTTTTGTGCCATTTGCAGCGATACAATCACATTGCAATCAAATCCGATTCATTGCTTAAGTACCGAAAAAAAAATTTTATTGCCAACTTGGTTACGATATCTTTATAAACAAAATCCAAAAATAAATTTTTTCACCAAAAATGTTTTTTACTTATCATTCCTATTGCGACTATATGATACAGTCCAGCGATTATGGTAAAATTTGGTACAGTGCATATGCACATTAAAAAAAGATTGGCCTATGAGAGCTATTTGATATAGTCAACCGAGTGATTGGGAACTCTAAAAAACTTATGAGTACCGAATTTGGTTACGATATCTTCATAAAAAAAAAAACATATAACTTTTGGGGTTTTTCGAGGTCCTCCGAAACACCCCTATAGGAGCTATATAATATATCCCCGATACCCAAAATATAAAATAAACTTGCATCCCCTGACATAATAATGCATCTAATCTGAAAATTACCAGCTCTTACCATCTCTGAGATCTAGGCGTTCATACAGACAGGCAGACGGACCGACGGACATGGTTATATCGACTTCTCTGGTCACCCTGATCATACTTTAGGTAACTTTGGGGGTCTCCGACGTTTCCTTCTATATGTTACAAACATTTTCGGCTGGCAGAAACTTAATATACCCTTTGTACCATACGGTACAGGGTATAAAAATTAAGTAATGATACACTTTGGGATAACCTGTACCACTAGTTGCAATTAAGTCCGATATATTGCTTACAAACTCCAAAAGATATTTCTTTGCCAAATAAACGAAACACAACGAATTTTGTTCAAAAAAAAGAGTAACAGAAGACCATTATGTGATTTTATCAGAGCCAGGAAGTGATTATTTCGAGCATGTTACGTGTGAGTTGGGAACTGCTAAAGGTATTGAAAGTACCATAATAAATCATTTGAGAACAAAATCGGTGGAATTGGATGAAATAGTTGTTATTGGTTGCGATGGTACAGTCGTGAATACAGGTTTCAAAGGAGGTTGTTGCGAGAATTCGCTTCCGTACTTTCAGAGCACTTGCCGCAGTAACACTCTAGGTTTATTTTACAATATTTATTTAGTATCAAACGTGTTAAAGTAACATGCTACTGCCGACAAAGAATGTGATGTGATGGTGATGATGATGATGACGATGATGATGATGATGCTTTAAAAAATTACGTCTGCTTCTCTCGCTTTGACGATTGCCACTGGCGGGCGTTCGAAGAACAGCATGCACAAAGCGGAGTTGAGAACATACGATGTTACGGTTATTTTGGTGCCGTTGCTTTATTGTTTAAATGCTGCTTCCAGTCCGATTTAGGCTGGTCCCAAAAATTAGCCGCTTAGTTGTAAATTTCAGCAACATTCTCCCCCCAGTAAGCAAACGCAGGAGCTTACTTCAAATCATTGCTGACATCTAGAACTGCTAATTTGACGGCTGGGCGGAGTAACGTGCCGTTTGAAGTTTGTACTCTTGCTTGTCTGACTTGGCCATCGTCAGCGGTGACCACGTCAATAACTCTTCCTTTCAGCCAGGTATTTCTGCGTTGATTTTCGTCGACTATTAAGACGACATCGCCAACTGTGATTGGTTTGACCTTTTGATACCATTTGCCTCTTCTGGTTATTATAGGTAGAACTTCTGTCACCCATCGCTTCCAGAACATATTTGCAAACGTCTCGCTTTGGCGTAGGCACCACCTGTAATTAATTTGGTCAGTATCGCAGAAAGTTTTTGCTCCGTTTGATGAGCCCAATAAAAAGTGATTGGGCGTGATAGCCTCTTGATCCTCGTCATCAAGGGACACAAATGTTAACGGGCGTGAGTTGACCGTCATCTCCACTTGCATGAGAGCCGTACGTAGACTCTCGTCAGTAAACTTTTGATGTGGTGATATACGGTAGAGTACAGTTTTTATTGAGCGCACTAGACGCTCCCAGGCGCCTCCCATGTGAGGTGCGGCTGGCGGATTAAATTTCCATTTGATCCCTTTAAGCGCGAGATCATGATGTATTTTTACTTCGTCGAGGTTACATGATTCGCGCAGGAATGCTTCTGCCCCACGGAAGTTCGTTCCGTTATCGCTATAAATTTCTAGCGGTGCTCCTCGGCGGGCAATAAAGTTTTGGAGGGCCATTAGGCACGAGTCCGTACTTAAATTGTAGGCAATCTCTATGTGAATTGCCCTCATCGTGAGACATGTGATAATCATGCCCCAGCGCATTAACGCCTGTCGCCCGTGTGTTACAGTAAGCGGTCCAAAATAGTCGACGCCTACGTATGTAAACGGTCGTTGGAATGCTGCCATCCTGGCTCTGGGCAGTGCTGCCATTTGTGGGGGTACAGGTTGAGCCTTTTGGAGCTTACAGTGTTGGCAATTGCGGCGTTCTGTTTTAAATAGAGGTCTTAATTTGGGAATGTAGTAACATTGTCTCACCTCATTTATTGCGGTCTCATGATTTACATGATAATATTTTACATGATAGTGACGTACTATCAATTTCGATACCCAATGTGTTGGTGGAAGTACGACGAGACCCTTGGACATGCCGATGTATCGCCTTGCTCGGTCGCATACTTTTATTACGGCGTCATCGTCGATGTATAGTTGCAGTCTCCACAGCGGGCTGCTGCGGTAGACAGGATTTCCTTGGCTGATGGTGGCATATTCGTCTGCGAAATTTTCCAGTTGTACTTCTCTGTATATATACATCTGGGCGCTGGTGATGTGATCCACCGTTAGACGAATAGCGTCCACAGTCTTGTTTACTTTATTTTTAAGTTTCTGCCTATAAAGAAACCAATACGCGACAGCTTTGACCAGTCGGTTCCAGTCACCGTAGTACTCGTAGTTGCACTGTTTGGATTCTGCTCTCATATGCAAAAATCTAGGTCTAAGCTCATCGTTGATGTCTTCATGGTTTGCAGCTGGTTTTGGCCACTCGGATGGAGCCAGTTTGAGAAAATCGGGCCCGGCGAACCATTGCGTGTATGCATCTGGACCTCGTTGGGATTTTGTCAGCCACATTCATATTGCCGGGCACCCATCTCCAGTCATCTTTATTTGTGAGCTCCAGAATTTCGGCCACTCTAAACGTGACGAACTGCTTGTATCTGCGTGGGTCGGCATTGAGCCACGACAGGACTGTTGATGAATCCGTCCACAAGTGACATTGCTGGAACTGCAACTCGTGTTCCCGTTTGATGGTGTCACATAAACGGGCGCCTGTGACTGCGGCCTGCAGCTCAAGGCGTGGTATGGTAAGTGGATGCAACGGGGCTACCTTAGACTTGGCTGAAACGAGACGAAGAAAAATCTTTCCTTCGAATTGGATTCGAAAGTAAGCAACTGCAGCGTAGGCATCTTCTCCGGCATCGGTGAACACATGAAGTTGTATTTGACAATCTTCTGGCCTGCATTGCGTAAAGTAGCATCTTGGTATGCTTGTTTCGGCTATAACTGGTACGTAGGACAGCCAAACGCGCCACTTATCGTTCAGTTCTGTTGTGAGTTCCTCATCCCAGTCAATTTTTGTGCGCCAAATATGTTGAAGCAGTATTTTTAAATTTGTCATTAGGCACGACACAAAGCCCATAGGGTCAAAGACTGACATTAGTACTTGTAGGACTTCTCGTTTTGTCGGCACTTGGTTGCTCGAAATAAGGTTGCGCTTAAGTCGAACAAATTTGAGAGCATATGTGAATGCATCTTGATTTGGGTTCCATTGCATACCCAAAATCTTCTCATGTGAGTGAATTTCGTCGTTGTTGAAAAATCTCTTCTCATTTTGACATATTGTATTATTTAGCGCTGCTATGACTTCTTTGGAGTTTGATGACCACTTGTGCATGTGAAATCCGCCTCGTGAGTGAACTTCTTTTACTTCGGTAGCCAAAGCGATTGCTTGCTCTGGCGTGTGGCACGAGTCTATGTAGTCATCTACGTAGTGGTACTTGGTGATCGCCTTTGCAGCAGCTGGGAACTCGTTGGCATGCGCAGCAGCATTTTGATCGCGCACATAGTGCGCAATGCAAGGTGAGCATGCAGCTCCAAATGTAAGTACGTTGAGCTGATACGCATCTACCTGGCCTGTCTCCGGGTCATTCCAGAGAAAGCGTTGAGCTTTAGCGTCTGCTTGGTTTATAGCTATGCGATGAAACATTTCAGCTATGTCTCCGCATACGCCAACTGCTCTTATTCGAAAATTGTACATTATACGCAGCAAAGGTACAAGTAGATCAGGTCCTTTTATCAGGTAATCATTTAGAGATAATCCATCTGATTTGGCTGCTGCGTCCCACACCAATCGCACCTTGTCTGGTTTGTGTGGGTTTCGAACTGTGAATGTTGGTAGATACCACGCATCATCTGAGCTGCTCGCTATTGCTTTAGCGCTTAACTTTTCAGCGTATCCTTTGTTTATGAGATTTTTCAATTGAGCATTTAGCTCTGTGGCAAGTTTTGGATTGTTTGCCATTTTTCGTTGAAGACATGTTAGTCTTTTCTTTGCTGTGGGCAAGCTATTTGGAAATTTGCGTTGATCATACTTCCATAGTAGACCAACTGTATATTTCCTGCCATCGTAGCTTGTGGTGTTTTCCAGAATACGCAACGCACGTTGCTCATCTGCTGTATGTATGCTCCTTTGCGGGGAACTTTCGTTTGCTGCCATGAGTTCCTTTACCATCTCATGTAGCTCACGGTCGCAGGGACACTTGTGTAGGTGGACCATTCCTGGTCTGTGATGCGAACCGCCGTATAATGGTTTTGGCAGCGATTGGTTGTTGCCATTTGCCCTCGCGTACCTTAAGCGAGGCGATTAAATTTGGGTTGTTTATGCTAATAATTATCGTTGGGACTGCCTTTACATAGCTTTGCAAAGGTAGGCCTTTGAGATGCGGATATTTTTGCATTACATGATCCGCCATCATTGTTTCAGCAGACATGCCCAGGCTTTTCACAGTATGAACATCGTTTATTTTAAACATTTTGGCGCCTGGAGTTCTTGCTGATATGTGTAGATTGAGCCGTTTGGATGTGGGCTCAAACCTTTTTACGTCTCCAGTCCAGCTTATGCATAGTGGGCTGGCAACACCTTCTTCGCCTAGCTCCTTGGCCAAGCCCTCCTCTAGAAGTGTTAGAGTTGACCCATCGTCCATGAATGCGTAAAGATCAATCGACTTGGACTTGCCATGCAAGGTTACTGGAAGGATACGAAAATAGCTGTCATTGACATTAGATGCTAACTTACGATGATTGTGAAGCACGCTATTAGTGACTGGCTGCTGGTGAAGTAGTTTGTGATGCCTTGCCTCACAGCCATTTGTTCCGCATAATGTTTTGCTCCAGCATGCCTGGTTGTGGCGTTTAAGGCATTTGCTGCACAGGTGTTTGGTTTTAACCAAGTCCCATCTAGCAGCTATAGACATTCGCTTGAAGACATCACATCCAGTTATATGGTGCGGTCCATCACATTCAGGGCAGGATTTGACGTATTCTCGATTATCAATTTCACTGGAGTGAGTATGAAGTTGTCCTGCTCTATGCGTTGGTTTCGTGTTGACTTCAGGGGCTGCTCCTGGTGTTGAGACCCGAGAAGCTGCCTCTGCTAGCTCATAGAGCCAGTTTGCCAACTGTTGTAAGTTTGGGCACTCCATGTTTTTTGAGTGTATTGCCCAGTTCAGCATCATGTCTGGTCCCATCTTGGTGATGAGTTCTTGTAGCAGTGTTGGGTTGTTAAGATGTGCGCTCATGTTACTGGCTCGCATGGTTGCGCACATATTTTTGACGGCAAATGCGTACTCAATTAAAGGTTCCAGTTTGCCTTTAGGTGCTGGCAGTTTTCGAACATTTTCTATCAACACTTTTATGATATGTTCTGGTCGTCCAAAGTACATCTGCAGGGTCCGTATGACATCTGGCAGCATGTCCGGAAACATCAGGCAATCACGCACGGCTTCTAGCGCTTTGCCTTTTAGGCATTTTTGCAGTCGGATCATATTTTCCTCCTTGCTGAAGCCGGCGACTTTAGTGCTGAATTCGTAAGAGCTGAAAAATAGTGGCCACTCCCTTGGGTCACCACTGAACGTTGGTAGATCACGTGGTACTGCTTGTCTGGCTGCAGCTTGTTGGGAAGTTATGGCCAAGTCTTTGCTAAAACCCTTTTTTGCCGGTGTGGCGTTGCTGCCGAGCTCTTCAAGCTGCGCATGTGTTGTTGTGTCCAGTCGGTGGTGAGCGCTGGCTCATTTGCCCCTGTCGAATATGCTAATGGCACGGGTGCACTTAGTAAGGCGTACTTACGGCGCAAAAATTCTTTTTCAATGCACAATTCTTCTTCAAGTTGCTGCAATTTTAGCTGCTGGTTGCAGCGATCCTCTAACCGTGCTACGTCGCACACCAACTCTTCCGTACGGCGGCTTGGGGTCACGTGGGACTCGTTGTCGTCGTCGACTGCCGATGATGGCCGAGAAGTGAGGTTAAGTGCACCTCCAGTTCGCGTAGCTTCGTTAGTTTGATTGTTGGGATCGCATTCTGTACACATCCAGGACGTGCTAGTGGCATCGTTGTCCACTCCATAGCATGTGCAATGAAATTCGTTGGAACACTTTATGCATTTTAGCATGTGTTCATTGTCGGGCGCGTTACATAACCTACAACTGTGAGTTGGAGCCATTCTGCCAGGCTGTTATGTAATAGTGCACCACGTGAGTTTGTTGTTTTCGTTTGAGAAATTATTTCTGCTGAGTGGCTTTTATTGAAACTGCGATTTGATTCTTAATTACAAACGGCAGTAATTAAATTGCACGGAATTTTGTGAAATGCAGTAATTTTTAAACCAAATGCAACACGTGCAAATTAACAATGTGTCTTAGTAATTTTTTAAAGAAATGTTGCGAGAATTCGCTTCCGTACTTTCAGAGCACTTGCCGCAGTAACACTCTAGGTTTATTTTACAATATTTATTTAGTATCAAACGTGTTAAAGTAACATGTGATGGTGATGATGATGATGCTTTAAAAAATTACGTCTGCTTCTCTCGCTTTGACGATTGCCACTGGCTGGTCAGTTCTGCATGCTGTACTTCGAGCGCTCGCTATGCGTTGCTGCAGTTGCGGGCGTTCGAAGAACAGCATGCACAAAGCGGAGTTGAGAACATACGATGTTACGGTTATTTTGGTGCCGTTGCTTTATTGTTTAAATGCTGCTTCCAGTCCGATTTAGGCTGGTCCCAAAAATTAGCCGCTTAGTTGTAAATTTCAGCAACAGAGGTGTTATTCGTTTTATTGAAGAAGACCTTAACAAACCATTACAATGGCTTGTCTGCCAGTTACATTCGAATGAGTTACCATTGCGACATCTTTTATTGCATTTGGATGGAAAAACTACAGGGCCTAAATGCTTTTCAGGCCTTATTGGATCTGAATTACAAAAATGTGAATCAGTGCCACTTGTTCTATTTACCACCATTCCCTGCATATTACCTGAAGTCGCTAGAAATGACTCGAGCACCGACCAAAAATACCTTTACGATGTGATGAAAGGATCAGCACTGGCATTTTTTCTCCCAATCTAGCTAATATTACACCTGGACCACTTAACCATTCTAGATGGCTTACTATAGCGAATAGAATCTTAAGATTATATGCTACTAAAACAGACCCCAAAGAAATTTAGTGATTTTAGCCACTTTCCTAATGAGAGTTTATGGTCCAATGTGGTTCACAATAAAATGTTACCCTTCATGTACAAACGGAGATAAGCACCTGTGGCTAACAATTACCCTAACTCGATATTTGAATGCGCCTTTGAAGAAAGTCCTTGATAAGGTAATCCAACGAAATGGATATTTTGGTCACCCAGAAAATATTCTTATTGCTATGCTTGTAGACGACAGAGAAATCATACGTAAACTAGCATATCAGCGAATTTTAAAAGCAAGAGCAGAGAATACTCTAGGGCGTCGATGCTAAAGATTATACCGACTTAATTACGTGGAAAGACTGTAAGATAACTGAGCCACCTCTGACTTCCAATTTATCTGATGAAGCCTTGAAAGAGATTGTCAAAAGCGGCTTGACTACATGTCAGAATATTAAAGATTTTCCGTGCCATACCCAAGCCGTAGAGCGCTGTATCAAATTGGTGACCGATGCTTCAAGTGCAGTTTGTGGAGAAAAAAACGAGACGGTTTCATAAGGGCAAGACTATTATCACGGCAGCAAATGCCTAATTTTGAAACATAAAAACAATTTAATACCAAACAATCTACTTATTTCTGATTTTTTTCATTCCTTGATAATATATATATTTTAAAATTTTTCTTGATTAAAAACATTAATACAACTAACCAGGCTTTTATTTAACGTATCACAATGTAGTTTGTTTTATAAGGGACAGGAAATCTAGAAAAATACTATCGTTCAAAACTAGATCAATGTTTTTAAAAATTTAGTATTTTTCTAATTTTTAATTGGGTTGGGGCACCTCATAACATCAAGACAAGTAAACAATCTTTTGTATGCTGAATTTACTCATTAAAAGGCAAATTTGTATTGCTATTCCAAAAAAAAAATTTTAAAAAATTTTTTTTCATTCACTATCACTCCACCCTATTATACAAGTATTTTAGCCATATGTCAAACAAAATCTTTTTTTTGTGTACCTGCACTATGCTTGTTATGGCGTATCTCAAAGGCGGCCACGTCCGACTTTAACGATCGGCTTTTTTATCATATTCTATTTAATATAACATCTATTTAAACAAGATTTGGGCACTTGACCAAGTACAAAAATATAATACTTCGTGAAAGAGATCGGCTAGCAGGAGAAGTAATAGATTTGGAAAAACGTTTACAAACTAATCGCTATTATTCTGAAAATTTGGAGACCATTATCCGTAGCAATGAAGAATCTATGGGAAAAATGTCTGCTCGCGCCAAGTTTGCGGAAGGTCTGCGATATAACTCAGAATCAAAGCTCCGATCATTCTTAAAATCAATGGAGGAACAAAAAGACGCACATGAAAAAACTTTGGCAAAACTTGATACAATGTGCAGGGAACTAAATGAGGCGGAGAACAAATTCAATCAAAAGACTGCTGAATATGACCGATTAAAAGTTATGACTGAGAAATATAAGTCAGATTTAAACATTGCAAACAAGTTGGCACACAAACAAGAGGATCGAATAAAGGAAATGGAAAAAATCCAATCAAATAACGATGAGCTTATAAAAAATTCTCGACTAATAGAAAAGGAGAAATCAAATACAATATTTCAACTGACAGCGAAGTTGAAAAAACTGACTGAGGATCATAATAACTGTTCTTCTCGTTTATATAAATCAAATAGACAAGTGGGGATTTTAAACACAGAAATTCTTCGCAATAAGTAAGTAAAACAATCTTCTTTATTGCATAATAACACTGCTCATATTATTAATACCGACTAAATTATTATTTAAGTTTATACCAAAGCGACAAATTGCCAGCTCTAAGTAAATGATTATTTTTATACCCACTGATTAGAAATAAGCCGGAGCCGTGTAGTGGACTGTATAAAATAGTTGTGTGTTGCTCGAACCAATATCGCTTTAATATTCATTGCGTTGTACAAGAATGGTGATGGTTAGTATGTTGATAACATTTTCTCTTAAAACTATCGATTAGTCAACTTATCAAAAGAAACAAATAAAATGAGAGGAATGCTGCAATCGTTAGATAACAACGACGAACTGCGCGTAATGCAGCATTCGTTCCTCAACATCCCGGGCCGCCCTGAAACACAGTTTCTGAGCCGGGCAGTACCGCAACCTTGGTGATAGGCCGGATCAGCTCTCCAGAGTTGATTCTGAGCTTGACCTCTCGAACCAGTTGATCCTTTCCAGGGTAGGTCTCAACGACGCGCGCGATGTGCCATAAAGCTGGTGGTGTATTTGACTCCTTGACCAGAACAATATCTCCAATTGTAATGTTAGTTGTTGACGTGGTCCATTTCTGACGCTGTTGCAAGGTTGTGATCGAACAGCCGACTCCCATTTTCCTCCCCAGTGAGGAGCATTCGGCGGTATGAATACCCATTGTATTCCATCATCCGCTAGAGTGCGTGTGACCAAGTTAATGTGAGATTGTGATGACAAAAGTTTTTGCATCTCGTCCAGGGATCGTTTGGCCCCAACAAAGTTTGTGCCATTGTCGCTGTAGATTTTGGCACATTTACCACGTAATGACATAAAACGCCGCAAAGCCGCCAAAAAGGTCTCCGTGCTGAGGTCGGTGGCAAGTTCCAGGTGTATTGCTGAGGTCACTAGACAAACAAATAAGCAGATGGAGCCTTTGGTCAGGCGCGGTTTGCGCCATTTGCCATCCTTGATAATGATCGGTCCAGCATAGTCACATCCAGAATTCACAAATGGAAGTGCTTGCGTTATACGTATGCTGGGTAAATCAGCCATTAGCTGATGCGATGTATGTTGTCTCTGTCGAAAACATGGTAGACAGTCGTGCGTGATTTTCCGGATGAGATTACGTGCGCCAAATATCCAGAACCTTTGCCTGACAATAACGAAAAGTGCAGAAACACCCGGGTGCAGGTTCACTCGGTGTTCATATTCCAGTATAAGCTTTGTAGCACGATGATCCTTGGGTAACAAAATTGGATGTTTTGCCTCTGTTGATAATTGCGAATACTGCAAGCGCCCACCAACTCGTAATAAATTATCCTTGGCGATGATTGGAGAGAGCTTTGCCAGCTGGGAACGACTACGTAGTGGTTTGTTGGAGAGAAGCAGTTGGAAATCTTCGCGAAAGTCTGTCTGTGCATGCCGTAAGCACTGAATGCGTGACTCCTTTATTTCTTCATAAGTAAGAGTTTTCGAGCCCTTTCCTTGGGATGCACCCCTTATGCGTTGGATGAAACGTGTAACATATGCCCATATGTGTATGAGCCTCGGCCAGGATGAAACTCGTTCAACAATTTCATCAAGCGGATGCGTTGTAGTTACCTTAGCCAGTGCAGTAAAACAATTGGTTTTAACTTCCGTGTGTGCGCGTTTATCTGCAAGAGATAAACTGACTTTTGAGCTGTCTAATCTTACCCAGAGTTGATCCTTATCCCGTAGCCATGATGGACCATTCCACCACAACTGAAAGTTGATTAGGTCAGCAGCCAACATGCCTCTGGATGCACAATCAGCTGGATTTGACTTGGAGTCTACATGATGCCAATTTTGCCGAGGGATAGTGTCCAGAATTTCGGAGGTTCGGTTTCCGACAAAGGTTTTTAGTTGAGCTGGTGCATATGATAACCAAGAGAGAACTATTGTTGAGTCGCACCAGGCAAAAATAGAAATGTTGCTGTGCCTTATTGAAGCCCTTATTGAGCGTACGAGTTTGCTCAGAAGAAGTGCAGCGCAAAGTTCCAGACGTGGCAAAGATTGTTGCTTTAATGGAGCCACCCTTGTTTTCGCTGCCATTATGGACGTAGATACGGAGCCATCATTGTTTATTACTCTGCTGTAGACTACCGCAGCGTACGCCTTGATAGATGCATCGGAAAATGCATGTAGCTCAATGTTATTAGTCCCGTTGACAACAAAACGTGGTATTTGAAATTGGTGTAGTGTGTCCAAATCAGCTCGCCATTTCTTCCAATTGTCTGCCAGCTTTAATGGGAGTGGATCATCCCAGCCTAGATTGAGGAGCCATAGCCCTTGGAACAGAATTTTAAACTGAACCACAATGGGTGCCAAAAGCCCAAGTGGATCGAATATACGTGAGACATCTGACAGAATTTGTCTCTTTGTGCGGTCAGGATTTGCTGATAGACCCACATTGTATGTAAGGATGTCTTCTCCAGGGTGCCAGTATAGTCCCAGAACTTTTACTGGTGTCGGTTGTGCAATAGGATTACTAACTTTGGTGTTGCAGCGTGTGGTATTGGATACCCATTTCCCAAGCTCTAGATTAGCGCAGGACATCAGTTGTATGAGTTCGTTTTGGTTGCGTAGTAACTCATTCTCAGTGTTTGATCCAGTAAGAACGTCATCGACGTAGAAATCCTCCAGTAGGATTTTTGCCGCATTTGGGAACTCATGCTGGTGATCGTGTGCCAGTTGCTCCAACACTCGAACTGCCAAAAATGGTGCACACGAGGTTCCGTATGTAACAGTGTTAAGTTGATAGTGCTTGATTTGCTCAGAGGGATTCTCTCTCCACACAATCCTCTGGAAATTGCGATGCTTATCGCTCACCCATATTTGACGAAACATCTTCACTATGTCCGCTGAGAATACAAATCTGTACATTCTAAAGCGGAGGCACACAGCAAATAAATTGCGCTGAATGCTAGGTCCTGTAAAGAGAAGATCATTTAATGCCGTACCATTAGCGTCGCGAAATGAACCATCAAAGACCACTCTAAGTTTTCGACCCAACACAGGGTGGTGAGGCAGATAGAAATGTTGGCCAGTGGTGAGTTCGTCCGGAAGCAGTTCTCGCATGTGCCCCAAATCGCGATACTCTCCCATGAAGTTTATGTATTGTGTGCGCAGTTGTTCATCTTTCTGTAAACGATGTTCTACAGATTTGAAGCGTTTGAGCGCTCCTTGTAGAGTATCTCCGAACTCGGGATTTGCAGTGTTGAATGGAAGTTCCACAATGTACCTTCCCCTTTCGTCTCTAGTGTGCGTGGCGAGAAAGTGTTTCTCCACCTGGTCATCTTCGGGTTCCACCTTGGTCGCAGTATTAATATCCTCCAGCTCTCAGAATCTTTGGAGCGAGGCATCAATATCCAATGTTGTAGTTAGTGTTACAGAGTTGCTTGCTTGAGACGTATTGAGTGACGTTATCACCCATCCAAAAATAGTTGAAATTGCAATAATATTGCCCTTGCTGTCGTGCATCTTCTCTCCAGTCAACGTATACCATACATAATCGGAGCCCAAAAGTATGTCCACTGGTGTTTTAGCAGTAAATTGTGAATCAGCCAGTTCTAGATTATTGAATACTTGCAGTGTAGATGCGTCAATGACATGCCGTTCAATAGATGAAGTGAGTAACAACCAACTGATGTCCAGAGATACGGGACTTGATATGAAGCGTTGTGCTTCCCCTTGTAGTACCAGCCTTGACAGATGCCATACCAGTAACCAAAAGTCGTGAGTGTGAACGTGCCAAGCCCAGAGATCTAATGCAGCTTTCTGATATATACGAGATTTCTGATCCAGTGTCCAATAAGAGGCGGCAAGTTATGAAGTCGCCGTTTGCGTTTTTAACATGAACTATGGCAGTAGGTAATGTGCTTCTATTTACCCTATTGGCTTGAGTAGATTGTGCTGCATTGCCTTGCGCACAGACAGTTGCTTGTGTGCCCAGTGTCACCGCAGTGTTGTGAGGAACATTTTGGTTACGCTGATCCTCACCTTCTGTTTGAGCATTCCCAATAACCTGTGATTGGTTAACTTGCTTATGTAAAAGCGAATGATGATGACTTTTGCATACTCTACACGTATATTTGGACTTGCACTTACTGACCACATGTCTATGTTTCAAGCAGTTGTAGCATAGTAATTTATCCTTCACCAAAGATCGTCGTTGATCAACTGTCATATCCAAAAATTGTTGACATGCATACAATGCGTGTTCTTTAGAATAGCATTTAGTGCAGCTGATGCCTTCAACTGCCACCAATGATTGTGCTACCCGTTTGGGTCTGTCTCCTTGTGTTGCTGGTTTGCCTCCAGCCATAAGTTCGCGTTTGCTTAGCTCCAACTCCTCGCAGCGGCAGTCCAAAAATTTAAAGAATTCATCTAGAGTAGGTGAATCTTTGTCCATACTACGCTCAATCCACCTGCGCCGAGTGTCGGCATCAAGTTTCTCAAGTGTCAGGAATATAATCCAGCAGTCGCGTCCCATTTGTTTAATTGCATCCAGACCGCGGACAATCTCATTTACGCCGTCTGACACTTTACGCAAAATTAATGCATCGATTTTTGTAGTTGTTGGCAAGCTCATGAATTGCTCCAAAAATGAATTGACGATATGCCGTGGACGATTGTATCTTTCCTTAAGACGCTCCCATGCAGTGTTGTAAGCCGCATCAGTGACTGTCAAATGTCGCAACAAGTTGGCAGCCTCATCGATAAGTAATGTTTTCAAATGATGAAATTTCTGTGTGTTTGACAAATGCTGCTTGTTATGAATTGTACTTTTATAAATGTCTTGAAACGCTGGCCATTCTGTGTAGCTGCCAGCAAACTGTTTGATGTGAATGCGCGGTAAATCGTTTTGCATTGTTAGCGTCGTTTCGCCGCCATCGCGCTTGACCTCGTGTGTTGTTGTTGTCTGGTTTGCAGCCAGACGCTCGAATAGTTGTTGTTGTTGTTGTAGCACATTTATAATTGCGCTGTTGTCTTGATGAAGCCCGTTGCTCTCATCCCTTTTGTTTGTTGTTGCTGCTGTGTTTTGTATAGAGCCATTTTTCTCTAACAGCAACCCGTAAGCCTTGAAGTATTTCTCCTCATAGATTTCATTGTCGCCCTCTGGATCCACATACCCATCCACTTCGTCGAGAATAGCAATGGAGTCGCCAAGTGTCCCAAACTCCTTCCAAATAATTTGTAATTGATCCATCCGAGAGGTGACTTCCGCTTGTGTAATTGGTTCATCTCGCTCAGCCCAAGCCAATATGCGCGTCATAGAAGCCTTGAGTCTGCCACGAGCCTTAACCAATGCCTTTAATTGTTCCATAGCAAACAATTATCACTGAATATTAAGCACAAAATTCGATTCCTTGTATCCTAGGATCCGGCTCGAAGACCAATGATTAGAAATAAGCCGGAGCCGTGTAGTGGACTGTATAAAATAGTTGTGTGTTGCTCGAACCAATGTCGCTTTAATATTCATTGCGTTGTACAAGAATGGTGATGGTTAGTATGTTGATAACATTTTCTCTTAAAACTATCGATTAGTCAACTTATCAAAAGAAACAAATAAAATGAGAGGAATGCTGCAATCGTTAGATAACAACGACGAACTGCGCGTAATGCAGCATTCGTTCCTCAACACCCACCTTACGGTACAAAGGGTAATTAAGGGTATATTAAGTTTGTGCACAACATATAGAAGGAGACGTCGTATGAACGCCTAGATCTCTGAGATGGTAATAGCTAGAGCAACCAAACTTTCAGATTAGATCCGTTATTATCCTACGGGACACAAGTTTATTTTATTTTTTCGATATCGGGGTTTTAAAATATATAGATCCCATAGGGGTGTTTCAGAGGACCTCGAAAAAACTAAAAGTTTTAGATAGATAATTCGTTTGCATATGAAGTTATCGTAACAAAATTTGGCACTCAAAAGTTTTTTATAGTTCCCAAACACTGTACCAAATTTGATTAAAATCGATTGGCAATGTCGTATAGCTCCCATAGGACAGATCGGCAAAAAAACGTTTTTTGCACAAAATTCGTTGTAATTCGTTTGTTTATGAAGATATTATAACCATATTTGGCAGTCGATAGTTTTTGATAAATCCCAAATACTGTACCAAATTTGATCAAAATCGGTCAAAAAATAGTTTTTTGTACAAAATTCGTTGTGTTTCGTGTGTTTTTGAAGATACCGTGACCAAATTTGGTGTTCCAAAGTTTTTTTTTAGTTCCCAAACACTATACAGATGACAATATCATATAGCTCCCATCAACCAATCAGTCAAAAAAAAGTTTTTTCCACAAAATTCTCTGTGTTTCGTTTGCTTATGAAGATATCGTACCCAAATTTGGCAATCAATTGTCTTTTAGAGTGCTTAAGCAATATATCGGACTTAATTGCAACTAGTGGTACAGGTTATCCCAAAGTGTATCATTACTTAATTTTTATACCCTGTACCGTATGGTACAAAGGGTATATTAAGTTTCTGCCAGCCGAAAATGTTTGTAACATATAGAAGGAAACGTCGGAGACCCCCAAAGTTACCTAAAGTATGATCAGGGTGACCAGAGAAGTCGATATAACCATGTCCGTCGGTCCGTCTGCCTGTCTGTATGAACGCCTAGATCTCAGAGATGGTAAGAGCTGGTAATTTTCAGATTAGATGCATTATTATGTCAGGGGATGCAAGTTTATTTTATATTTTGGGTATCGGGGATATATTATATAGCTCCTATAGGGGTGTTTCGGAGGACCTCGAAAAACCCCAAAAGTTATATGTTTTTTTTTTTATGAAGATATCGTAACCAAATTCGGTACTCATAAGTTTTTTAGAGTTCCCAATCACTCGGTTGACTATATCAAATAGCTCTCATAGGGCCAATCGGTCAAAAAAACGTTTTTTGCACAAAATTCGTTGTGTTTCGTTTGTTTGTGAAGATATTGTAACCTAATTTGGCATTGGGAAGTTTTTTAGAGATCTTCAACGCTGTACCAAATTTGATCAAAATCGGTTGACTATACCATATAGCTCCCATAGGGACGATCGGTCGAAAAAAATTTTGAATTAAAAATTCGTCTGTTTTTGGTTGTTTCTGAAGGTATCGTAATCTAATTTGGCAATCAAATGTCTTTTTGTCTCTTAAGCAATTTACCGGATTTTATTGCCAGCAGTGGTACAGGGTATCCCAAAGTCGTCCGCGCCCGACTTTAACGTACGCCATCTTTTTGTACAAATTTCGTTGTTTTTCGTAGGTTTGTGAAGGTATTGTAACCAAATTTGGCATTCAGAAGTTAGAGTACCTAAGCACTGCACCAAATTTAATCAAAATCGGTTGACTATATCATATAGCTCCCATAGGAATGATCGGTCAAAAAAACATTTTTGGCTCACAAATCGTTAGTTTTTGGTTGTTTATGAAGGTTTCGTAAACTAATTTGGCAATCAAATGTATTTTGGTGTTCTTAAGCAATATACCAGATTTATTGCTGGCTAGTGGTACAGGATATTCGAAAGTCGTCCGCGCCCGACTTTAACGTACGCCATTTTTTACATATAATTTTTTATTTTTTTTCAAATGGAATGGTATAACTTGGCTTCTTCTGGAAAATTTATTATTTTTTTAAAATTATTATTTGTTGGATTTACTGGGAATTCCATTCTCATTGTTTGAATCGCAAAAAATTTACTACATGCATTTTTAAGGAGAAGGGATTGGCAATCCAACAATAGATGATTTATTGAGATTGGGGTATTAGATTGACATTGAGTCATGTTTGGGTTAAAATTGTGTTCATGAGTAATTTTTATTTGGTAAATTCTAGTGTCTTTATTGACAAGATGGATCCAGCTAGAGGTTTTGCTTGATCGGTTAAGTTTTATTTTTAAAAGGTTAATTTTAATAGTCTTGTTAATGTCAGTTATGTTGTAATTGGGTGTGAAAACTAGAGGAAAGTTAGGTGCGGATTTGGCTTTCTGATCAGCTAGTTCATTTCCTTTGATGCTTTTGTGGCCAGTCGTTTAAGCTTTGGGTAGTGTGTCATTAGAAGTGGTCTAATTGCACTTGGGTAGTAGAAGGACTTTTCTGTATTGCCTAGCTTGGAGCGCAGATAAGGAATCGGAATATATTGTGTAATTGCCAGGTTTTATTTTGATAGTTTGTATTGCTTCGAAAGTTGCTATGATCTCAGCTGAATAAATCGATGTGTAGTTTGGTAAAATAAGTAAGTAGTAAAGCTATTTTTACGGTGTCCTGTTCGGCTGTAATTAAAAATGAAGTATAGTCTTGAGTTTTAGACCCGTCAGTGTAGATGAAGGTGCGTTTTAATGAATTGTTTTTAATATTCAGAAATTTTTGGAAAAATATGTTTTGGTTGTGTTTTGTGAATTGGCAACAATGAGAGTTCAGTATTGATTAAGTTTTGTGGTAGATTCCAAAAGGGTATGTTTAGCTTTTATTCCTGGTGTAAAGGGTTTAATGTTAAGTGAACTACATAGTTTTATTGAGTTTCGTATGGCAGATGCAAATTTGTTGCTGCAATGAGAGTTAATTTTAAGTTTTTTTGAGATTGAACCAAGAGGTGAGTTATATAAACGAGGGGCCGCTCGGTCGTTAGTATGCGGACTCTGGATACCTGTCAACCTCCAGTTTAAAATAGCTGACTTCCCACGGCATCTCGGGCAATCCCGTGGGTGACCTCCATGACCCGTGTTTCTCAAATATCTCATGGATATAAATTGAAACAATTCTGATGATTCTAAAAGCATCACCCCAGGGAGAAGCCTGCACGCCGACTCCTACATGTACCGGATGTTGTCACCGGAACCTGTTAATACGGAACAGCCGAAATTACCGGTACCAAGTCAACAGAGGGGACTTATGGCTAGAAAACGGCAGCTCGAGGTGATGGCTGCTAGCTCCGAAGACGAACCATTGGTCTCTGACGGAGACGAAACTGCAAGTATTGGCTCGCAGAAATCTTCAGGCACCATCATCGGAGACGCACTCCAAACCCTCAATCTGGATCAACAGCCGTCGTTTGTGAAGCTGTCGTCCCGGGAGAAAAAACTCCTGAAGAGAGCCCTTGACAAGGGACTCTCCAGAGCAGAAGCTCTGGCTTCCATCTCATCGGCACCCTCCGCGACACAGGTCAAGAGAGGCCGATCGGATGAAAAATCGCCACCCACGGCGACAAAAAAGCAAAAGCGGAACCAAGCGGAGTCCAACAAGATGCCCTACAGCAGCGTAGTTAAAGGCGTCAAGCTAGGCTTTATTTCTAATGCTGCAGCGCTTTCATCCGAGCAAATGGCAAGGATTAAAAGTGCAATTCTTGAGGCCACCCTGGAGTACGTCGGTGAGGTGAAACCCCAGTTCGAAGGACGTGTCCTTCGCACTAATGGAAAGGTAAGGCATAGTCTCAGGGGTGCTGGCCCCAAGGCTGCTGAGCCCCCGATGGTAGCAGATGCCAGCCAGGAGACTGGGAAAACAACCCCCGTACCCCCCGTGAAGGTGACTGCCACGCCGGTGACTGCCACTGTGAGGGCACCTGTGCCGTCGACCCCCACGGAGGTAGCTGTTGCCCCCTCCGGTAACGATCCGCGTCCTTCGACAAGCAAAGCTGCTGGGCAAGAGAGTCAAGGACAACAGAAGGATCCTGCTACAGCGTAGACTACCCGTTCCAAAGCGGATAAACTGCCGAAGGGCGCTAGAGGCAATGGATCTCGCCGAGGCTAGCTCAACAGCCTCGTGCAGCGCAACATAAGGGCGAGCAATGAGCGCCATTAAGGTGCTCCAGGCGAACCTGCACCATGCCAAAAGGGCGTAAGTCACCATGTGCAGGACCTTCGCCTAGCACAAAATCGACATGGCTCTCATAACGTCACTACAAGTAAGTTGTTGAATGATCGTCAAGTGGATCTGCCTCGCGCTGCGATGCTCATTGACAATAGTGTCAAATATCTTCCACTCACAAATTTCATCTCCAGATATCTAGTGGCCGCGCTGATACAAGTGGCAAAGTGGCTACTGAGAACGGCACGAGGGAGATAGCTGTGAAGGCAGCTTATTTTCCTGGTGACACGGCAGACGTTTCGCCGACAGAGGTCAGGCGGCTTGTAGACCACTGCAAACAACAAAAACCACAGTTGGTCATCGGCTGCGACGCCAACGCGCACTATACCATTTGGGGCAGCAGAGACGTCAATGTCAGAGGCGATTCAAACTTAGAGTCTCTATTGTGTAGTCAGTTAGCTATTATCAATAAAGGAAATAAACCCACCTTTGCAAACGCTATCAAAGAAGAGGTTCTAGACCTCACTCTGTCTAGCAACTCCCTGTCCCATCTCATTAGTAACTAATAAAGCAACTCTCTCAGACCATCAGCACATTAGGTTTGACCTACCGGGGCGGGCGGAGTTAGAGTAGACGGCTTTCAACCCAAAGAAAACCAACTGGGTTGAGCATAGGGACGACTCCTTGGTCTCAAATATCAACTCAGTTGACGGGAGTAACCTGGCTGCAAATCAGATTGAAGATGAGCTAGTCTCCTCCTTCCATAAGAGCATGGTTGAGCGAGGTTCCGTGGTGGAACGCCAACCTAACTGCTTCAAGGAAAACAGTAAGGAGACTCTTCAGCAAAGCCAGGAAAACAAATCAGTGGGAGGAGTACAAGGCTGCTCTCACTGACTGCAATAACGACTAAGGAATTCTAAAAGGCAAACCTGGAGGAATTTCTGTAGTAACGTCCAAAACCTCACAGAAGCGGCTAGAATCCAGGGAGTTATGGCCAAAGAACCTTCAAATGGGGTGGGTCTACTAAGTAAGAGTGATGGCTCTTTCACTACAGACCGAAAGGAAACTCTGGAGCTTCTACTCCAAACTCCCTTTCCAGGTTCGATTATTTGTGACGGAGATTATGAACCTAATATACTACGGGCTGCCAGAACATCTGACAAAATATTTGATGCTGGCAAGGTTCGGTGGGCGATAAACTCATTCGATCCCTTTAAAGCGCCAGGAGAAGATGGGATCTTTCCAGCTCTGTTTAGAGCAAGCTTGTATTGGAGCTTTATACCCCATCCTTGGAGGAGGGTGCGGGTAGTTTTCATCCCCAAGGCTGGAAACAGACCACTTGTCAAGCCCAAATCTTACAGACCCATCAGTCTTTCCTCTTTTCTTCTGAAGACGGTAGAGAGACTTCTCGACCTACATATCAGAAACAAAATGCACAGTACAATCCCATTGCACTCGATGCAGTTTGCATAAGTCAAAGGAAAGTCAACAGATGTTACACCACTTAGTTAGGAAAATTGAAAAAGCCTTTGAATCTAAGAACATAGCTTTGTGCACATTCCTAGATGTTAAGGGTGCTTTCGACAATACCAACTACGGTTCTATATCCAGGGCGCTGGTTCGTAGGAATATTGACCGTAACACTGTTGCATGGATAGAGGCCATACTTCGTCAGAGAGATATAACATCAACCCTGAATGGCACATCGGTCAGCATAAGAGCTGTAAGGAGTTGTCCACAAGGGGGTGTGTTATCTCCACTGCTATGGTCCCTGGTAATTGATGAACTGCTAACCAAACTGAGCAAGCTTGTTTATGAGGCCATCGGCTACGCAGACGACCTAGCTATAATAGTGACAGGGAAATACGAAAGCACCATCACATATGTGATGGAACAAGCCCTCAACGTAACCCTTAACTGGTGCCTAAGTGAAGGACTTAGCATCAATCCCCAAAAAGCCGTGATTTTTCCCTTTATTTAAGCCCCTATGCTCCACTAGGAGAGAAGGACGACAGTAGTAGTAGTAGTTCCCTTTACGAAGAGATACAACGCGAGGCTTAGGAACCTGACCATTAATGGAACAGAGTTGGTGTTCTCCAGTCAGGTTAAGTACAAAGGAATAGTCCTAGATAAACGGCTGAACTGGAACTCTCACCTAGAGTTAGTGCTCTCAAAGGCCACTCGATCTCTATGAGCTTGTAGGAAATTCTTTAGTAGCACTTGGGGTTTCAGACCCAATATAATAGACTGGTTGTACCGTATGATGGTCCGCCCTATTATCACGTACGCAGCCCTTGTGTGGTGGCCCAAGGTGCAGCAAAGCGGAGCAATTAAAAAGTGCAGTAAGCTGGTTGTCAGTTGTTCAGTTGTTGAGAGCGCCACAGTAGCCTGAATTTTCGGTGACCATGATATAGGGCCGCCGCAGAGCATCATGACATATCCTCCAGTTGAGCGCCTGGTTTTAGTATCCCCAGCGTAATCCGAATCACTATAGCAAGTCAATGATAAATTATTAATTTTCTCAAAACAAATACCTTCATCAAGTGTCATCAATTACAGCTGCTGCTGTCCAAATTACTTCACTTTATTGACTTTCTCAGCGCGTGTCCCTAGCATCTTCTAATTATTTTATTTATTGCACTTTTTATATGCGGAAGCATATATAGTTGACAATTTTCTAATTGTCTATAAAATGAATTTAATTGCGCCTATAATGCCGATGACTGTGCGATATTTCGATTAGAGTGTAGCCAAACTCCTCATCGTAGTTATCGATGTGTGCCGATCATATTTGTATCGCCACCCACTCTGGTAAGGCTGAACGCCACGGCGGCCATTCTTTTCTTTTGCCGACGCCGACAAGTGCAATACATAAGTTGCAAGTCAGAGAAAGAATATTAATCAAGTTTTTATTATACGCATACAAGCCATCCAGGCTTAAGACAAGGAGCAAAGTTATATATAACCCCCAAGCAAGGCGCTGGCGGGTAACGTTTTTGCTTTCATTGGAATTTTATGCAATTTGAATCAAATTGTTTCAGCAGGTACGAAAATATTTCATGTAGGGAATTTTGCCTAATTCTCACCAATTAGCAGGTATTATTGCATTAAGAAGGCCGTGCTTCAGCCAGCCAAGCCCCGCATAAAACCACCCATAGCCGGGTAGAGAAATTTTGAGGCTCAGATTTGAAATAAAAACACCACTGCTGGTACCGGCTTAAGACACCAAGTGCGTTTGTGTCACGCGCCTTAAGGCAGCGTTGGACACAATGCTGCACTAAATCCCACGATGAAAGATAGGGTTGGGCCATGCAGCCTGCGTCAACGTAGTAGCAGTTTGGGATGGTAGTTGGGCCTGGACCACATACGTTTATCATCATTACCTTCATTATTTTTGAGTATTAAGACTCCGTTTTTCGTCGCATCACCTTATTGTTAAGCAACAATACCTTGTTTAAGTTATTAAATTGTAAAGTTAAGTAGGTAACGCCTCTGGTATGTATATACACGTGTCAAATCAGCATTTTATATATTTCTAACTCCATTTGAAACCCCTAGAACAGGACATCAGTCACCAGGCCTGCTGACATCGATGGACCAATTTGTACACTTGTGAGTACGGCACAGCCGCAACGTTTCCCATAAAAAGAGTGAGTTTATATAAAGTGTTGATAAGTTTTGATACATGTGTGCACATACTTGGCCATTGCCAGTTTAAACTTGAAAACCAAGTTCTTATGCATTAATTGCCGAGTTTTGTAGTAAATTTATAATGTTGTAAGGGAGGAACCGACCATAAGTCGTTTGATAAAATTAAGTAAAACCATACATTTGTAGTTTCCATATTTTTATATCGCTTTCTAAGGTTATTGGTTAGTTTAAATTCTTTATTAGTTAAACCAACAAAAACATGAAGTCGTTTGCTATTTTCTTAAATATATTTACCTGAATTATAATGAATATTAACATGAATTTGTACTAATTTATTGAGAGGGCTCCAATGATAAAGATTTAGCACCCCTTTACAAGGGTAGATGCAATGATATTGTTTAGTACTTGCATTTACAGGTAGGGCGGGTATAGACGAAGAACCCTAACATCATTGTTCTTCGAGGTATATGGACGGACCTCTCTTCTTTTGGATATTTCCTATGTAGCTTTCTACTTCTATCTTCTTGCAACTCTGTCTACCTTTTTTTTTAGTTGTGTGACAGGGCAGCGAACAAGGACGCAAAGACCCACCCCATTTTCCCTGAGCTAGGCCGACCCTGTAGGCAGAGTACGCGTCCAGTAGCTGCACACTAGGCCATGTCCGTTACATAATTAAATGGCGCCCACGTGGGGCCCCGAAAATCCTCTCCAGCCTCTCTTAAGTGGAGCATGGCCGAAGGGGTCGAAATCGAAGAAAAAAATAAATCGACCGTAACCGAAATTGTTCGAGACCACGTGTACTTGGTTAGGTTAGGTATTGCATAATTGGACCAGATCAAAGTGGACTCGAGTAGATTTTGGGTTACCCCACACTTTAACTAACCCTTTTGCCTTTTCTCCTTTTTGGTTCCCCTACATATATTTATTGTTTTAGATTCAGTTCTTGTTAACGTTTGTTTTGATTAGGAAATGCTGGTATTTCTGTTAGGATTCGCGGAGCCACACCAGTCAATCAGACGATGATTTTTAAGGAATCAGTAGTTCATGATTTGAAATGCTAATTCAATTCCATTTCCTTTTGGTATGTTTGATTTTTGATAGCCTTGGAATTATACTGCTGGTTATTATCGGTTTTATACCAGGTGATAAATTTTCTTATTTACTGAAGGATAGGTTTTGCCTTTGTGAAATCGAGATTTGTTCTTGCTGGATATTTTCGGCAAGTCCCTCTTTCACGTAGACAAACACACACTCTAGCTTTTGCTTAGTTTCAGAATCTCTCTTCAAGATAATGAGGAAGACCATATACCTATTTCTTAAGGTGCTAACCGTTTCATTGGATAAGTCCCAAAGTTTTTTATTTTTATCGTTTACCGCAACTATCGCTTATCGCTTACCGCAATTTTCGCTTATCGTTTACCGCAAATTAAAATCGTATATTTTAGTTTATTTTAGAAATTCCTAAACGTTATAAGATTGAATAACATTTTTGTATTTTATTACCATATAAGTTTCTATTTCATAGCTCGCCAATAGTTAAGTAGATTTTAGAAATATGGCAGTAAGACGTAGTGTTGAAGATTTGGTAGGCTTACCGATTAACGAACCGACTATATGTGTGATTTGTAACGAAAATAACAATGTCACGAATCTTGTAGAGACTCCATGCAACCACAAGTTTCACAGCGCTTGTCTGTTAAGTTGGTTGAGAACCAACGAATCTTGCCCGATTTGCTGGCAGCCTTGCAACCGTTCTCAGATCCAAGAGAAGGATTCGTCGTCTGTTGAATCTAGGCCGATATCAGTAACAACACGTAGCGCAGGCAACAATCCTCAGACAGGAACTATCCCCAAAACTAGACCAAATACTAGGTCGAATACTCGTAATACAACCAAAATTTGCAAAATAGGCGTGAAAATCCCCGATTAACAGTCGCCTCAGATTCAAATGTGATTGCCGAGGATCGCATACAACAACTAATTTCGCAATCTTTAGAAGGTTATAGAGCTAATTTGACAGCGGCAGTGTCTGATCAAATAACTGCGTCTCTTCGAGATTTGTATTTATCTGCACCTTCACGAGAAGCTCGTGAAGAACCTCAACTCGAATGGGAGAACGAAATTCCACGAGTTTCTTTTCGCCCGAACCGTCAGCGCGATGCAGTTCGTGAGCATTTGGGTAACGAATCTAGCGATCGTCTTGATAGAGTTGCAAATATAATTTCTTACTGGCACATCAAATTTAGTGGTACGACAAATGACGTAACCATTGATGATTTCTTATACCGCGTAAATATCCTTACTTCGCAATGTCTAAATGGAAACTTTGAACTTTTGTATCAGAATGCCCACTTACTATTCTCAGGTTCAGCGTTAGATTTCTTTTGGCGTGTCCATAGAACGTCTGATTACATGGATTGGTATCAATTAGGTATCCGTTTAAAAGAGAGATACCAAGATCAGCGCACTGATAGAGAAATTAAGAACATTATGCAGCGCAGAAAACAGGGTAAAAATTAAAGTTTTGATGAGTTTCTGGATGCGATGCTAGCTATAAACGATACGTTGCGTGAACCACTGCTAGATAGCGAACTAATGATAGAAGTCAAGCATAACTTAAAACCGGATTTAAAACATGAGCTTTTACATGTTGACATTCCAAACTTGGCAACATTACGTAGGGAATGTCACCGTCATGAAGAATTCTTTCGTAATTTTCAAATCAAACCATTTTCTCGTCAAGATGGGACGAAGCGTTTCATTAACACCATTATTCACGAGGGAGAATCGGAGGTTCAGTCTGCTAAGATAAGCGAGGTGACAGATGAGATTTGTGCAGTCCGATCTAGTGATAGAATGAAATGTTGGAACTGTGATGAATTGGGTCACAGATACCATGATTGCTTAAAGCCCCGCCGCATCTTTTGTTATGGCTGCGGTGCCGCAGATATGTACAAACCCAATTGTTCAAAATGTTCGAAAAACTCGATCCAGGATATCCACCCAATTCCGCAAGTGGATGTCCAGCTTCGGATGCGAAACCCCAAACTCCAGACGTTCCAACTTCTTTACCTGACGTAACTACTTCTTGGCATTATAAGCCATACCACTTAAGATTACAAGAGTATGAAAAGCGCAGATCAGAATTATTTCAAGCTACTGCAATTGCTTTTGTGAAGCCTCGTTCAGCTTTGAGAATGCAAAAGTTCTGGAAGAACAAGCGTAGCCTTATGAACTTTGTTGTGTCTGCTATTTTTCAAACCGGTATTGACATTCGTCCTTTCATTTACCTAAACATCTTTCGTGAGGACTATCTTACACTTTTAGATAGCGGAGCCAACAAGAGTGTAATTGGCGGAAATCTCGCTCAGCGTATTATTTCTAAGAGTTTGAAATTTAATAAAATTAAAGGCAATGTCGAAACAGCTGATGGTCAAAAACAGCCAGTTTCTGGCACAATCGTAATTCCCCTGACTTACAATTCTGTGAACGCAGACTTTGAATTTTTAATAACACCTTCTATAAGACAGAACGTTATTTGTGGCATGGATTTTTGGAATAAGTTTAACCTTTACATTGCGGAGTCTTGCTCACTAGCCGAGATCCATTATGAACGTAAAGAAGAACCTAATAAGTTAAAATTGTCCGTCTTACAAAAATCTAAGCTACAAACTGTAATTAATTCTTTTCCCTCTTTTGAGATGGATGGTCTTGGCCTGACGAAGCTCCTCGAGCATAACATTGATACAGCCGATGCCAAGCCCATAAAACAAAGATTTTACCCTTTATCCCCAGCAAAAGAAAAACTTTTATGCAAAGAAATTGATCGCATGCTCAATTATGATGTTATTGAAGAAGCTCCAGTGTCAGCTTGGTCTTCTCCAGTTACCTTAGATGTGAAACCCAGTAAAGTTCGATTTTGTCTTGATGCTCGTAAACTAAATGCAGTTACCGTAAAGGATGCCTATCCAATTCCAATTATGGATGGTCTTCTAAGTCGATTACCACCAGTGTATTGCATTTCCAAAATAGATCTTAAGGATGCTTTTTGGCAAATTTGTTTGGATCAGGAGTCTCGCGCAAAAACAGCATTCACTGTTCCAAATAGACCGCTTTACCAATTCAAAAGAATGCCTTTCGGATTGACGAACGCTCCACAAACTATGAGTCGTTTGATGGATATAGTTATTCCTTACCAGCTAAAATCCCATGTCTTAGTGTATCTAGATGACCTACTTGTGCTGTCCCAATCTTTCGAAGATCACCTTCTTCATCTATCGGAAGTAGCAACTCAATTGCGAAAGGCTGGACTTACAATAAATGTTCAGAAGAGTCACTTTTGTTTAAATAAGGTCGATTATTTAGGTTACATTGTAGGTGAAGGCACACTTCAGATAAATCCTGACAAGATTTCTGCTGTTGATGAATTCCCAGTTCCGAAAACTCGAAAACAGCTCAGGAGATTCTTGGGTATGACAGGATGGTACCAGCGCTTCATATGTAATTATTCTTCAGTTATTTTCCCTCTTACAGAGTTATTGCGTGGTAAATCTTTCGAATGGAATGATCAAGCTCAAACTGCATTTCATGATATAAAAAGGAAGCTATGCTCAGCTCCATTTTTAATACATCCTAATTACGAAAAACCTTTTGTTGTTCAATGTGATGCCTCATTGCATGGTGTAGGTGCTGTTCTAGCTCAATGCGATGAATCAGGCTGTGAACGTCCGATTGCGTACATGTCGAAAAAGCTGAATAAAGCTCAGCGCAATTATACAGTTACGGAGCTCGAATGTTTAGCGGTAGTATTAGCGATTAAAAAGTTTCGCATGTACATCGAGGGACACTCTTTTAAAGTTGTGACGGATCACGCAAGTCTTCGTTGGTTAATGAATCAGTCTGACCTCAACGGTAGATTAGCGCGATGGGCACTGAGGATGTGGATGAGGTAGCCGCGTTAGAACTCGAACTTACTCCCGAAATTGATTTAAAATCCGATGCATTCCAATCAGAAGAGTATTGCATCCTGAGGGATAAATTTATTAAGTCGAATTTACCAGATTTTCAGGTAGTTGATAACTACATATACCATCGTATAGATTTCCTAGACAGCAGTCAAGGAAAGGATTGTTGGAAACTGTTAGTTCCATATGCTTTGCGTGAGAGCGTGATTAGAGCTTCTCATGATCAACCATCTTCCGCTCATTGTGGCATTGCTAAATGCTTAGAACGCATTCGGCGAAACTTTTATTGGCCAAATATGGTTATTGATGTACGAAACTATCCGCATATTGCACTTTTTATATGCGGAAGCATATATAGTTGACAATTTTCTAATTGTCTATAAAATGAATTTAATTGCGCCTATAATGCCGATGACTGTGCGATATTTCGATTAGAGTGTAGCCAAACTCCTCATCGTAGTTATCGATGTGTGCCGATCGTATTTGTATCGCCACCCACTCTGGTAAGGCTGAACGCCACGGCGGCCATTCTTTTCTTTTGCCGACGCCGACAAGTGCAATACATAAGTTGCAAGTCAGAGAAAGAATATTAATCAAGTTTTTATTATACGCATACAAGCCATCCAGGCTTAAGACAAGGAGCAAAGTTATATATAACCCCCAAGCACGGCGCTGGCGGGTAACGTTTTTGCTTTCATTGGAATTTTATGCAATTTGAATCAAATTGTTTCAGCAGGTACGAAAATATTTCATGTAGGGAATTTTGCCTAATTCTCACCAATTAGCAGGTATTATTGCATTAAGAAGGCCGTGCTTCAGCCAGCCAAGCCCCGCATAAAACCACCCATAGCCGGGTAGAGAAATTTTGAGGCTCAGATTTGAAATAAAAACACCACTGCTGGTACCGGCTTAAGACACCAAGTGCGTTTGTGCCACGCGCCTTAAGGCAGCGTTGGACACAATGCTGCACTAAATCCCACGATGAAAGATAGGGTTGGGCCATGCAGCCTGCGTCAACGTAGTAGCAGTTCGGGATGGTAGTTGGGCCTGGACCACATACGTTTATCATCGTTACCTTCATTATTTTTGAGTATTAAGACTCCGTTTTTCGTCGCATCACCTTATTGTTAAGCAACAATACCTTGTTTAAGTTATTAAATTGTAAAGTTAAGTAGGTAACGCCTCTGGTATGTATATACACGTGTCAAATCAGCATTTTATATATTTCTAACTCCATTTGAAACCCCTAGAACAGGACATCAGTCACCAGGCCTGCTGACATCGATGGACCAATTTGTACACTTGTGAGTACGGCACAGCCGCAACGTTTCCCATAAAAAGAGTGAGTTTATATAAAGTGTTGATAAGTTTTGATACATGTGTGCACATACTTGGCCATTGCCAGTTTAAACTTGAAAACCAAGTTCTTATGCATTAATTGCCGAGTTTTGTAGTAAATTTATAATGTTGTAAGGGAGGAACCGACCATAAGTCGTTTGATAAAATTAAGTAAAACCATACATTTGTAGTTTCCATATTTTTATATCGCTTTCTAAGGTTATTGGTTAGTTTAAATTCTTTATTAGTTAAACCAACAAAAACATGAAGTCGTTTGCTATTTTCTTAAATATATTTACCTGAATTATAATGAATATTAACATGAATTTGTACTAATTTATTGAGAGGGCTCCAATGATAAAGATTTAGCACCCCTTTACAAGGGTAGATGCAATGATATTGTTTAGTACTTGCATTTACAGGTAAGGCGGGTATAGACGAAGAACCCTAACATCATTGTTCTTCGAGGTATATGGACGGACCTCTCTTCTTTTGGATATTTCCTATGTAGCTTTCTACTTCTATCTTCTTGCAACTCTGTCTACCTTTTTTTTTAGTTGTGTGACAGGGCAGCGAACAAGGACGCAAAGACCCACCCCATTTTCCCTGAGCTAGGCCGACCCTGTAGGCAGAGTACGCGTCCAGTAGCTGCACACTAGGCCATGTCCGTTACATAATTAAATGGCGCCCAACGTGGGGCCCCGAAAATCCTCTCCAGCCTCTCTTAAGTGGAGCATGGCCGAAGGGGTCGAAATCGAAGAAAAAAATAAATCGACCGTAACCGAAATTGTTCGAGACCACGTGTACTTGGTTAGGTTAGGTATTGCATAATTGGACCAGATCAAAGTGGACTCGAGTAGATTTTGGGTTACCCCACACTTTAACTAACCCTTTTGCCTTTTCTCCTTTTTGGTTCCCCTACATATATTTATTGTTTTAGATTCAGTTCTTGTTAACGTTTGTTTTGATTAGGAAATGCTGGTATTTCTGTTAGGATTCGCGGAGCCACACCAGTCAATCAGACGATGATTTTTAAGGAATCAGTAGTTCATGATTTGAAATGCTAATTCAATTCCATTTCCTTTTGGTATGTTTGATTTTTGATAGCCTTGGAATTATACTGCTGGTTATTATCGGTTTTATACCAGGTGATAAATTTTCTTATTTACTGAAGGATAGGTTTTGCCTTTGTGAAATCGAGATTTGTTCTTGCTGGATATTTTCGGCAAGTCCCTCTTTCACGTAGACAAACACACACTCTAGCTTTTGCTTAGTTTCAGAATCTCTCTTCAAGATAATGAGGAAGACCATATACCTATTTCTTAAGGTGCTAACCGTTTCATTGGATAAGTCCCAAAGTTTTTTATTTTTATCGTTTACCGCAACTATCGCTTATCGCTTACCGCAATTTTCGCTTATCGTTTACCGCAAATTAAAATCGTATATTTTAGTTTATTTTAGAAATTCCTAAACGTTATAAGATTGAATAACATTTTTGTATTTTATTACCATATAAGTTTCTATTTCATAGCTCGCCAATAGTTAAGTAGATTTTAGAAATATGGCAGTAAGACGTAGTGTTGAAGATTTGGTAGGCTTACCGATTAACGAACCGACTATATGTGTGATTTGTAACGAAAATAACAATGTCACGAATCTTGTAGAGACTCCATGCAACCACAAGTTTCACAGCGCTTGTCTGTTAAGTTGGTTGAGAACCAACGAATCTTGCCCGATTTGCTGGCAGCCTTGCAACCGTTCTCAGATCCAAGAGAAGGATTCGTCGTCTGTTGAATCTAGGCCGATATCAGTAACAACACGTAGCGCAGGCAACAATCCTCAGACAGGAACTATCCCCAAAACTAGACCAAATACTAGGTCGAATACTCGTAATACAACCAAAATTTGCAAAATAGGCGTGAAAATCCCCGATTAACAGTCGCCTCAGATTCAAATGTGATTGCCGAGGATCGCATACAACAACTAATTTCGCAATCTTTAGAAGGTTATAGAGCTAATTTGACAGCGGCAGTGTCTGATCAAATAACTGCGTCTCTTCGAGATTTGTATTTATCTGCACCTTCACGAGAAGCTCGTGAAGAACCTCAACTCGAATGGGAGAACGAAATTCCACGAGTTTCTTTTCGCCCGAACCGTCAGCGCGATGCAGTTCGTGAGCATTTGGGTAACGAATCTAGCGATCGTCTTGATAGAGTTGCAAATATAATTTCTTACTGGCACATCAAATTTAGTGGTACGACAAATGACGTAACCATTGATGATTTCTTATACCGCGTAAATATCCTTACTTCGCAATGTCTAAATGGAAACTTTGAACTTTTGTACCAGAATGCCCACTTACTATTCTCAGGTTCAGCGTTAGATTTCTTTTGGCGTGTCCATAGAACGTCTGATTACATGGATTGGTATCAATTAGGTATCCGTTTAAAAGAGAGATACCAAGATCAGCGCACTGATAGAGAAATTAAGAACATTATGCAGCGCAGAAAACAGGGTAAAAATTAAAGTTTTGATGAGTTTCTGGATGCGATGCTAGCTATTAACGATACGTTGCGTGAACCACTGTTAGATAGCGAACTAATGATAGAAGTCAAGCATAACTTAAAACCGGATTTAAAACATGAGCTTTTACATGTTGACATTCCAAACTTGGCAACATTACGTAGGGAATGTCACCGTCATGAAGAATTCTTTCGTAATTTTCAAATCAAACCATTTTCTCGTCAAGATGGGACGAAGCGTTTCATTAACACCATTATTCACGAGGGAGAATCGGAGGTTCAGTCTGCTAAGATAAGCGAGGTGACAGATGAGATTTGTGCAGTCCGATCTAGTGATAGAATGAAATGTTGGAACTGTGATGAATTGGGTCACAGATACCATGATTGCTTAAAGCCCCGCCGCATCTTTTGTTATGGCTGCGGTGCCGCAGATATGTACAAACCCAATTGTTCAAAATGTTCGAAAAACTCGATCCAGGATATCCACCCAATTCCGCAAGTGGATGTCCAGCTTCGGATGCGAAACCCCAAACTCCAGACGTTCCAACTTCTTTACCTGACGTAACTACTTCTTGGCATTATAAGCCATACCACTTAAGATTACAAGAGTATGAAAAGCGCAGATCAGAATTATTTCAAGCTACTGCAATTGCTTTTGTGAAGCCTCGTTCAGCTTTGAGAATGCAAAAGTTCTGGAAGAACAAGCGTAGCCTTATGAACTTTGTTGTGTCTGCTATTTTTCAAACCGGTATTGACATTCGTCCTTTCATTTACCTAAACATTTTTCGTGAGGACTATCTTACACTTTTAGATAGCGGAGCCAACAAGAGTGTAATTGGCGGAAATCTCGCTCAGCGTATTATTTCTAAGAGTTTGAAATTTAATAAAATTAAAGGCAATGTCGAAACAGCTGATGGTCAAAAACAGCCAGTTTCTGGCACAATCGTAATTCCCCTGACTTACAATTCTGTGAACGCAGACTTTGAATTTTTAATAACACCTTCTATAAGACAGAACGTTATTTGTGGCATGGATTTTTGGAATAAGTTTAACCTTTACATTGCGGAGTCTTGCTCACTAGCCGAGATCCATTATGAACGTAAAGAAGAACCTAATAAGTTAAAATTGTCCGTCTTACAAAAATCTAAGCTACAAACTGTAATTAATTCTTTTCCCTCTTTTGAGATGGATGGTCTTGGCCTGACGAAGCTAATCGAGCATAACATTGATACAGCCGATGCCAAGCCCATAAAACAAAGATTTTACCCTTTATCCCCAGCAAAAGAAAAACTTTTATGCAAAGAAATTGATCGCATGCTCAATTATGATGTTATTGAAGAAGCTCCAGTGTCAGCTTGGTCTTCTCCAGTTACCTTAGATGTGAAACCCAGTAAAGTTCGATTTTGTCTTGATGCTCGTAAACTAAATGCAGTTACCGTAAAGGATGCCTATCCAATTCCAATTATGGATGGTCTTCTAAGTCGATTACCACCAGTGTATTGCATTTCCAAAATAGATCTTAAGGATGCTTTTTGGCAAATTTGTTTGGATCAGGAGTCTCGCGCAAAAACAGCATTCACTGTTCCAAATAGACCGCTTTACCAATTCAAAAGAATGCCTTTCGGATTGACGAACGCTCCACAAACTATGAGTCGTTTGATGGATATAGTTATTCCTTACCAGCTAAAATCCCATGTCTTAGTGTATCTAGATGACCTACTTGTGCTGTCCCAATCTTTCGAAGATCACCTTCTTCATCTATCGGAAGTAGCAACTCAATTGCGAAAGGCTGGACTTACAATAAATGTTCAGAAGAGTCACTTTTGTTTAAATAAGGTCGATTATTTAGGTTACATTGTAGGTGAAGGCACACTTCAGATAAATCCTGACAAGATTTCTGCTGTTGATGAATTCCCAGTTCCGAAAACTCGAAAACAGCTCAGGAGATTCTTGGGTATGACAGGATGGTACCAGCGCTTCATATGTAATTATTCTTCAGTTATTTTCCCTCTTACAGAGTTATTGCGTGGTAAATCTTTCGAATGGAATGATCAAGCTCAAACTGCATTTCATGATATAAAAAGGAAGCTATGCTCAGCTCCATTTTTAATACATCCTAATTACGAAAAACCTTTTGTTGTTCAATGTGATGCCTCATTGCATGGTGTAGGTGCTGTTCTAGCTCAATGCGATGAATCAGGCTGTGAACGTCCGATTGCGTACATGTCGAAAAAGCTGAATAAAGCTCAGCGCAATTATACAGTTACGGAGCTCGAATGTTTAGCGGTAGTATTAGCGATTAAAAAGTTTCGCATGTACATCGAGGGACACTCTTTTAAAGTTGTGACGGATCACGCAAGTCTTCGTTGGTTAATGAATCAGTCTGACCTCAACGGTAGATTAGCGCGATGGGCACTTAAGCTACAGGGATTCTGCTTTGAAATAGAACATCGCAAAGGTAGCGAAAACGTCGTTGCGGATGCTTTGTCTCGTTCATTTGAGGATGTGGATGAGGTAGCCGCGTTAGAACTCGAACTTACTCCCGAAATTGATTTAAAATCCGATGCATTCCAATCAGAAGAGTATTGCATCCTGAGGGATAAATTTATTAAGTCGAATTTACCAGATTTTCAGGTAGTTGATAACTACATATACCATCGTATAGATTTCCTAGACAGCAGTCAAGGAAAGGATTGTTGGAAACTGTTAGTTCCATATGCTTTGCGTGAGAGCGTGATTAGAGCTTCTCATGATCAACCATCTTCCGCTCATTGTGGCATTGCTAAATGCTTAGAACGCATTCGGCGAAACTTTTATTGGCCAAATATGGTTATTGATGTACGAAACTATGTTAGCAAATGTGAGCTATGTCAAACGTCAAAATACCCAACGCGGGTACTAAAAACTCCAATGGGAAGTCGAGTGACAACTGAAAGGCCTTTCCGAAGGTTATACGTTGATTTTATTGGTCCTTTTCCACGCTCGAGACGAGGAAACGTCGGTATCTTTATTGTTCTCGATCATTTCTCGAAATTTACATTTCTGAAGGCAATTAAAAAGTTTACAACGGCTGTGGCAATAGATTGTTTGAGAGACGAAATTTTTACATGTTTTGGTGTTCCAGAGGTATTATTTAGCGATAATGGCACTCAATTTAAAAGCCATTTCTAACCAAGCATGGTATCAAACATACATTTGCAGGAGCTTATGCGCCGCAGGCAAACGCCGCAGAAAGGGTAAATCGTTCAATTAACGCCGCCTTGAGAGCATACATTCGTAAAGACCAGCGCAGTTGGGATGTGTTTCTTAGTAGCATAAATTGCTCATTGAGGAATTCAATTCACCAGTCAATGAGAATATCTCCATACCTAGCACTCTTCGGTCAAAATATGATAACACATGGTCATGACTATCGAATTTTGAGGAATTTGAAATTACTTGGCGAGGGCACGGCGAAAGTGGCACGAGCAGACGAATTCTCATTAATCCGAGCCAACATCAATAAGTATTTGAATAAAGCTTACGAAAGGAATAAGCGCACCTATGATTTACGTTCCAGTCCAAGATCCTTTAATGTAGGACAAGAAGTCATTAAACGAAATTTTGTACTTAGTAATATGGCCAAGAATTTCAATTCCAAATTGGCACCTGTGGGTATTAAAGCCCGAGTCAAACAAAAGATAGGTAATTCCATGTACTTGCTTGAAGATTTAAATGGCAAAGAGTTAGGATCTTTTCATGTTAAAGACATTTGGGAGTGCAAATGAAAACCCTTTTTCAGCTTTTATATTTGCCAGGTTGGCAAAATCAAACCTGTCCTGTGGGGGTTTGTCTTATTTCACATTTATATTTATGCAAAACACTTTGATGTTGTTGCAACCAGCACAAAAGGTAAACAAACCATAGTGGCAACGCGCATCATATTACAGCTGCTGCTGTCCAAATTACTTCACTTTATTGACTTTCTCAGCGCGTGTCCCTAGCATCTTCTAATTATTTTATTTATTGCACTTTTTATATGCGGAAGCATATATAGTTGACAATTTTCTAATTGTCTATAAAATGAATTTAATTGCGCCTATAATGCCGATGACTGTGCGATATTTCGATTAGAGTGTTGCCAAACTCCTCATCGTAGTTATCGATGTGTGCCGATCGTATTTGTATCGCCACCCACTCTGGTAAGGCTGAACGCCACGGCGGCCATTCTTTTCTTTTGCCGACGCCGATAAGTTGCAAGTCGGAGAAAGAATATTAATCAAGTTTTTATTATACGCATACAAGCCATCCAGGCTTAAGACAAGGAGCAAAGTTATATTTAACCCCCAAGCAAGGCGCTGGCGGGTAACGTTTTCGCTTTCATTGGAATTTTATGCAATTTGAATCAAATTGTTTCAGCAGGTACGAAAATATTTCATGTAGGGAATTTTGCCTAATTCTCACCAATTAGCAGGTATTATTGCATTAAGAAGGCCGTGCTTCAGCCAGCCAAGCCCCGCATAAAACCACCCATAGCCGGGTAGAGAATTTTTGAGGCTCAGATTTGAAATAAAAACACCACTGCTGGTACCGGCTTAAGACACCAAGTGCGTTTGTGCCACGCGCCTTAAGGCAGCGTTGGACACAATGCTGCACTAAATCGACATTTGGGGAAAGAAGTAAAACCACAGCCCATTGGCACTTGCTGCAAGCGGATGAATTTCGTGCAGCAACCACGATGAAATATAGGGTTGGGCCATGCAGCCTGCGTCAACGTAGTAGCAGTTCGGGATGGTAGTTGGGCCTGGACCACATACGTTTATCACCACAACCTTCATTATTTTTGAGTATTAAGACTCCGTTTTTCGTCGCATCACCTTATTGTTAAGCAACAATACCTTTTTTAAGTTATTAAATTGTAAAGTTAAGTAGGTAACGCCTCTGGTATGTATATACACGTGTCAAATCAGCATTTTATATATTTCTAACTCCATTTGAAACCCCTAGAACAGGACATCAGTCACCAGGCCTGCTGACATCGATGGACCAATTTGTACACTTGTGAGTACGGCACAGCCGCAACGTTTCCCATAAAAAGAGTGAGTTTATATAAAGTGTTGATAAGTTTTGATACATGTGTGCACATACTTGGCCATTGCCAGTTTAAACTTGAAAACCAAGTTCTTATGCATTAATTGCCGATTTTTGTAGTAAATTTATAATGTTGTAAGGGAGGAACCGACCATAAGTCGTTTGATAAAATTAAGTAAAACCATACATTTGTAGTTTCCATATTTTTATATCGCTTTCTAAGGTTATTGGTTAGTTTAAATCCTTTATTAGTTAAACCAACAAAAACATGAAGTCGTTTGCTATTTTCTTAAATATATTTACCTAAATTATAATGAATATTAACATGAATTTGTACCATAACACCAAACCAAAGTAGCGATTCACTTTATTTACCTATTGGATTATAGCCTTAGTTTTAAGTAGGCTGATTGCCAATACATTAATAATAATAAAAAAAAAAAAAAACATGAATTTGTACTAATTTATTGAGAGGGCTCCAATGATAAAGATTTAGCACCCCTTTACAAGGGTAGATGCAATGATATTGTTTAGTACTTGCATTTACAGGTAGGGCGGGTATAGACGAAGAACCCTAACATCATTGTTCTTCGAGGTATATGGACGGACCTCTCTTCTTTTGGATATTTCCTATGTAGCTTTCTACTTCTATCTTCTTGCAACTCTGTCTACCTTTTTTTTAGTTGTGTGACAGGGCAGCGAACAAGGACGCAAAGACCCACCCCATTTTCCCTGAGCTAGGCTGACCCTGTAGGCAAAGTACGCGTCCAGTAGCTGCACACTAGGCCATGTCCGTTACAAGCTGCAAGTACGCCGTCATCAATATAAATTGCAAGTATTACTTTATCTTTGCCAAAGTTGGCAACAAACACGATGGATCAGCAAAACTAGCTTTCAGGATAAAGGTATCTAATAGTTGCGTGAATTTCCGATTCCAACATATGGATGCTTGCTTTAATCCATAAAGACTTTTGTTCAGCTTGCAAACCTTCTCAGTTCCGTATTCATATCCTGCTTGTTGATGCATATAAATTTCTTCCTCAAGATCGCCATATAGAAATGCTGTTTTAACATCCAACTGCTTTAAAGTCAATTGCGCAATGTAGGGCTGCGTCATCCTTTTCTCTACTTTTTGATCGCGTATTGTATCCTCTTGCTGCTAGATTATTTTTAACATCCACACTATTTTGGTTAACATCTTCATAGCCATTTTTGCTGTCACCTTGGGTGGACTGTTCGCATTCTTGATTTCCATTTTTTTGTATTCTGTCCTCAGACATGGAATCTGCAGCTTCTGTGTGTTTTATACTTGCAGTGTCGCATACCTCTCTTATAATAACATCCCTTGAAATTTCAATTTTGCTTTCTTGTGGCATCCAAATCCTATAGACCTTACAATTGTCTTCGTATCCTACGAATACACTTTTCTTGGATTTTGCATTCAATTTTCTTCGCTTTTCTTGTGGTACATGAACGTATGCATCCGATCCAAAAACTCATAGATAAGAATTATAAGGCTTTTGTCCAAACCACATCTCAAATGGTGTCAACTTATTTTGCTTAGTCTTGCCTGTTAAGCGTATTAACAACATTTTGAACTGCTTCGCCCCAATGTTTGACGCTTAGGTCTTTGGCATGTATCATAAATCTTGCAGCCTCTATGATAGTTCGCATTTCCCATTCAGCTCGGCCATTATGCTCCAGCGTATAAGGCGTTGATTTCTGGTGTGTGACTCTATGCTTCTGTAAAATATCAATGATTTCTTTATTTACATATTCCAAACCATTATCGGATCTTATCTTAACTTCCACTCGATCCAAAAACCCTTTCAAATACTTATACTTACTTACTTACTGATCTCTGATTTTCTTTTAATATAGTACACATAGCGATAGTTTGATAAATCATCGTGAAATAGTAGCATATATCAGGCGCCTCCATATGAAATCTCTTGCATAGGACCACAGAAATCAGTACGAACGAGCTCACCTTGGATTTTCGCACTATTCTGGCTTTGATCGAAACTAAAACGATGCTGTTTACCCAGGACGCATGCTTCGCAAAATGAACTGCAACTGCTGAATTGCCTTGACACATGCGCTCATGCCACAGTTGAAGTGTCTCAGCTTTTACAGCGACGTTTGCCTCTGCCGACGCACAGTGGCACGGCAGCCGCAAAAGCGTTGCAAAATCGATTTTGCGATGTAACCATTTTTTAAATGTAATACATGCATCTGATTATAACGACTAAGGAATTCTAAAAGGCAAACCTGGAGGAATTTCTGTAGTAACGTCCAAAACCTCACAGAAGCGGCTAGAATCCAGGGAGTTATGGCCAAAGAACCTTCAAATGGGGTGGGTCTACTAAGTAAGAGTGATGGCTCTTTCACTACAGACCGAAAGGAAACTCTGGAGCTTCTACTCCAAACTCCCTTTCCAGGTTCGATTATTTGTGACGGAGATTATGAACCTAATATACTACGGGCTGCCAGAACATCTGACAAAATATTTGATGCTGGCAAGGTTCGGTGGGCGATAAACTCATTCGATCCCTTTAAAGCGCCAGGAGAAGATGGGATCTTTCCAGCTCTGTTTAGAGCAAGCTTGTATTGGAGCTTTATACCCCATCCTTGGAGGAGGGTGCGGGTAGTTTTCATCCCCAAGGCTGGAAACAGACCACTTGTCAAGCCCAAATCTTACAGACCCATCAGTCTTTCCTCTTTTCTTCTGAAGACGGTAGAGAGACTTCTCGACCTACATATCAGAAACAAACTGCACAGTACAATCCCATTGCACTCGATGCAGTTTGCATAAGTCAAAGGAAAGTCAACAGATGTTACACCACTTAGTTAGGAAAATTGAAAAAGCCTTTGAATCTAAGAACATAGCTTTGTGCACATTCCTAGATGTTAAGGGTGCTTTCGACAATACCAACTACGGTTCTATATCCAGGGCGCTGGTTCGTAGGAATATTGACCGTAACACTGTTGCATGGATAGAGGCCATACTTCGTCAGAGAGATATAACATCAACCCTGAATGGCACATCGGTCAGCATAAGAGCTGTAAGGAGTTGTCCACAAGGGGGTGTGTTATCTCCACTGCTATGGTCCCTGGTAATTGATGAACTGCTAACCAAACTGAGCAAGCTTGTTTATGAGGCCATCGGCTACGCAGACGACCTAGCTATAATAGTGACAGGGAAATACGAAAGCACCATCACATATGTGATGGAACAAGCCCTCAACGTAACCCTTAACTGGTGCCTAAGTGAAGGACTTAGCATCAATCCCCAAAAAGCCGTGATTTTTCCCTTTATTTGAGGCCCTATGCTCCACTAGGAGAGAAGGACGACAGTAGTAGTAGTAGTTCCCTTTACGAAAAGATACAACGCGAGGCTTAGGAACCTGACCATTAATGGAACAGAGTTGGTGTTCTCCAGTCAGGTTAAGTACAAAGGAATAGTCCTAGATAAACGGCTGAACTGGAACTCTCACCTAGAGTTAGTGCTCTCAAAGGCCACTCGATCTCTATGAGCTTGTAGGAAATTCTTTAGTAGCACTTGAGGTTTCAGACCCAATATAATAGACTGGTTGTACCGTATGATGGTCCAACTTAACATTTATTTAATTTTAACTCTTTTTATTGTAAAATGCTTAAGATTATTCAATGGAATATAAGAGGCTACAGGAATAATTTTAGTGAGTTGCAAATGCTTATGAAGCAATATAACCCACATATTGTTGCTCTCCAAGAAACTCACCTTTCAACCAAAATCCCCCTTCCCATCCCTATTAACTTTTCGCTTTTGGAACTCAATAGCTCCAACTCCTTCGGTGGTGTTGCTCTGTTGATTCATAACTCAATTAGTTTCCAACAATTAAATCTTAACTCTGATTTTGAAGCTATCGGCATCTCAGCAGAATCAAATGTTAAACTAAATATAATTTTATCGTCACTTTTGTGGCATATACGGCTTATCGTTGTGCATTTGTGAATGTTTGCATACAATTATAAATATACTTTGTGTTTGAATTACCAATAAACATAAGTTTAAAACCAAAAAAGAAAATTGTGACAGTGACAGTGCATTTCTAAGACTCCGCTGACATCTTTGCACAGGGTGTACACACTGTCTTATATACTGTGTGTACACACTGTTCTTGTGCGTGCATATTGCCGCAAGCTAATATTATTATTTTGACTTAAAAAAATACAAAAAAACATAACTCGATAACTAAATAATTGTGTATACTGGGCATCAGCCCTATATCAAAAACAATGTCTAGATCACGGGATAATACGGGTGCCTTCAACACAACGTCAATAAATGAGCCCAAGTATATAGTTATAAAAAGAAATGACAATGTCAGTTTTGAAAATGTTTCGCCATTTTTAATTAAAAAAATTATTGATTATACTTGCGGCGGCGAAATTGTCTCATGCAAGAAAACAAGAGCTGGTCCCCTTTTAATTAAAACCAAAAATTTTACTCAAGCACAAAAGTTGCTAAAACTTACACAATTTGGAAATCATCTGGTTACTGCCTCCATGCACAATACTCTAAACTACACCAAGGGTGTCATCTACTCCAACGATCTACGGAATATTCCTGAATCGGAGATCCAGCTTGAACTTAAATCGCAGAACGTAACTGATGTCTACAAAATTAAGAAATCTGACAAAGACGGCCTCAAAGAAACGGGACTTATCATCCTTACATTTGCTTCAATCAACCTGCCAGAAAAAATTTCAATTGGGTATGAAATAGTCAATGTTCGTCCCTACATTCCGCTTCCTCTTAGATGCCGCAACTGCCTCCGTTTTGGACACCCCACTTCATCCTGTAAAAGCCCCAAATCTTGTCTCAACTGCTCCCCTGAGCAACACATAACCGAAGAAGAACGTTGCCTAAACGAAAAAGCTTGCATAAACTGCAAAAATGAATCTTTCAGCACCGCCAAACACAGCCCTTTAGACAAGTCATGCCCAGCCTTTATTAAACAAAAAGAAATAACTGCGATTAAAATTTTAGATAAAGTTGACTACAAAACTGCTCTTGGGATCTATCATTCCCGTCATACCCACCAATCAACAACTTACGCACATGCAGCAGCCACCACATCTAGAAAATCCTCCCACAAAACCACACCAACTAATACCCAGGACTTCTCAAACAATTCAATTTCAAAGCCTTTATCAATTATTATGCAAACAAATCATGATCTACATAAATCAACCCCCAATCATCAAAGAAAAATAACTTCTTATGAAGACACCTCAAGCGAATCAGATACCTTCCTAAGCCCTAAATCACCACATATTCAAAGTGAAACAGCAAATTCCAGTGGAAACAACGTTATGGACTCTACATTATCTGATGAACATCCATCCTGCTCTCACGCCAAATCCTCTAAAGATGTTAAAACCAACTCCAATAAGTCAAAAAAATTAACTATACCACTTAAGTCTAAAATCAAAATAGATCAAAATCACATATCCAAACACTCTGTGAATAATTTATACAAAGATAAGACAATCCACTAGTTATAAGACACTCGCATTCAACTCATTTTCTTCACTCCATCAACTTTAATTTTATTTAATTTTAACTCTTTTTATTGTTAAATGCTTAAGATTATTCAATGGAATATAAGAGGCTACAGAAATAATTTTAGTGACTTGCAAATGCTTATGAAGCAATACAACCCACATATTGTTGCTCTCCAAGAAACTCACCTTTCAACCAAAATCCCCCTTCCCATCCCTATTAACTTTTCGCTTTTGGAACTCAATAGCTCCAACTCCTTCGGTGGTGTTGCTCTGTTGATTCATAACTCAATTAGTTTGCAACAATTAAACCTTAACTCTGACTTTGAAGCTATCGGCATCTCAGCAGAATCAAATGTTAAACTAAATATCATTTCATCGTATATACCTCCGAACAAACATTTTAACAATAATAACCTCAATAATATGCTTAGTCCTTAAAATATTCCCACCCTTATTCTGGGTGATTTTAATAGCTGGCACCCACTTTGGGGTTCCCCCAACAGTAATGCAAGAGGTAACATATTACACAACTTCATAACCACATCGGACTATGTGTTACTTAATGATACATCTCCGACACATTATTCTACCCACCACTCCTTCACACATATTGACCTCTCTCTTATTTCAGCCAACCTAGCCCCTGTAGCTCGATGGGAAGTTATTGACGACCTTTTTGGTAGTGACCATTTCCCCATTCTCATAACGCTCTTCCCCAATCCTAACCCCTCAAGGCACATTGCTAAACCGTCTTTCAAACTTACTGCTGCCAAGTGGGACATGTTTGCAGACTTAGTTAGTAAATTTGCTAACTCTTACCCTGTAAGTAACAATATTAACAAAGAAGCAGAATTAATTAAAAAAACTATTATTCAAAGCGCCCACTTTTCCATCCCGCAAAACTCAACTTTCTGCCTCCATCATACTGTTCCGTGGTGGAACAAACACCTTTCGTCATTAAAAAAGGTCAAAAATAAAAAATGGTCACTTTTGAAGAGGCAAATAAATTCCACAAACATAATTGAATTCAAAAAAGCCAATGCCATATTCAGAAGAGCCATTAGAGACGCTAAAAGAAAATCATTTACCGACTTTACTTCTGAAATCCACCCCGGCTCCGACTCTGCTAAATTATGGTCAAATATAAAGAGACTTAGCGGTCAATTCCCAATAAAAAACATCCACAGCATAATACTTCCCACCACACAATCACCCACAATAGACACCAACAAAATTGCCAATTCATTTGCTTCAATCTGGTCAGAAGAAGCCAATGACTGCAATTTCTCCCCTCAATTCTGTTTAAACAAACAAAATGTTATTAACTCTCACTCTTATCCCCAACCATCGACATCAGCCCTTGAAGTAGAATCGCTTAATTCCCTTAAAGGCTTTTCACCGGGTATAGATCGTATCTCCTATCCCATGATTAAGAACACACCCCTTTCATTCAAATACCGTATTCTACAACACTTTAACACTATTTTCAAATCAGTAATTCCCCAAGTATATAAAGCAAGCTTAATCATTCCTATCCTTAAGCCAAACAAATGTAAAACAGACCCTAAATCTTACAGGCCGATTTCCCTAAACCCGTGCTTAGATAAAGTACTAAACAAAATAATTGCTAAGCGGCTATGGTGGCTTGTTACTTCTAACAATCTTATCCATAAAAATCAATTTGGCTTCAAGAAGGGTAAGTCAGTCTTTGATAGTCTGCTTTTTATAGACCATCTTGCAACTAGAGCCTTATCTACAAAGCGTCACCTATCAATAATCTCTCCATAATCCACCAACTTCGAGAATGGAAAGTAGGTCCATATATTCTTTCTTATGTTCTCCACTTTATGTCCAACCGAAAAATAGTTGTCAAAAATGGCAAAACTATTTCTAACTATTTCCCTCTTCAGAACGGCATCCCTCAAGGCTCCCCTATCTCTGTTATCCTTTTTCTTATTTCCTACAATAAACTAGCCAGTGCAATTGCCATCCACAAAGAAATAAAATTCTGTGCATATGCAGACGACTTCCAAATTATTTTAGACCTCAATAAGCAAAAGAATCCCATAGTTCACTTGGACCAATTGTTTGCTGATATTAATAACTGGTGTGCATATTCTGGCGCATCCCTTTCTTCTTCTAATCAGAACACATGCACATCTGCCGCAAACGTAACTGTTCATGCACAATATATACTGGTTCCTTCAGTATTCCGTCCGTGACCTCACTTCGTATCCTAGGTCTCACTCTCAACAGCAAATACAACTGGAGTGCTCATATAGCTAAGCTGGCTACTGACCTTACTAAGCCACTTAACATCATTAAACTCCTTTCTAATATTAAATACAACTGCAGCTCATGCACACTAACTCAAATAGTTAAATCAATACTTATATCTAAAATAGACTTTTGCCTTCCAATCTATGGTCGCGCCCCTATGTCCCTACTTAATAAACTAAATACAATCCAAAACTCTGCAATCCGATCAGCACTCGGTGCATTCCGAACTTCACCGATTAATAATATGCTTATTGAATCTAATATTCACACAATCCACAATAGATGCATCTTTTTAACAGGTAAACTGTCTAAGACCCTTATTAACTCCTTTGACTCCCCATTGAGATACCTTATTAAGCCCAACAAACGAGAGTATAAGTACCCAAGCACAATTGACAGAATAATTCATCTCTGCAAGTATCTGAACCTTCCCTACCTCCCATCCAAAACTATCAAAATGAAAGTGTTCAGATGGCAAAATATAACCGAGTCTATTGATCTATCTCTTTCAATCTACAATAAACCAAATACCTCCTTGAATATCTATCATCAGCTCTTTCTCAACTATAAAAACATAAACAACAGCTACAATTTTGTTTATACTGACGGATCTAAAAAAGGTAACATTACTGCGTATTCTATCACTTCTGACACTGAAATTTTCAAACTAGGTCTTCTTCCTCTTCACTCCTCAGTTTTTGCAGCAGAAATAATAGCTATCCACGAAGCTATGAAAATAGTTTCAAATAAACGTGGCAATTTTATCATCTGCTCTGACTCACTCTCAGCAATCAAAGCTATTGCTAATGAATTCAATAGCAACTTTTACGCCGTTTCAATCAGATACTTTATTATGAACAAATTCCCTAAATTTAAATTACTTTGGGTTCCTAGCCATTCTGGCATTTCAGGCAACGAATTAGCTGATAGATCAGCGAAGTCTGCTACTAATCTTCCCCTCATATATACTCCAAACCTTTCTTATAACGACGTCTCTTCATTCCTAAAAAAAATATTCCAATAATAATCATAAAACTCTACTTCAGCACTCTTCGAACTGGTATAGACTATTAAACAACAGCCATAGCACTTACCCCATTAATTATAATAATCTTTCAAGACTTGACCAAGTAAAACTTACAAGAATCCGGCTTGGTCATACAAAATTACCTAATGCTCACTACATAGATTCAACACTTAGTAACACCTGTCCACTATGTAACAACTCCCCCATAAACATTACGCATATAATAGCATCCTGCCCAGCCTTATCCCATCACCGTTCTTCCATTTTCCTAAACCAGAACCCCCTCTCTGTTATCGCATACCCAAACCCAAGCAACTCTAAACTAATATTAGATTTTATCAAAAAATGTAAAATTTACCACATAATTTAGAATTAAATAGCATTAATTACAATATTACACATTTAATTTTAGTAAAAGAGCATTTAACAATAATACAATTTTACACCCTACATTTTTAAAATTAGTTAGCTAAAGGCCCCGGTAGCCATGGCTTTCTATTTTTGTAACTGTTAGTTTATATCTTTTTAAGTATAAGCTAGCTTTATATAAAATAAAATAAATAAAATAATAAGAATCCAGAAAACGACTGGCGTACGAAACTGCATATGCCAGATCTGGTCATGTCACCATAGGCAGTGATCCCAACGTATGGATGCTTGCTTTAATCCATAAAGACTTTTGTTCAGCTTGCAAACCTTCTCAGTTCCGTGTCCATATCCTGCTGGTTGATGCATATAAATTTCTTCCTCAAGATCGCCATATAGAAATGCTGTTTTAACATCCAACTGCTTTAAATTCAATTGCGCAATGTAGGGCTGCGTCATCCTTTTCTCTACTTTTTGATCGCGTATTGTATCCTCTTGCTGCTAGATTATTTTTAACATCCACACTATTTTGGTTAACATCTTCATAGCCATTTTTGCTGTCACCTTGGGTGGACTGTTCGCATTCTTGATTTCCATTTTTTTGTATTCTGTCCTCAGTCAAGTTTTATACTTGCAGTGTCGCATACCTCTCTTATAATAACATCCCTTGAATTTCAATTTTGCTTTCTTGTGGTATCCAAATCCTATAGACCTTACAATTGTCTTCGTATCCTACGAATACACCTTTCTTGGATTTTGCATTAAATTTTCTTCGTTTTTCTTGTGGTATATGAACGTATGCATCCGATCCATAAACTCGTAGATAAGAATTATAAGGCTTTTGTCCAAACCACATCTCAAATGGTGTCAACTTATTTTGCTTAGTCTTGCCTGTTAAGCGTATTAACAACATTTTGAACTGCTTCGCCCCAATATATGAGGCTTAGGTCTTTGGCATGTATCATAAATCTTGCAGCCTCTATGATAATTCGCATGTCCCATTCAGCTCGGCCATTATGCTCCAGCGTATAAGGCGTTGATTTCTGGTGTGTGACTCTATGCTTCTGTAAAATACCAATGATTTCTTTATTAACATATTCCAAACCATTATCGGATCTTATCTTAACTTTCACTCGATCCAATAACCCTTTCAAATACTTATACTTACTTACTTACTGATCTCTGATTTTCTTTTAATATAGTACACATAGCGATAGTTTGATAAATCATCGCGAAATAGTAGCATATATCAGGCGCCTCCATATGAAATCTCTTGCATAGGACCACAGAAATCAGTATGAACGAGCTCACCTTGGATTTTCGCACTATTCTGGCTTTGATCGAAACTAAAACGATGCTGTTTACCCAGGACGCATGCTTCGCAAAATGAACTGCAACTGCTGAATTGCCTTGATGACACATGCGCTCATGCCACAGTTGAAGTGTCTCAGCTTTTACAGCGACGTTTGCCTCTGCCGACGCACAGTGGCACGGCAGCCGCAAATGCGTTGCAAAAATCGATTTTGCGATGTAACCATTTTTTAAATGTAATAAATGCATCTGATTTAGAATTTCCCAGGGATCAAGAAAATAAAAATTTTAGTCAATTCGGATGAATAGTTTAGTTGCTACAGCCGCTCAAATTGGAGTATATTTTCAACTTTGAAAAAAATCGCAATTTTTGGAATAAAAATTCGTGTTTAAGATTGTTTTGTGGAAAAACTACGCAACCAATCCCTATTTTCTTGGTTTCTATAAAAAGGTACATAAAATGTAAACATAAAAGAGAAAAAAATGACATCGTATCTTTTCTGGTTTTTTCAATACTTCCGTATACCTGAACCACTATATTTGGACCACTTTATCAACTTTGGAAGAATAGAAAAAAAAATACATAGCGGTACAATTTTTGTTTTAACATAAATGCTTTTGCTATTAACTTATTTACCTGCTCTATAAAAATTGACTGCATAAATTTGCATATGTGGCTGTAAGGCCAGTAAAAGTCCAGAAACCCAACTCCAAAATATTCTGACGCAGGTATAAGAAGAAGAACACGCAATGCAGCCACTGAATTTAGAACTGATTGCTTATATTTTCACTTTACAATAAAATAAAGCCTACCTGTGACATAAAAAAAAGGATTAATCATCCCATTTTTTTTTTTTGTGTTTCCAGGTAGTTTGAAACATTTAAAGTAATTTAATTTGTACCTGTTACACGTTTTCTGGCTATAGGCTTAAAATTTGTATATATTGCCTGAATACTTCAGAAACATCATAGTTTTGTTTTGACTTTATAATAAGAACACACATTGCAGTGAAACGTATTTTTAAATATAATTCGCAAGCATTGATTTTATAAGTGTAACGATGTCCTTGGTAAACGTAAAATTATTTGAATTGTTCAGAAACTCCAAAAGCGCGAATGAATTCATTTCGGCCATCAGAAAATAACTTAATGTTGAGGAAGTAAATATGTAGAAGTTTGATACCTTAAAAGGCAAACTTAATCTAATTCACTCCCGAATAAAAAAAAAGTGGCAAGACGCTTCCTTCCCCAAATATGGATATGGTAACACAAACGATGGAAACTCATCCCGAAAATTCTTTGCAGAAAACAAAGTTACATCAGAAATAACTGGAGTGGATGATGAAATTATCAAAAGATTGGGTGTTATTTTGAATATTTTGAACTGCAGGGAAAAAATTAACGGCAGCAAATTTGGTGAATATGCCACTAAGACTGCAGTGCTGTTAATGGAAAAATATCCAGGAAAAAAATTGACTCCCACGCTTCACAAAATTTAGGCACATGGCCAAACTATAATTGAATATCATTGCCTACCCATTGGGGAGATGTCAGAAGAAGCCCAGGAATCGAGAAACAAGGATTATAAAAAATTCAGAGCTATGAATACATGTAAAATATCACGATCAAGGGAAAACGAGGATCTTTTTAATATGTTGGCAGCCTCTTCAGATCCACTAGTTGCATCCCTTAGACATGTGAAATCCAATACAGAATTAACAAGTACTAGTTGTTCAAATGAAATGTTAAGTCTTTTAGATATTACTTCAAATGTAAATGTGGATGATTATTTTACAAAAAACTACTGATAAGACAAATTATATAATATATTATAATAAAAAAGCATTGTTACATTAAATTTATTGACTGAAATATAAAATTATGAACAAAAATATATCATCAAAATTTCTTTATAAATGAACAAAATATGTACATATTTTACAAATACCTATATACAAATATTGCACAGGCAACAAAATCCAACTTCGACAACATATTGCGCAGCTCTCAGATATCGTATCACCATACATGAGCACTTATTTTCAAGCCTGAACGTTTTTCTTTCAAATACAATCTAATTCATTAAAATATCTCAATTGGTTTAGAAAATATGGAAAAAATAATTACGTATTTTTCAATGGGAAATGTTGCACAGGCAACAAAATCCAACTTCCACAACATATTGCGCAGCTCTCAGATGTCTTATCACAATGTATGGGTACTTATTTTAAAGCTTAAAGATTTTTCTTTCAACTACAATTTAATTCATAAAAATATCTCAATTGGTTTAGAAAATATGATTTTTGCAACGTTTTTTTGGCTTCCGTGCCACTGTGCGACGTATTGACCTTTAAAAATAGTTTAAAGAGTTCCGAATCGCCTCTTTCGCCTCGCAGCCACACCTTTCCTTGTTTCTCAAACTGCATTGACTGCCGTAAGCCCTTAAAGTGTAACCTCTGTCTAAGCATGCATTGGATGAGAAGCGATTTAGCATTATACCAGGGACATAAAATACATCAGCCATATATTTTTCTTAATCCAAACATTACGATCATATGATTTTACCACAATATCGCCTTTTCCGTATGCCTGCACAATTGAGCCATCAGCAATTCATACATCTTTTGGCTTCTCCAATTTCTTGTAGCTCTCGAACCATTCCTTGCGATATGTCATATGATCACTTGCCCGGGAGTCCATAAACCACGTATCTTCCTGAGGTATGGCTGACTGTACGAACATAACCTCACTTATGAATGCATCCCCACATGGTTTCTCGAAATTCCTCCTGTTTGGACACTCTCGTTTCCAGTGCCCAGACAGCTTGCATATGAAACATTTACCTATGAATTTCCTTGTTTCCTTTCTGTGACTTTTTTTATGCACCTGTTTAGCTACAAATGCGTCCTGTTTAAAATTGTGAATTCCCAGCCGAGACTCCTCCATACATGTAAAGATGGTTAGCAGTGGTTGGCAGCAGGAGTTGGCAGCACGGACATCAGCAGGAGTTGGCAGCACGGATGAGAGAGAAGAAGAAGCAGATAGCAGTCAGCAGCCGATAATTAAAATGTAGTGAATGAGCAGTCAAAGCGGTAGTCAGAGCAGCAGAGACGAAAAGTTGTTAAAGTCGTTAAAGTTGTTAAAGTCGCTAAAGTTGTTAAAGTCGCTAAAGTTGGTAAAGACGCACTAGCTTTAAGACACTGTTTTATACAATAAAATACTTTAAATAAACTCGGGATAAACATCAATCCTACATTTGGGGGCTCAACCTGTCGTAACATGTGTAAAACAAAGACATTTGTGAATTAAAAGTACATAGAAGTGCGTGTGTGTACATCAGCGGTGGGCAAAACTACTAATGCAATTTTTGTGCCTGTGTGCGTAAACAAAAAAGAGCTTTCGCAAAAACCGAGGTAAAATGGACAAATTTTTATTTTTTTTGGCATAGTTGTCATTAAATTCGACAATATCATCGAGTTTTATTCTTTCGTGTCTTGCCATGCGGCTCTGCTTGGCGTTCCATTGTAAAACTAGCTCACACGTACGAGACGAGCTTTTACGGTAAAAAGCTCTTTTCTCGTACGTGTGAAAGAAGGTAACAAAAACTTGCAGCAATTAATACAGTTGCTAAAATACAAGCGGACGAAATTAAGCCAAGTGAGCTAAAAAAAATGTGGTACAGTCCAGGCGGTGCCCGACAGTGGAATACCCTGTACCTTTTGTCTCGCAAACAATTTTTCATGCATATTCCTTCTACGAACTTTCCAATTGGAATTTTTTTTTTTTGGTGAAATTCGATATTTATACCTATAAGTTCCCTAAATTTTTACCGATTTTGATGAAACTCGAATGTTACGTCAAAGAAGTTATTTAAAGTATATGGGGTAAGCTTCAAGTTGGTATGTTGAGGGGTGTGGGAGAAAACACGGTAAATCGATTGCGGGGGGTGGTGGGACCGCATCGATAAAAGTTGGATGTGGATTTGTTCATTAGAGCCACATGAATCAGCTTACCAAAAATTGTGATTCTAGGTCACTTGTAACCATAATTACGAGGAGTCAAATATTGATGCACTTTTGCCCATAAGTGGGGCAGGGGCAGTGAAATTTGTACATTTTTGACTATAACTTTTTCTGTATTTCTCCGATTTTGTTCATTTTTTTACACATAGATGCATGTATCCACAACGCATCGCTCTGTTAAATTTCAAATGAAAATATTAAACGGTGTGGCTAAAAACCGCGAAAATCTACAGCGGGGGAACGGGGAAAGATATTGACATGATTCAACAAACTTCATCTGCTTAGGAAATATGCGCACCAGCAGGTAAAGTTCCGTGTCTCTAGCTCATATAGTCTCCGAGATCTAGGCGTTCATACGGACGGACGGACGGACGGACGGGCGGTAGTATACCCTTTGTACCTATAGGTACAGGGTATAATTACACCAGAAAGGTTCGCGAAAATTATACATAATTTTGATGGCGAAAATGTGCCGGTTGAACAGTGGTTTTGTAATTTTGAATATAATGCCGAAGCGTACGAACTGAATAAGAAGCAAATGTATGTGCAAGCGCGCGGGAAAATGATAAATACAGCGCAGTGATGGGCAGTCTCTCAATTTACATAACTCGCGAGGCTATTGCACCAAAATCTGCCGCAGCGCAGTCGGCTCATGTACGGTCCAAGTGTGTGAAATCTCTCGCTCATTTTTGCTTAATTGCAGGTCTTGCTCTCTCGTGCGCTTTTGCTTACTGCGCTGTTTACTCACATAAAGAAATGTTTGTTGGTATGCGTTTTGCCCATCACTGGTTTAAACATACAGTGGGTAGTGCTGAGGTACATAAGAAGCTAATGGACAGAAAGAAGCAGAAAAATGAAAATTTTCACGAGTATGTTTTAAACATGAACAAGATCGCAGCGGTAGGCAACGTTGAAACAGATTCTGTTAATCAGTATATAGTTGATGGCTTAAATATAAAAAGTGAGTTTAAATACAGTATGTACAATTGCAAATCATATCATGAGCTGTATGAAAAGTATACGCTGTTCGAACGTGCATGCGAAGAGGACAAACTAAAGAAACCGTATTACAGTGGCGGTCAGAAAAACGTGTCGAGCAAAAATTAAATCATTGCTTTAATTGTGGTCTCGCTGATCATTTGAGAAAAGATTGTAAAACTCAAATAAAGTGTTTTAAATGAAATGAGAACGGCCATATCGCAAAAATGTGTTCAAAAGCTGCAGCAAACATTCAAGTTATAAAAGATGCGTCGCGAATGAAATCGATTAAGTTGAACAATATTGAAATTGAATGTTTTGTTGACACGGGCGTGGATGTCACATTAGTAAAAGAGACAGTGAGCCGAAAATTTGAAAACATTGATCTTCAAAAATGCCATACAGTGTTGCGTGGCTTTGGCAATGGCAGAGAAAAGCCAATGGGTGTATTTTTGGGCACCGTCCACGTAGACGACGTAGAGATACAGCAGCAGTTTATAGTTGTGCCCGATGATAAGATCGAATATGATGCGTTGCTCGGACATGATTTTATATCGAAGTTTCATCACACGTCGGACGAGAACGGATATCGATTCACAACGCGGTCAGCGCAGCCAAGTAGCGCTGAAATAAATCAGATAAGTATTTGCTACGATACGATGTGAGAAAAGCAGCGCAAGTAGAAGGTCCAAGTGTAACGTCAACAAGCGCAGACTTTATGATGTTGTGGAAATATTTGGATTTGAATGAGGAGTTACAGTCGTCTGGGACAGACCACGAGGATCAGAATGGCCGAATGTAAAGATGGTTAGGTTAGGTTAGGTTAAATAGGCAGCTCAGATTAAATGAGATCACCCAGAGACCATGAGGTCCATTGTGTTGCCTAATTTGAAAGAAGGAAGAAAGGAGTTGGAAAAGGGGCGAGGGTGATGGAGGGGGAGTGGGAGGTGGAGGATCAAAGCTGTGCGACATCCCTAATCCCCTAAGACTCTCCTATTACAAAACAAAAGCCAGACTACCCAGATCCTCAAAAAACGGTTTTCCCAGAAACTGGGTTCGTCTTCTTAGAAGCGCCGGGCAGTCACAAAGCAAGTGTTGGATGCTTTCTGTCTCCTCCTCGTCTCCGCAGCTTCGGCAGAAGTCATGGTGGGGAACATTCAGCCTCTCAGCCATGTGGCCAATAGTGCAGTGCCCCGTTACGACTCCTACCACCATCCTGGTCCTGTTTTTATGAAATCGCAGGAGTTCAGATGTGCGCTTTGGGTTATACCTGGGCCAGAGTGCTCTGGAGATTCGACAACCGGACACCGTGTCCCATTCTCTTTCCGCCAGAGCTCTGGCCGTCTCCCTGATTTGCGATACGACGTCCTGTAATGGTCTTTCTATGTCTGTAACCGCAAGGTTAGCAGCCAGAGCTGATCCGTTCCTGGCGCACTCGTCAGCATCCTCGTTACCAGGGACGCCTGAGTGACCCGGTACCCAGCAGAGGGTGATAGAGTGATATTGGATACGGTTGAGCGCAAGCGCCGTCTTACGGATCAGTTTGCTCTTTATGGTATGCGATGACAGAGCCTTGATTGCAGCCTGACTATCGACTAGAATTACAACGTTCCTTGGACTTCCGTCCAAGGTATCAATTAGTCTAGCCGCTTGCCAGATTGCATAAATCTCGGCTTGAAAAACGCTACACCAGTCGGGAAGACGAAATGAGAGCTTCGTTGAAAGCTCTTCAGAGAAGATGCCTGCTCCTGTGCCCTCATCCATCTTCGAGCCGTCAGTATAAATTGTCAGCTCGTTCCCTTTCAAAGGGGTTTTTTGCCCCCAATCTGTCCTCTCCGGGAAAACTGCGACAAAATTGTCGTTCCATTTCTGAACCGTGGAGCAGCAATCACTATCCCCGGGCCCCCCAGTAGGTACGCCTAACTTAAGTAGGATACTACTGTGACCACAAGCTGATAACGTGAGAAGATTAAGTGCCCGGAGTCTCGCTGCGCTTCTCGCTGCCGCCGACTTCAGGAAAATGCCCACTGGATCCAGGTTCAGAATAACATCCATGGCTGCCTGAGGTGTGGATCGCATGGACCCGGTGATACCTAAGCAGGCTGCCCTTTGAACCCTTTGAAGGTTGTAAAGGTGAGATTTGGTATTAGCCGCCTTCCACCAAACCAACGCCCCATAAGTTAAGATAGGTCTGACAACTGCTGTGTATAGCCAATGAATGATATACGGTTGCAGTCCCCATTTCCTACCAAACGTCTTTTTGCAGGTGTAGTAAGCACCTAACGCTCTTTTCATTCTTTCTTCTGAGTTTCTCTTCCAAGAGAGTTTGGAATCTAGAATGACACCCAGATACTTGGCTTCCATAGATCGTTTAAGCTGTGATCCACCGAGGGACGGCGGCGTGAACTCATCGATCTTATATTTTCTAGTGAACAACACCAGTTGGGTCTTCTGAGGGTTAACTCCGAGACCGTTCTGCTGTGCCCATCTTAGGGTGACACCAAGAGCGGACTCCAATAGCTCACTGACAGTAGGCAAAAATTTGCCCGTTACCATGAGAACCACGTCGTCCGCATAGGCCGTCGCCCTACATCCATCGTTAAGGACCAAGTTCCACAAAAGTGGTGAAATGACACCTCCTTGTGGAGTGCCCCTCGTAACCCTTTTTCTAACCACCCCTGCACAAAGTTCGGAGTTGATAACCCGGCTGCTGAGCATGCTGCTAAGCCAGTGGGTTACCATCGGTAGTGAACCCATTTTGGCAAGTGCTGCCGTTATCGATTCAGTCCTGACGTTGTTGAAAGCCCCCTCTATATCAAGAAAAGCCGCCAACGCAAACTCTTTCTGCTGCAGAGCCTTTTCGATGCTCCCTACCACCGTATGTAGTGCAGTGTCAACAGACCTGCCCTTAAGATAGGCATGTTGTGAACCGCTGAACATACGGGGAGTAAGCTTGCTTCTGATGTGAAGATCCAAGAGTCGTTCCATCGTTTTCAGTAAAAACGAGGATAGACTAATGGGTCTATAGTCTTTTGGCGAGTTGTGATGAATGAAAGCCACTCTCACCTCTCTCCAACCCCCTGGGATGTAGCCTGTAAGGAGATATCCCTTGTAAATCTTCATTAGCCATGGCATCAGCTTTGGAATCGCCGATTGCAGCATGACAGGTCGAATGTCGTCCGGTCCTGGCGATTTGTAGGGTTGGAACGACTTGATAGCCCAAGCTATCTTTTCTTCAGTGATGATGTCGCCAAACACCAACAGATCTTCGTGCTCCACAGGAGCCGCGCTGGCTGTAAGGTTGATGATGTCAACCTCGTTGCCAGTCTCCAGGCAGCCCGGGAAGTGTGTCTCCATGAGTAGGTCCAATGATTCTTGACTATTTTTCGTGTACGTTCCGTCCGGTCTACATAGTAGCTCCGGTTTGGATGGATCACTAGCCAGTAGCTTGCGAAGTCGGGAAACTTCGCTGGTGCTCACCAGATCCTCACAAAACTTAGTCCAAGAGTCTCTCTTTGCTTTTTTACACCTGCTCTTAAAAATCCTGAAACCTAGCTGGTAGGTGTTCCAGTCCGACTGGCTGTTGGATCTTTTTGCTTTATTGAACAGCTTTCTCGTTTCCTTCCTAACCAAGCCTAGCTCTGTTGTCCACCACGCACTGCGGTTTTTCTTTGAGCTTCGGCTGATCGGGCAGGATTTGAGAAAAGCTGACCGAAGCACCTCGGTAAGCGTCTGATTGCAATTTTCAAGTATGTCAGGTAGCAACAGCTCCCCTTCCGGTGGGTCGGGTAGTGTGCAGGTGACTGTTCTTGAAAACGCCTCCCAGTTAGCTCTTTTAGGATTCCTGTATGTAGTCGGCTTGTCCCCGTACCCTTTGATATCGAAGTGTATCCTATAGTGGTCCGAGAAGGAACACTGGGTGGATACATGCCAATTGTCAATGGATAGGTTAAATCGATGGCCTCTGCGCGGTCCTTATTGCGGGAAGTGGGGTGATTGCCAGTGTTGCACACAATAAGGTTTGCGCTCAGCACGAAATCAAGCAAAGCCGCTCCTCTGTCATTTATGCCCGTGCTGCCCCAGAGGGAGTGATGGGCATTGGCATCACAGCCTAGGATCAAATCGTCGCCCTCTTTCTGCACAAGCCGAACGAGCGCCCTGATTTTTTCCGAGGGGGGATCCTTTTCCTCATAGGGGAGATAGGCTGATGCAAGGTATAGATTTCTCCTGTTCCTTGTTTCCAGCATCGCCACCGTGAGGTCCTTGTCGCTGTAACGAGGAAAGAAAAGAACATTAAGCCCAGCCCTTACCACGATACATGTTCTAGGCTTACCTACGTTTCTGGGGAAGAGGAGATGATATCCGCGAGCTCCAAGGCCTCGAACCCTTTCACCTAGGATCCAGGGTTCTTGAATAAGAGCCACGTCTATCTTCTCCTCCTCCATGACCCGCAGTAGGTCAGCCGATGGTACCATAGAATGATGCAGATTAATCTGCACCACCCTAAGATTGTCCGACTGATCTAGCATCTTAGCTTAAAACGATCGCCCTAAGACAACCCATTCCAAGCTTCAGCTGGCCATGCTTCGCTATGATGCGGCTTTTGGATTCTCGACCAATGCTGATCCAGAGATCCTTGCCGTTTCCAGCGTGTTTTATACAATAAACTACATTAAATAAACTCGGGATAAACATCAATCCTACATATGTACATAAGCGCGCAGTTAACGTTTTTAATGTGCCTGTCATGAAGCAAAGAAATAATTATATTGCTCAGGCAAGGTCATCAAGATTTTTGTAACAAGCATGTTCGCAGAGATTTTCTCACCAAGATCCTCTAACTAACAATTTTCTGCAACTTAACGATATGCAATGCGATGGTGTCCTCTGGATCTTTTGTATATTAGAAAAACTGTTGTTGCAATAAATGTATTGACGTCTCCGATTTCTGCTCATATACGCATTCCAAAGCTGAATACATAGCAGCAGCAGTGTCACAATTAATAATATGCATAAGTGGCAGCTATCCCATTGAAACCACCAACATTTTCTGCGCCTTGGCATCACTTAATTGCCACTTTACTAAATCCGAACCAGCTCCAGTAGGCTGCACTTCAGTTCCATCGACGATGTTCCAGAGCCCCCAAGCTCTCAAACATCCCCTTCACCTGGAACTTTCAAAGTGTCCAACTTTCTTTTCCGATCAGTTTGCTGATTTTCCTCCATAGCGCAATTAAATTTTTAATAAACCTTTAACTTTAACATTCGTTGGCAGTGCAAATAGAAGTAGCTGGTTTATTACTGTAAGCATGTACATAACTAGATTAGTGCGTTAACAACAACAACACAGTACACACATGCAGAAGTATGTAAAGCATAATACAAAAGAATAAGCTGATGCAATAAAACACAGTAAGCGTCATCAGTATTCGCACGCTTAATAGGTTTGTACCATATTAGCTGGTATTTAAATTCATATATATATTTTTTGTAAAAACTCACATTAAGGTATTTAGTTACTCCAACGATGAAAGCGCTTCTATGGTAGTGTAGTTTATGCTGTAACTTCAATAAAAATAATAACACTTTATGCAATCTCAAAAAAAAACAACATAACAGAGCTTTTTTGTTTCTTATCTCTTCATTCTGCCCTTACTGCCAAACGGAATCTCTCGCAAATATGAGAATGCAAAAAGAAAAGAAGAAACTACAAAGAAAATGCTATTACACTTTAAAATAATTATAAATAAATTAAATATAATATATTAAATAATATATATTATAAGCTTCACTTGTATGTATGTATGTATGTATGTATGTATGTAACAAAATCTTTCAGCTTAATTTTCACCAATTTCAAGAAGTCTGATCATCTTGACTTAGGGCTACCCTGTATCACTGCTTGCAATAAAATCCGGTAAATTGCTTAAGAACACTAAAAGCCATTTGATTGCCAAATTAGTTTACGATACCTTCATAAACAACCAAAAACAGACGAATTTTTAACCAAAAATGTTATTTTGACCGTTCGTTCCTATGGGAGCTATATGATTTATCCAACCGATTTTGATCAACTTTGGTACAGTGCTGGGTACTCTAAAAAATTTCTGAACGCCGACTTTGCTTACAATATCTTCACAAACAAACGAAACACAACGAATTCACGATTTCACGAAAAACGTTTTTTTGACCGATTGGTCCTATGGGAGCTATATGATATAGTCAACCGATTTTGATCAAATTTGGTACAGTGCTTGGGAAATCTAAAAAACTATTAAGTGCCAAATTTGGCAAAATAAAATAAACTTGCTCCCCTGACATAATCATCTCTGAGATCTAGGCGTTCATACAGAAAGACGGACAGACAGACGGACAGACGGACATGGGTATATCGACTTCTCTAGTCACCCTGATCATACTTTAGGTCAGTGATGGGCAAAACTCGTAACAAAAACATTTCATTGTGTGAGTAAACAGCGCAGTAAGCAAAAGTGGTCGAGAGAGCTAGAACCGCAATTAAGCAAAAACGAGCGAGAGATTTCACGCACATGGACCGTACATGAGCCGACTGCGGCAGATTTTGGTGAAATAGTCTTGCGAGTTATGTAAATTGAGAGACTGCCCATCACTGCTTTAGGTACCTTTGGGGGTCTCCGACGTCTTCTTCTGTATGTTACATACATTTTCGGCTTGCACAAGCTTAATATACCCTTTGTACCATACGGTACAGGGTATAATAAGGGAATGATAAATGATATAAGATTTGACAATATTCTCGAATGTAATTAAGTACTGTACAAGTTATGAGTCGAGGTCCAGCGTTTGGGAGTCTTTTATTATAACATGTGCCCACCAGAAAATGCAAATGCTTTATGTTTTTGGTCTATTTATTTGAGAAGTTATTTTATTTTGCACATGCTTTATTGTAGACGAAGATACATGCAAGTCTAATTCATTGTTGCCGTCCTTGTCACATTTTAAACGTCGCGACGCAAGACGCGTCGTCTTGCTGCTTTGCATAATTTTCTCGCTTGATCATGGATGGCGTTGGGTCTGCGATCTAGGGTTGCCATATCATGTATGTAAAATTAATGTTTGGTGCGAAGATGTGCTGGATGCCTCCGGTATGATGATCTTTGCACCACATCTGATATCGGCTTGACCGCATTCTCGGTCTCTCATACAATCAATTTCTCTATTTGAACACATCGATTATCAAAAAAAAATCTTATATACTATCTTATCAGTTAATACATGTTTAAACGTAACGATTAACTTGGTTTGGTTTATAATTTATATATCTACTACGGGGCTCTGCCACCGGAATTCTCGGAATCAGAACTTCCTCACCTTTAAATTTTCCTTCGAGTATCGTCGGGTGAATCAAATTCATCATCATTTATCTTACCACCAAACGTGTTCCATTACATAGTTTTGGTTGATTTTTGTTTCGAAGCAAGATGATTACCGCGCCATCCTTTAGTTTTAAATTGTGCGGTGGTAAGCCAGGCATATCCAAGGAGCTTAAAAATTCATTTTGATATTTGGTGGCATAGTCTTCGTTTATAACACAGTCAATAGATTTGAATGAATACAAAGTACCAACAATTTGATTCTGTATTACAAAGCTTAAATAATCTACATCTTTGTTTTTAGCCGCTAAAATTACTCGCTCACACAACCATTCGTTATTTTTATGGTTAGCAACTATGTTCGGGAATACTTTGCTGATGAGCTCGTCTTTCGATGAGACAAAAGTGCAAAAGTTCAGAGGAAATGAAATCAATCTACTCGATTCATCGACAGGAACACGGCCATTACCAAGAGTCAGCAATTTCTTTGAAAAATCTTGTACAGATAAATCGTTCAGCAAAGCAGCTCTCATATTTGCTGTTAGCTGCAATTTCTTCACATAGCGCCACAGTTAAGATAATTTGAGGTAAGCGTTTATTTCTCCGGCAGCAGTCGATCTTGGAATAATTGGCAGTGTTTGTCGGAAATCGCCAGACAATAAAAGCATTGCGCCTCCAAAACATCTCGAATCATTTCGCAGATCTTTCAGTGTTCTATCAAGTGCTTCAAATTCGCGTTTGTGTGACATTGTGCATTCGTCCCAGATGATGATTTTAGACGCTACCAAAATTTTGGATATTGCGGAGTGTTTCGCAATGTTACATGTTGGTTGTTCAATATTTTGAAACTTTAACGGAGATTTTAACACTGAATGAGCCGTACGGCATGCTTCTAACAATGTGGCCGCTATTCCAGAAAAGGCAACTGCTACCGCAATATCTCGCACGAACAGTGGCCTAAATTAATGACATCAGAAATGTCTTCCCTGTTCCCCCAGGGCCATCCAGGAAAAATAAGCCACCGTTTCCATCTTCAATTGCCTTCATTAATGTATCATATGTAGTGTCCACAGAAGTAGAGACTCGTCCCACGTTGAGCGCCATGTTATGTAATGTCCTCAATAGTGGAAACTGACGTATTAGTCAAGCCTCCTGTGGTCTACTAGCATAGAGCCAAACCTACTCAACAATCTACAAATCCCATAACCTAACTGATGGACCAAAGGCTGGTCCATCTACCTAGGTGTGAGTAAATCCTCTACGCTAGCAGATATGGGCTAATGTTGTCGGGGGATGCAGTCGGGACCTTGCACTACGGCTAGCAAAAAAACAGTGGTTGGGGGGCTTCGTTGACCCATCCGACCTACAACACCCATAATACATAAAAACATAAAGTCCCGCATAAAAAAAAATTCATGATACAGCAACTAAAGGACAGCCAGAAATTTGAAAAAGGAAGTCAACAGAGCACTAGCACTGGCATCGCTAGCTCAAAGACGCTATTTGCCAAAGAAAGTCTCTATTAATTAAAGACACCGCCGTTCGGATTCGGCTATAAACTGTAGGTCCCTGTTCTCTTTGAACAGTTATTAATAGAGATCCCCATGTCCCGCCCAGGGGAGACAGACAAAAAAAAAAAAAAAATTGTCAGTCAGGGAATTATTGTTGTAAGTCAACAGATCTAAGTTAAAATGCAGGCTAAGATGTTACAGCCGCCACGCTCTTTACCCACCCTACCATGATTTTTCTTTGCATTTTAACGAAAAATCCCTAAAAGAGGCTGCTTAACCTAACTTACCCCTTTAATATAGAAAAAAAAATAACTTTATAAAATTAGCAATTCATAATTAATGACAATTTAAATTTTTTCAAATTTTCAAACTCCGTCAAACATCTTTATAAAATTTAAAAAAAAAAATAAAACTAACAAAACTAAATGATGTTCATATTTTCCATTCCAAATATGATCACATAAATATAAACTTTCATATTTGGTCTCAATTAACTATACAAATTTTATGAAACAATATAATATATAAAGCATATCATAATTAATATTTAGGTTAACTCTAATAAGAATATAAAACAATAACTATAAACTATATCATCATTATAAATAAATCTTATGGACTTAATTAGGTGTGCACCATGGTAAATGTGTAAATCGGAACTTTTAACTTTAATGTTTAAAAGAGAAAGAGAATAAAATAAAAAAAAAAAAAACAACAATAACTCTGCGAGAAAGAGGCTTCCCTAAAAGTTATTTTATGACTTATTGCATAGTCTTTAAGCTTTAAGCTGCACTTTGCATAAGCCCATGATCGTGAATGAGCACGATAAAGAACAAACCAAAAGTACAACAACTACACTGTCTATGCAGTGATTATCAAACTTTATGACTTTATGCATGTTATTTTTACTTTACACTGTCTTAGACATTATAACACCAACAATCGGGACTGCAAAGTTAACTCAATCGGACAACTTTATGACTTTATTATTTCAGAAAACAAATATTAATCAATATATAAATATGAACAATATGGTTCCGATACGACTCACCCCTTTGAAAATCCGATGAAGGCCTCCATGGTTTTTTCGCAGATTTTTATTTTTTTTTATTTTTTTTTTTTATTTGTTTTTGGGTTTTGTTTTAGCTTGGAACTCAAAATTTATTTCACATATATATATATTTTTATTAATATTTTTCATAATATTCACTTTAGGCATAATCCTGATGATGATAAAAAAAAAAAAAAGTAAAAAAAAATAACACAAACAAAACTGTTAGCAAACGTTTTGCGCGCTCTCGCTAGCTTAAGCGAGGTTTGACAAGCACTGGGCTCTGTTAAGTTAACAGACCTTAACTATTTCATTTCTTTTGCACACACTAACTAAGTCCATATGATTTATATAAATAATTTTACGTATGATATAAAACAAATGATAATGATTTAGAATTAAACTTAGCACTTAATTATATTTGACTTCATAAATTTTAAATTATTTTTTTCAGATTTTTTAAATTATTTTTTCCAGATTTTTAAATTTTAACAGGGCGTTTTTAGCCGTTCTTTTGACATAAATTTTATATTTAACAATTTTGACAAACTTTGATTAGCGTTTGTCCACCACACTCGGCACTTTGGTTTTTCAGGCTTTTAAGGTTATTTTTATATGGATTTATATGTATTTTATTTTAGGGTTTTTTTTGGCACTTTTGAGCTACAAATTGCGCTTTATTACACTTTTTTTTCGTTTGGATTTTATCGGCTTCCCACTAGCATCTGCTGCCGCCGACTAACTACAGTCGTCAAAAATTAACAATCGTCTAGCCAGCTAGCGTTAATTCCGTTTTCTTATTTCTTTTCTTGTTCCGCTGCCTGGCCCTTTAATTTCCCCTTTGCCAAGATCAATGTTGTAGGTACAATTTGCATTATCAGCAAGAACTAAATATATAAAAGAAATAACGAAAAAATATAACTACGCTTGCTGCATGTACTTTAAGATAATGCATTAAAATCTCTTTAATTACCTTTTCCTTTGTGCCAATTAATTCAAACTTCCATGTCTAAATATGCATAACTGCCATATAATTTTTCTCCAAAATTGGTTATTAAACCATACAAATATTTGTATGCGCAGGCGCGCGAAGTTTTAATAAACTGCTGATTAGGCTTCAATTAAGGTTCGTCTTAGCGATCTCTAATATATACTTGGATTAAAATTTAAAACATGTGTTAACACATGAGACTTTTTGTTAGGATTTTTTACTAATTACCTTAGCAGCATCCAACTGCTCTATTGGACGTTTCAAATGGAAAAGGTCGGACAAAACGGAAGCTATGAGGAAATAACCTCGGCTACGCTAATTAACAGACTTAGAATTAGTTAACAGTGACTAATGTCAACTGCATGTCAAAGTGACAGTTCACTTTCGCCGTGAAAATGCTTTCAGTATGTGGGTGTGTGACTTCGCTTAATCAAAGCTGTTAAAATTTTAAATATAAGTACTAAATATTATAAAATTTTAAATATACCTTACATGTAGTTATAAAAATATACTTAATACCAAAAAAAAATAAATTTATATAGGAACTTAAATTTACTATAATTTATATAAAAACCTGTTTTTATTATAAAAAAAAAATTATATAATATAATAAGAAAATTGTCTCAGTGCTATCCTAAATTCTATTTTTATATTTTGCCCAGTAACTGTACACTACATACTGGATAATTCTTAAATTCTTAATGCAAAGAATTAGACTGACAAATGGAAGTTACTGCCGAATATCTTTTGCATGATAAGTTCCTATTAATTTACCTTGCAAATTCTCAAGTATGTAAAACGAATTCCCTAGCTTTTCCCGCACTCTTGACTTAAGCCAAGCTGGACTAAGCTTTGCATTAAAATTTTTCACAAAACTACTTTGCGCAAAATTACGCCTGAAAACTTCTTGACCTATTTTAAACTGAATCTCTCTCGTCCCCAAATTGTATTGACGAGCCGTTTGCTCATAGGCTTTAGTAATATTCTCACGTAATTCTTTTCGTAATAATTTCAACTGGTCATCTCTATTAAGATTACACACGGACTCATCTAACAAATTTAGCCGTTGTAGAAGATCGTAATGCGAACCATGGGTAGCCATATCAAAGCCAAATAAAGCATGATAAGGTGAAACTTGTGTACTTTGATGAGCAGAATTTCTTAATGCACAACTAATAGCATCAATATGTTGGTCCCATTCGCGATGATCTTCTTGCAAATACGCTCGAATTGCAGCAATTAATGATCTATTAACTCTTTCTGACGCATTGCTTTGCGGTGAATATAGAGCAGTATAAATATGTTTAATGCCCAGAGAGGTTAACCAAGCATTAAAACTACTAGCCTTATCGCTAACGATAATTTCTTTTTGCAAAAATTCTTGTATATGATTGGACGTAAATTTCCTCAAAGGACACAGCCAATGAAATTTCGGAAAATGATCCAATACAATTAAAAGACCTATATGACCTCGTTTGCTTCGTGGATTCGGTCCAAGAAGATCTACATATAGCCTTTGAAAAGGTCTAATCGACACAGCCTGCTTTTTTTTTTTTTTTTTTTTCTTTTATTAAACAAGTTTGGTATAAACATAAATAAACAAATGTAGTGGTATTACATAAAACTAATCACAGTCTCTAGTCGAGCGCTCGTGACAAAAATTCTTATATATTATTCTAATTTTTAAAGATATATAACAATGGTAATTAAATGATTAAAGTATGTACATAAGTGTTTAAGTGTGGTTGCATTGAAAAAGATAAAAAAACAACGCATAGTAATATTTGTATTATATATAAAAACAACTACTTAAGACTAAGGGGGTAATTGGGAGATGGGATAGGGAGTGAGCCACCAGCATCCTTTGGAGCAGGCTATGGAATATTTTTTATCGATCTCAGTTATACGAGAGTCAAATCTTTTATTTGTTTGAGTAAGTATGTTTGTCATTAATGTTTTTTGGTTTGCTCTTCTGTGAATGTGATAAATTATAGGTATGCCATTATTGTCATTAATATACCCTTTTTCATCGAGGCACATGAAAATTTCAGGGGGGAGAATCCATTTTCTATCGAATGCTCAAAATATTCCCTACTTTCCAAAAAAGGTGCTCTAATTTCGTTATTTTCTGTTTCATTTAAGCAGCGTAATATGTGCTTTCTTATTAGACCGATTATAAAAACGTCAATTCTGCAAATTTTAGCTGTACTATATAGCTTTAGATTCGAATAATAATGGGTGTTTTGAGGAGACACTATTTTGTGCCACCTTTGGCCAAATTATAAAAAATATTTGATTTAAAATAATAAGCCGGTCTAATTAATATACACGTGCGTATTTATTGCGTGATCTGTTTGGAATAGATCGAGCTAGCGCAAGCAGCAGCAGCTGCATGCGAAAGCTCGACTTGAGCGAAAGAGAAACAGAGTAATAAACAAAAGCTCCCGCTTGACTGAGTTCTAACGCAGTAGAACAAAGCGTAGAGCGCGATTAAAGAGAGTATGCAGCAACTGCATTTACATATGTACTGAATGTGTTTAGTTATTTTTATGCTATGTGCTTGTTATTGATATGTTATGTATTAGTTATTGCAATGTTATGTGTTTGTTATGTTGTGCTCCCGACATGCACCCCCCGTTGGAAGTGTCACGCTTTCAACCGATGTGGTTTCCAAGGGCAGAACAGCGATTTTGTTGACAGCTCTCTTTATCAAGCCGGTTGCAGTCCTGATGATTGCGACTCGCACAACGCCGTCTTTGCCAGGGATGACGCTGTCGATTTTGCCTAGGTGCCATTTGAGTGGAGGAAGGTTGTCTTCTTTTAGTAGAACAATGACGCCCGGTTCCAGGTTTGGAACTGAAGAGCGCCATTTTCCGCGCTCCTGAAGAAGCGATAAGTAGCTCGTACTCCATTTGCGCCAAAACATTTGCTGCATTTGGCACACACGTTGCCAACGACTTAGGCGATCGGTGTTCAAATGCGTAACGTCTGGCTCCTCGATTGTGGCGAACGCTGAACCAATGCGGAAGTGCCCAGGCGTTAGTACCTCTAGGTCGTCAGGATTTTCTGTAATGGAACAAAGAGGTCGTGAGTTCAACATGGCAGATATTTCGCATATAAGAGTTCGCAGTTCATGGAATGTTAGCACAGTAGTTCCAACGACGCGGTAGAAATGATATTTGGCTGCTTTGACGGCGGCCTCGCGGTGGGATAAAGTGCCAAGTCAATCCAATAGATTGGCATGTGTTGTTAAGATCGGTTTTTTGGGGGTCGCTAAGAAACAGTTGACGCAGTTCTTGCAACTCATTTTTCGCTCCAATGAAATTTGTCGCGTTATCCGACCACATGGAGTTGGGCTTGCCTCTGATGCTGATAAAGCGTTTCAGAGCGGCGATAAACGACGGCGTGGATAGGTCTTCTACTACTTCCAAGTGCGAAGCAAACGAATATAGATATGTAGCATTTTATGGGCGCTTTGTTTCTGGTTTCAGCCTTACAGTAAAATGGCCCACAAAAGTCTACTCCGGTAGTGTGAAATGGTCGACTTGGTTGTACACGATGCTCTGGTAATGGTGCCATTATGTGTTCGTATACTTTAGGCTTCATGCGAAAGCAGCGTATACATTTGTTGATGATGGAAGCAACGGCTTTGCGCCCTCCAATGGGCCAAAATCTCTGCCTTAAGGCAGCAAGCAAACTCTGTGGTCCAGCGTGTAGAAATTTGTGGTGAAAAAACGTAATGATTGCACGGGTGACTGGATGATGTTTTGGCAATAGCATGGGATGCCTAGCATCGTAGTCCAAGAATGAGTTTTGAAGCCGTCCGCCTACTCGAATTACTCCTTCCGAGTCCATAATGGGATTGAGCGATGACAGCTTACTTTTAGGTGAGATTTGCTTGTTGTTGAGTAATGCTTTGTACTCATCAGTGAAATGCACCTGCTGAATGGCTCTGATGAGTAAAAGTGTGCCTCGTTTGATGTCTTCTACTGTAAGGGGTCCTGTTCGGCGGGGCTGATCCTTATGTTTTAGCAGTAGAAAACTATAAATGTATGCGAAGACACGTTGGAGTTTTCCAAATGAATTTTGGAACTTGCAGTCGAATGAGATATCCTTTTTGTTAGATAACACGAAGACTTGACGGCGTCTTTCAGGTAGATCCAAGATAGGCTCCAAGCTTGCAGGCCAATTGTTACTGCTTGAGCACAGGAACGAGGGCCCCTGACGCCAGAGACTTGATTCCAGCAGCTCTATTGGAGTACAACCACGCGACAGGATATCTGCAGGATTCAACTGGGAAGGCACATGGTGCCAAATCATCCCTTTGGTTAGCTCCTGGATCTGCGCAACCCTGTTGGATACAAAAACATTAAAATTTGATGGTGATTCACGTATCCAAGAGAGGACTATGGTTGAGTTTGACCAACAATGAAAAGCGCATCTGAACGGTACGCTTTGAGAAATGTTAGCAATGAGTTCAGCAAGTAGGTGTGCCGCTGCTAATTCCAATTTGGGAATCGTGAGTGTTTTTAAAGGAGACACTCTTGATTTTGAACACAGTAAATGTGACGTAAAGGTTCCAGCTAATTCAGACCGTACGTAAAGGCAAGCACCATAAGCAGATATGCTCGCATCACAAAACGCATGGATTTCCTATGTTGCGTGAGGCAGAATGACAAAGCGAGGACATTTTAGTGAGCGAACTGCTGAGATCTGAGATATGAGATCGGTCCACGTAGATTGCATGGCTTGAGGCAAAGTTTCGTCCCAACTCAGCTTTTCTTTCCACAAGGCTTGAAGAAATATCTTGAGCTTGGTGATGATTGGCGATATTAGTCCGAGTGGATCGTAGAATCTGGCAATGCATGATAGAATGGTGCGCTTAGTGGTTGGCCCATTTAGCAAGATATGCGTAAAATTGAATAGAAGATCATCGCAGATTGGGTTCCAAGCCAATCCGAGAGCCTTAGCTATGTCAGTGCCGTCGTTGAATTTGAGCAATTGCTCACGATCCGAATCTGATACTCCGTCGAGAGCTGCTGGTTCGTTGGAGCACCATTCTCGAATTGGAAAATGGCCTCTTTGCAACAACTCCTTTACTTCTCGCCTGATTTGAGAGACTTCTTCGATTGTATCACCGCCAGAGATAAGATCATCGACGTAGAAGTCCCTGCGAATGATTTTAGATGCTAATGGAAGCTTAGCTTCTTCGTCGTAGGCCAGCTGATGCATGGCGCGGATAGCTAAAAATGCAGCAGGCTTTGTGCCGTATGTCACTGTGTCCAAGGTATACACTTTGACATCATCCTCAGGATTGTCTCGCCAGAGGATACATTGAAGAAGCTCATCAGGATGAGTCATAGGGACGCAGCGGTACATTTTGCATATGTCTCCACATAATGCAACTTTGAAAAAACGAAAGCGAAGTAGCGTGATGAATATTTTTGGTTGTATGGGTGGGCCTGCCAGCAATAAATCGTTTAATGATGAACCTGAAGTGGATTTTGCTGAGCCATCAAAGACAACGCGTAATTTTGTTGTAGTGCTATCCAGTTTGTGGACGCAATGATGTGGCAAGAAGTATTGAGGAAAGTTTGGTTGCTTAGATGATAAGTCTACATATTCTTGAAGAAATGCTGAATATTGCTGCTTCAGCGAGGGATTTTTAGCGAGTTTGCCTTCAAGAGATTTAAGTCGGCGTAAAGCACGATCGTATGAGTCTCCGAGGGCATCAAAGTTGATTTTTGCGGGAAGACTTACAGAATATTGCCCCGATTCGAGGCGCGAGTACGCCTTTAGGAACAACTGTGCGTCCTCATCTGAAATGGATGGCGAGGCACCGAAGCAACTGTCGATTTCCCAAAATTGTTTCACGATTTTGGACAAGTTATCCATATCTGGTTGCTTGGCTAGTGTGGCCAATGCTAAATGTTTGCCCTTTGTGCCTGACAGGCTACCAGACACAATCCAACCGAGCCTGGTTTTTTGGAGCAATGGTAGTTGGTTTGCTACGCGAATTTGCCCAATACAAAGAATATCAAAAAATAGGCTTGCGCCTAAAAGTAAATCTATTCGCTGTCGTTTGTAGAAAAGTGGATCAGCGAGAGAAATGTTGTGTGGTATTTTCCAATCAGTTGTATTTATATCAAAGTGCGGTTGATAGTCAGTTATAGTGTGCGTTATGACCGCAGCAAAGGAATCACGATAGCTTGCATTGTAGGACTGAGCAGAAATATCAACGGATTTATCAGAAGAAAGAGATGATTCCCCTATGCCTGATATAGCGATGTTTGCGCGATAGGGTTTAAGCTGAAGCTGATTGGCAAAACGAGATGTGATGAAATTTATCCAGACGCCCGATCGATTTTGAATATATGTATACAATAGCAGTAGCAAGCAGCACGTAATCGGTCTGATTGGTTTTAGGTGGAGACGAGGTTGTAGAGATAAGCGTAGCCGAAGATTGAGTTTGAGTGGCAATAATAGACGTTGGCTGAGAAACCAGCGGTGTGGCATTTGCCTCCATATGTAGCAACGAATTATGCTTTGCCGAGCAGTGCTTGCAGTGCCCTGATTTGCAATGCTGCAAGCTGTGGCCTTTGCGCAGGCAGTTTAGGCAAAGATGCAATCTTTTTATTTCTTTATATCGCAGATTGGGAGACAAGCTTAAGAATCGTGGGCACCTTGATATATAATGGTCTTTAGCATCACAAAACGTGCATGCTGCTGAGCTATTATTTGTTACAATAAACGAGCTATGCTGAGATTTATTCGAGGATTTGCCCACCTGTTGGCTAGGTGTATGTTTTACCGTAGCGCATTCCAAATTTTCCATAGTGCGGCATCTCTTCTCTAAGAATGATGACATGTCGTCCCATCTAGGCAATTTATTCGTTGGCAATGCTTCTTCCCATCTCTCGAGTGTGGTTCGATCCAGCTTGGATGCGATGAGGTGTATGAGCAGTCCATCTGCAAGCTCCTGAGTTGTTGCCATTGTGCTCAGTGCACGTAAATGTGAATTTATGTTGTCGCTCAACGCCCGTAAACTGCTAGCAGATCCTTTCTCAACACCTGCGAAACCAAATATAGACCGTACGTGTGCCTGGAAATGAAGAAGTTTATTATCAAATCGACTAATTAATAATATCAAGGCCTTATCGTAGTTCGCTTCAGTTGGCTCTAGCGAACGTATTGTGTCCAACGCGGCGCCGTCCAAACAAGCGCGTAAATGCTGGAACTTTTCCACCTTGCTGAGATCCTCGTCATTGCCAATGACTGTGTTGTACATAGCATAAAAATCAGGCCAATCTATGTAAGCGCCAGAAAAACGTGGTAGCTGCAACTCTGGCAAGCGAGACTTCCGCGCTGGAAGCCTAAATGTAATGCTGTGGTCATCAGTGTTGGATTGCATAGCAGTAGAATGTGAAACGGCAGCTCTGCGTTGGTTTTCAAGCTCGCGGACGAGGATAGACTCAACCTTCCAGTACATCTTGGCAAAGTCTACTCGTGCATCGCTATTGAATTCTGAAAAATCTAGCTTCTCAAGACTAGACTGTGCGCCGTCAAAATCAGCGTTCATGCGCTCAGCACATTTTAAGCGAACCTGTAAGTCAGCTTCGTCGAAGTGGCTCAAATCCTGCGCGGACAAATTTTCGTTCATTGCCACTAACTGCCTTGATACGGAGTTAGTTTTTGCTTTAAGAAAGGCAATTTCATTTGAGGGTAGCACATTTTTTACTGCTGATGTTTTAGCGCTGATTCAGTCCGACGTATTTTCAGCCATTATTGAATGTTGTTTAAATCACTGCACAAACTAATTGTAGTAGCAAAGCCAAGTTGGTGTAAATTATCAAAACTGAGGTTATGCTCAGAATATTATATTTTTAGACACTGACGAAATATTTGCACAGTTGTGTAATAGGTCAAAGAACTCGAAGTCCGTTAGATTTGGCGCGTTTATTTTATGCTTGCATGTATGTATGGCAATGTACATAACATGAAAAACTGTATTTGATACGATTTATGTATGGGTGTATATAAGAACTGAGCAGCTGTACTTTTTACGATGTATGTATGATGATGTACATAACATGCGACACTGTTGTAGATGATGTATATATGATGATGTATATAACACGCGATACAGTTGTATATGTTTATGTAATAAGCGAAACCGTTTTGTGTAAGCACATGCGTATGCCTACAAATATGTGTGTTATTTGCACGAGTTTTGCACAAACAATTTAAGTTTGGACTTTGACACCGAATTATGCCAAAAGACGCTGCGAATATGTTTGTGTTAATGTTTAATGATACCGAATTGCACCACTAACGCGAATATGTAATTATTGTGTACCGAATTGTAACAATATTGCGAACCGAAACCAAACAGATCACGTCGGGGTCACCAAATGTTTTGAGGAGACACTATTTTGTGCCACCTTTGGCCAAATTATAAAAAATATTTGATTTAAAATAATAAGCCGGTCTAATTAATATACACGTGAGTATTTATTGCGTGATCTGTTTGGAATAGATCGAGCTAGCGCAAGCAGCAGCAGCTGCTTTACGTGGATCAGTGGCAATACCTCCCATGCCTATGACATAACCTAAGTAACGAACTTCAGTTACGCAAAATTTACTTTTTCCTAAATTTAAGGTCAAATTAGCTTTACAGAATTGTTCTGCCAGTCTTAACAAAACTGTTAAATGCGAATCAAAATCCTCTGAAACTACACACAAGTCATCTAAATAACCAAATACACAATACTTTAAGTCTGGGGGAATAATATGATCCATGAGACGACACATGGTCTGAGGAGCATTACATAGACCAAAAGGCATTGTTACAAATTGAAAGAATAAGATCCAAAGATCCACCAATACAGCTACAGTTCGCACCTGAATCTAGTAAGCCTTGCTCTTCAAAATCTAAGAACTTAATAGCTGCATAAAAACGACCATCATCGCTTCGTTTATTATTGCAGAAACTAATAATTGTTTGGTTTGTTTAACGTGTTTCCAAAAATCACAAATGCGTCGCGTAGAACGTTTAGAACTAGAACAATTTGAACCTTGGTCGTTGAAAATTCTTGCTCTGACTTTCTTATAATTTCTTAAACGTTCTTTATAAGGGATAATAATTGACTGTTTCGGTACTTCATCTTTATGTTCATTCTGTTTAATTTGTTTACTATCAGCTACCTTTACATAAACAGTAGTTGGTACCACTTCAGGCAGCTTTTGAGTATTTTCTTCAGCATTTAATTCCGGGCCATCCGATTGCTGTCGGCGGATGAATCCTTCCGTAGGTTTTCCGGCCTCTTTGCTAAGCAAATGCTACACTGTGGTTTGTATACATTTTTGGCACCACAGCCATAACAAAATATGCGACGTTCCTGTAAACACATATCCCAAGTGTGTCCTACCTCGTCACAGTTCCAGCATCGGAGCTTATTATTAACATAACTTAGAACATTGACTGACGCAATTGACTCTTCTGATTCTGATCTTTTCAATCCTTCATTGCTGCTGAGTTCAGCGACAACACGCCGAAACGGAGGTTTAGGTTTGCTACCTTTAAAGTCTGCTTCACTCATCAGATTCTCTCTCATCTGTACTAATTGACGTAAATGAGCTACAGAATGAACTGAAACATACAGGAGTTCATGACGAATTTCTGGCCTAAGATTACTTTTGAGGCGTTTGATAAACGATGTTCTTCATACTGAACTGATAAACGAGAAACCATATCAATCATATCCTCATAAAATGCATCAAAACTTTCATGTTCTTTTTGTTTACGTGATCGAATTTCATCACGCAAAATATCTTCATCCTTACTATCTTTGTACTGGTACGTAATAGCTTCACAAAAAGATTGCCATTCAATATGAACAACTTCCTTGCGATACCGCCAGTACCACTCTCTTGCTTTGCCTAACAACAAAATATGAAGGTTTTTGCAAAGAAGAGAAAAATTATTGCTTAAATAATCTTCAGTTAGTGCTCGAATTCTATAAAGAAACTCTTGCACTGTTGGACCCATAGGTGAAGCATCAAACCTAACTGACCAACTCTGCACAATCTGGGTAACCTTTTCAGGACTAAGAGAATGTCCAGAAAAAGCATAAGCATCAGGCCTCGATGCTGGGCTGGAGACACCAGACGAAAAACGTGGCCGAGCTTGAATAGCTGGATTAGCTTGAGCCTGAGAGGCTACTGAATTTGAAGACAATTGCAAATTGGACAAACGCCTATCAATCAGAGTCTCGAGCTTTTCAAAAATCTTGTCGTAATCAATTTCGAGATTTGGGGAAGGCTGAACTTTATGTTGATCACTTTCTACACGGGAAAAACCTTGCTGACGGGATGGACGACCTCTTCTATTGGATCTTTGCCCTTGATTTCCCGAATCCTTACGAGGATTGACATTTCTATATCGTTTCCCTGCAACTGGTTGCGAATTCTCAGTACCTGTTTGCACCGATTCTTCTTCCTGTGGCATTTTTTTTGATTTGGATCAAGTATTATGCACCTTAGGTGTGGCCCCAGTATTTGATCTACCTGTTCTATCACTTTCTGGATTAATGAACCATGATTTCAAATCTTTTGTATGGCATAGAGCCTTGCAAACATTGCACTCTTTTGCCGTACCTGTTTGCACCGATTCTTCTTCTTGTGGGATTTCTTTAGATTTGGATCTAGTATTATGCACCTTAGGTGTGGCCCCAGTATTTGATCTACCTGTTCTATCACTTTCTGGATTAATGAACCATGATTTCAAATCTTTTGTATGGCATAGAGCCTTGCAAACATTGCACTCTTTTGCCGTATCAATCCATTCGGTAATACATGAACGGTGAAAAACATGATTACATTTGGTAACAACTACGTCTTGTGACTCTTTTAAATGCTCATTACAAATAGAACATTTAGCTTCGGGCACTGCTGAGCTTTTACTCTGCCCTGCTGAATTATCACGACTCCGTGTTACTGGCATTTCTATACAAATTATTATAAATTGTAGAAATGAAAACTAATTTATCATTAAACAAAACTAAACAATAAGATGTTTTTTAATGTTTAAATCAATCTTCTAAAATTTAATTTTTATATTTTTTTCTATATATGTAAGATTGATTATTATGATGATGTTTATTTATATTATTGAAAATTACAAGTAAGAACCTATATCTATGCGAACAACTGACAATTTGCGACTTAAACGATTCGACTCGATTCGACTGCTGCTTACGACGGCTTTTCGTGACTAACTTCTTCCTCTCGCTGACGCTCATCGCTGCTGCCTCAGAACTGCCAACTCGTGTCGCTAGGCACCTTGAGGTGACAACTGCCAACTCTACTTCTTACATTCGGCCCTCCTGATCATCCTCATCTGACCCAGATGACAAAAGCTCTTCGTTTTCTGCTATGAACCTCCACAACTTCATATTGTCACAGCTAGTGTTGGTAACATTTGGGCCCTCGACAGTTGCTGCTTTTCGGACGTCATATCTACCGTTTCGCTTAATCTTCACCACCTCGTACGGACCCAGATATTCGCCTGCCAGTTTGCGACCTGCCACAAATTGCGTCCTCTTAATAGCGACTAGGTCACCCAACCTGTACTCCAGCTCTGCTCGGCGTTTCTTGTCAAAATTGCGTTTGTATACCTTTTGCGTGTGCTCAATATTTTGCTTCGCTAGCTCACGCAACTTCTGACGCTCATCATTGAACTGAACAACCAATTCGTCGTTAAGCAATTCCAAAATGCGGTCTTCAGCTTGAGTATGCATTTTGGTGCCAAATAAAACTTCAAATGGCGACATCTTTACGGCTGCATGCACGTGACAATTGATGATCTTCTGGACTTCGGGCACATATTTAAACCACTTGGTTGGTTCGTCTGCTGACAACTTCGATATGATAGCCACAATCGAACGGTTCACACGCTCAACTTGACCATTACCTCTGGCTACTCCTGTTGTTGTCCACACATGATCGACCTTGTTCTCCTCTGTAAACTCTTTAAAGGCTGCGCAGGTAAATGCCGAACCTCTATCGCTTATAATACGTTTAGGAAAGCCAAACACATTGGACCAGTCTTTCAGCCTCTTGACAACCTCATCATGACCATTTGTTTTGGTAGGAAACAGCCATACAAACTTGGAAAACCCATCAACGGCTGCTAGGATGTACTTGTACTGCTTTGACGACGAATCCATGGGACCCAAATGATCAACGTGCAGCGTGTGTAGTGGCGTGTCCCCTTTCTCAATACAACTTAGAAAGCCTTCCTGCTTGCCCAACTTTTTACTGAAAATAATACATTTGATACAGTTAGCAATCAACTTTGATACCTTGTTCTCCAAATGCGGAATCCAAAACTGCTGCTGTATAGAGTGAATCGTCTTTTTGGTGGATAGATGACCGACTTCGTGCGAGTTCTGTATTACTTCTCGCTCCATCAGCTTTGGGACCACCAGCAAATCATTTCCCTTTACGACTTTGAAGAGAAGACCAACTTTCAACTTGAAGTCTTGATACTGGTGTTCAGCAAGAATTTCTTTGACCGCTTTGATATAGTCGTCGTCCTGCTGGGCTTTCTTCATACGGGCTGATAGCTCTGTTGTCACTCCCATACACTGTGGGTAGCGACTAAAACAATCGTGCTTCATTCTTTCTCCCTTACGGTGTTCAACTTGAAATGTGAAGTCTTGCATGTACAGTATCCACGGACTAACTTCTCTTGGCACATCTTGTTTGCTCTTAGTTTGCTTGAATGCGGCGCAGTCTGTCACCAACTTGAATTGTACCCCCAATAGGTAGTGCCGAAATTTTTTCATCGCCAAATATGCTGCTTTAACCTCCAAGTAATAACTATGACGCTTGGACTCTGCTTCGGATGTCTTCTTGCTCCAATAGCTAACTGGATGCAAACTGCCATCAAACGTCTGTAACAGCACGGCTCCAAATCCGTCCTTAGAAGCATCTGTATGGAGTTCTGTCTGTGCGCCCATCATATAAATTTGTAATAGAGGCCCGGCGGTAAGTAGTTCTTTTAGGTGCTGCAGCGACTGCTGTTCTGCATAACCAATTTCGAACACAGCATCTTTTTTCAACAGATTAGTTAACGGCCTCGCGATCACAGCATATCCTGAGATAAACTTTCTAAAAAAGCCCGTCAGACCCAAAAATGCCTGTACAGCTTTTATGTTTTTTGGTGTGGCAAAACGACTGACAGCTGTAATCTTCTCTTTACCTGGCCACACCTTACCACCTTCGATAGTAAGACCAAGAAAATCAATGCGAGTCTGTAAAAATTTGCATTTCTTCCACTTGATCTTAAGGTCATAATCGGCTGCTGTCTCCAAAACGGCCTTTGTTTTCTGCATGCACTGCTCGGGTGTTTCAGCATAAATAATGATATCGTCCATGTACAACTGCATCACATCTGAATTGATTAGCTCTTGGAAAATATGATGTACAAACCTAATAAAAGCAGCTGGGGAATTCTTAAAGCCAAACGGAGCACGGTTGAACTCAAACAACCCTTCTTTTGTAATGAACGCTGTTAACGACTTGCTATTCTCTTCAATTGGTACGTGGAAAAAAACATTTTCTAGATCCATTATGGTAAACCACTTTGCGGCTTGCAACTTATCTACAACTTCTTCCATCAGCGGCACTGGAAAGCAATCCATCAACACCATGCCATTGAGCTTTCTGTAGTCAACGCAAATTCGACGTGTATCATCCTTCTTTCTGGCAACTGTCACTCTGCTTGCAACATTTGAATTCGGCTTGCGTACGACTTCTTGCTCGATCCACTCTGTAACTTGCTTCTTTACTGCTTCAGCTTCATCTACGGATAATCGTGCGGGCGAGTGACGAAACGGCCGAATAACTCCCTCTGGCACTATTTTCAACTTTATGGGACAGCTTTTAACTGCTTTAGGACGTGTTTCATAGCTACTTTCGATCAACTGCTCAACGGACTTCTGATACTTTGTCGGTACTTCATAAACGGAGTCAACAGAAACATTATATACGGACGCATACTCCTGCACAACAACATCGTCTTCTTCATCCTTCAAGAACGTATGCCCATGTTTATTAGATATCACTCGAAATTTGGCAATGAAATCGTCGCCCAATATGACATCGTAATCCATTGCCATACTCGGAACAACCAAAAATTCTTGTGTAGTTTCCAGCTGATCGACTACCACTTGAGCATTAAAACGCCCATTGGACTTTGTCAGGTTTTTACCAAAACCGCGCAACATTGTTACTACTTTTTCAACTTTAATGCCCTTTAAACGCGCAAGAAAATTTTCTCTGATTAGTGTAACATCAGCTCCCAAATCAATAAAGCTATCAACTGAGACATCATTCACTTTGATCAACTTATTACGCCTTCCATTAGCAACAATGCGAATGTTTTCAACTTTGTTGGGGCAATTACGCGAAATATGTCCATTCTGATTGCAACCGAAACATTTTGTTGCAGCTTTACACTCGTTGCGCTTATGTTCTACCGAGCCACAATTAAAGCAATGTTCTTTTTTACCGTTTTCAAATACGCGCTTTGGTTTCTGCTGATCATGTTTTTTCTCGCCAATATTTAAACGCTCGTAAATATCAAACTCATCTTTTAACTCTTTAAACGACTTGCAACGGAACATAGCGTATTTGTACTCGTTTTTAATGTCAAGGCCATCTACTACATACGAAATCACGGCAGCGTCTTCTACTTCACCTAACACTGCTATTTTTTTCATATGCAGCATATACTCATGCAACGACTCATCTTTTTTCTTTTTTCTGTCTTGCAACTGCTTGTGAATATCAGCACTGTTATAACAACGTCCAAACTCATCAACTAATGCATATTTTAGTTCTTCGTATTCACACACACTTTCGCCGTCCAAAAACAATTTAGCGGGACCACACATTTTGCCTCTGGCTTGCACATACTTTTGTTTTTCTGTTAGCCCATATGCGTCTGCATTTTTTTCGAAAATTTCGAACCATTTCATTATAGGCATCGATTTGCCATCACATTCGCCCACTATCTTTTCAAAATTATCAACGTTTATTTCAACTTTATTTTCTTTTTGTTCTTCGACTTGCAACTTCAATGTTAATAATTGCAGCATTTGTTCAACTTTTAATTCAACCGCATTGCCAGGCGTACTTTCAATTACGCTCTGCCTTACTGTGCTCTCTTGTGAGAACGATCGCGACGGTGCCTCTTCCATTTCAACTTTTTGCTGCGCGCCACTGTTTTTCTCGTTTGCCTTTTTCTTGTTCTCTTTGTCGCTCTTACTGCGTGCTGCGCGACTAGCCGCCCCACGCTGCGACATCGCTACAACAAACACACACGTACAAAACCAACGAAAACGGATTCTCAAACAACCGCACACGTTTCTATGTGCTAGCTCTCTCGCTCGCACTCGCTTTTGCTACCGGCCTATTTTTCCTTGGAAAAGTAACGGCTTCTCAGGCGCCTTTGTTCAACGCGAATTTCACAACTTTTGTAAATTTCAGCCACAGGTCAACTGCTAACACGACTGTTCAACTTTAACTATACGGCAAACAACTTAATACAACTTAAAACCATATATGTAGCTCATCAACTTTAGATTGTTTTTGCAGAGACGCGACTGATTTTACCGACTTTTATTGTCAACTTTGAGGCACAAAAAACCGTACGACTTTTTCGACTTTTGCACACAACTTTATTTCACACAAACACAAAGATCTCCAAATGTAAGATTCAACTGGACGAGCCCCCAAATGTAAGATTGATTATTATGATGATGTTTATTTATATTATTGAAAATTACAAGTAAGAACCTATATCTATGCGAACAACTGACAATTTGCGACTTAAACGATTCGACTCGATTCGACTGCTGCTTACGACGGCTTTTCGTGACTAACTTCTTCCTCTCGCTGACGCTCATCGCTGCTGCCTCAGAACTGCCAACTCGTGTCGCTAGGCACCTTGAGGTGACAACTGCCAACTCTACTTCTTACATATATAAGAAGGGTAAGAAAGGAAAGAGTATTTAAAATCTGTTGCTTTGGTCTATTGTGCACAAAGACTTACTTTATTATTGAACCTTGTTGCCAAGACTAAATAATAAATAAGACTTAGATGGTACATAATTAACTTACAAAACTCTTATGTACAAAAGCAAACGGTTATTTGGTCAGAAGCCATAAAGTAAAATTCCAAACTCTGAATTTCAAAAATAAAACCTCACTCTGCTCATAGGAGCCTTTACAGTTAATAATGCAAAGTTATATAAGAGTAAATAATTTTAATTTAAAAAAAAAAACTCGTTCACTGTAGTATTCCATACTATCGGCTGGTTCTTGGCATACCTGCCACAGAACTTCAGATTCCGTGTAGGTCTACTTGTTTCCAAAAACTTATAAAAAAAAATAGTGAACGAAAACTGTAATTTAGCCAAATGAAAAAACAGGCAATCGGTCGAACTTTCAGTCCTCGCTAAAATTTTCGAATTCCGCACCTATCTTTTAACTTTTCAAATGATAATAGTATAATAAATAAATAGGAGCAAATTTGCTTGATGCATTGAAATAAAAGAAAGTGTAGTAGGTGTTTCGGTGCATTCCCAAAATTCCTAATTCAGCACCTTCAAATATCTCTAACAATCAGACAATGCAAAATTAAATAAATTAAAAGAAGAAAAAAAAAAATGAGTTGGAATAAAGATTTAGAACAGTAATTTCAAATTTGAGCTTCTTGTCATATAGCCAACTATGCGCTTCTTTCTGATAGCAATCCAAAAAAAAAAATTTTGGTCTACCTGATTAACAACGCAAAAGAAAACCAAAATAAATATTAAGGCTCTAAATGTTAAATGAAAAAAGATAGAAAAAGAAAGGACTTTGAAGAAATATAGAGCTGGCTAGGCCTGTGAAAACACCACTATTATAATACCTTATAGAAAGAAAAGGTTGCATTTTCCGAAAGGTCAGCAGGAAACCGACTCGCAATTTTTGAATAGTGTTTTAATCCCATCTTATTAAGGTGATGTCTAATCACAAGCTTTCTGCCAGGCCCCACACGTTTGGGCGCCAAATTTTATGTAGTGTCCACAGAAGTAGAGACTCGTCCCACGTTGAGCGCCATGTTATGTAATGTCCTCAATAGTGGAAACTGACGTATTAGTCAAGCCTCCTACTAGCATAGAGCCAAACCTACTCAACAATCTACAAATCCCATAATCTAACTGATGGACCAAAGGCTGATGTCTACCTAGGTGTGAGTAAATCCTCTACGCTAGCAGATATGGGCTAATGTTGTCGGGGGATGCAGTCGGGACCTTGCACTACGGCTAGCAAAAAAACAGTGGTTGGGGGGCTTCGTTGACCCATCCGACCTACAACACCCATAATACATAAAAACATAAAGTCCCGCATAAAAAAAAATTCATGATACAGCAACTAAAGGACAGCCAGAAATTTGAAAAAGGAAGTCAACAGATCTAAGTTAAAAAGCAGGCTAAGATGTTACAGCCGCCACGCTCTTTACCCACCCTACCATGATTTTTCTTTGCATTTAAACGAAAAATCCCTAAAAGAGGCTGCTTTACCTAACTTAACCCTTTAATATCGAAAAAAAATAACTTTATAAAATTAGCAATTCATAATTAATGACAATTTAAATTTTTTCAAATTTTCAAACTCCGTCAAACATCTTTATAAAATTTAAAAAAAAAAATAAAACTAACAAAACTAAATGATCTTCATATATTCCATTCCAAATATAATCACATAAATATAAACTTTTCATATTTGGTCTCAATTAACTATACAAATTTTATGAAACAATATAATATATAAAGCATATCATAATTAATATTTAGGTTAACTCTAATAAGAATATAAAACAATAACTATAAACTATATCATCATTATAAATAAATCTTATGGACTTAATTAGGTGTGCACCATGGTAAATGTGTAAATCGGAACTTTTAACTTTAATGTTTAAAAGAGAAAGAGAATAAAATAAAAAAAAAAAGAACAACAATAACTCTGCGAGACAGAGGCTTCCCTAAAAGTTGTTTTATGACATATTGCATAGTCTAAAAATAACTTGGATATTTAAGCTGCACTTTGCATACGCCCATGATCGCGAATGAGCACGATAAAGAACAAACCAAAAGTACAACAACTACACTGTCTATGCAGTGATTATCAAAATTTATGACTTTATGCATGTTATTTTTACTTTACATTGTCTTAGACATTATAACACCAACAATCGGAAGTGCAAAGTTAACTCAATCGGACAACTTTATGACTTTATTATTTCAGAAAAAAAATAATCAATATATAAATATGAACAATATGGTTCCGATACGACTCACCCCTATGAAAATCCAATGAAGGCCTCCATGGTTAAGTTAACAGACCCTAACTATTTCATTTCTTTTGCACACACTAAGTCCATATGATTTATATAAATAATTTTACGTATGATATAAAACAAATGATAATGATTTAGAATTAAACTTAGCACTTAATTATATTTGACTTCATAAATTTTAAATTATTTTTTTTCAGATTTTTTAAATTATTTTTTCCAGATTTTTAAATTTTAACAGGGCGTTTTTAGCCGTTCTTTTGACATAAATTTTATATTTAACAATTTTGACAAACTTTGATTAGCGTTTGTCCACCACACTCGGCACTTTGGTTTTTCAGGCTTTTAAGGTTATTTTTATATGGATTTATATGTATTTTATTTTAGGGTTTTTTTTGGCACTTTTGAGCTACAAATTGCGCTTTATTACACTTTTTTTTTCGTTTGGATTTTATCGGCTTCCCACTAGCATCTGCTGCCGCCGACTAACTACAGTCGTCAAAAATTAACAATCGTCTAGCCAGCTAGCGTTAATTCCGTTTTCTTATTTCTTTTCTTGTTCCGCTGCCTGGCCCTTTAATTTCCCCTTTGCCAAGATCAATGTTGTAGGTACAATTTGCATTATCAGCAAGAACTAAATATATAAAAGAAATAACGAAAAAATATAACTACGCTTGCTGCATGTACTTTAAGATAATGCATTAAAATCTCTTTAATTACCTTTTTTTTTGTGCCAATTAATTCAAACTTCCATGTCTAAATATGCATAACTGCCATATAATTTTTCTCCAAAATTGGTTATTAAACCATACAAATATTTGTATGCGCAGGCGCGCGAAATTTTAATAAACTGCTGATTAGGCTTCAATTAAGGTTCGTCTTAGCGATCTCTAATATATACTTGGATTAAAATTTAAAACATGTGTTAACACATGAGACTTTTTGTTAGGATTTTTTACTAATTACCTTAGCAGCATCCAACTGCTCTATTGGACGTTTCAAATGGAAAAGGTCGGACAAAACGGAAGCTATGAGGAAATAACCTCGGCTACGCTAATTAACAGACTTAGAATTAGTTAACAGTGACTAATGTCAACTGCATGTCAAAGTGACAGTTCACTTTCGCCGTGAAAATGCTTTCAGTATGTGGGTGTGTGACTTCGCTTAATCAAAGCAGTTAAAATTTTAAATATAAGTACTAAATATTATATAATTTTAAATATACCTTACATGTATGTAGTAATAAAAATATACTTAATACCAAAAAAAAAAAAATTTATATAGGAACTTAAATTTACTATAATTTAAATAAAGATGGCGTACGTTAAAGTCGGGCGCGGACGACTTTGGGATACCCTGTACCACCAAATTGCAATCAAGTCCGATATATTGCTTACAAACTCCAAAAGATATTTCTTTGCCAAATAAACGAAACAACGAATTTTGTGCGAAAAACGTTTTTTTGACCGATTGGCCCTATGGGAGCTATATGATATAGTCAACCGATTTTGATCAAATTTGGTACAGTGCTTGGGAACTCTAAAAAACTTCTTAATGCCAAATTTGGTTACAATATCTTCACAAACAAACGATTCACAACGGATCCAAAGATCCACCAATACAGCTACAGTTCGCACCTGAATCTAGTAAGCCTTGCTCTTCAAAATCTAAGAACTTAATAGCTGCATAAAAACGACCATCATCGCTTCGTTTATTATTGCAGAAACTAATAATTGTTTGGTTTGTTTAACGTGTTTCCAAAAATCACAAATGCGTCGCGTAGAACGTTTAGAACTAGAACACTTTGAACCTTGGTCTTTGAAAATTCTTGCTCTGACTTTCTTATAATTTCTTAAACGTTCTTTATAAGGGATAATAATTGACTGTTTCGGTACTTCATCTTTATGTTCATTCTGTTTAATTTGTTTACTATCAGCTACCTTTACATAAACAGTAGTTGGTACCACTTCAGGCAGCTTTTGAGTATTTTCTTCAGCATTTAATTCCGGGACATCCGATTGCTGTCGGCAGATGAATCCTTCCGTAGGTTTTCCGGCCTCTTTGCTAAGCAAATGCTACACTGTGGTTTGTATACATTTTTGGCACCACAGCCATAACAAAATATGCGACGTTCCTGTAAACACATATCCCAAGTGTGTCCTACCTCGTCACAGTTCCAGCATCGGAGCTTATTATTAACATAACTTAGAACATTGACTGACGCAATTGACTCTTCTGATTCTGATCTTTTCAATCCTTCATTGCTGCTGAGTTCAGCGACAACACGCCGAAACGGAGGTTTAGGTTTGCTACCTTTAAAGTCTGCTTCACTCATCAGATTCTCTCTCATCTGCACTAATTGACGTAAATGAGCTACAGAATGAACTGAAACATACAGGAGTTCATGACGAATTTCTGGCCTAAGATTACTTTTGAGGCGTTTGATAAACGATGTTCTTCATACTGAACTGATAAACGAGAAACCATATCAATCATATCCTCATAAAATGCATCAAAACTTTCATGTTCTTTTTGTTTACGTGATCGAATTTCATCACGCAAAATATCTTCATCCTTACTATCTTTGTACTGGTACGTAATAGCTTCACAAAAAGATTGCCATTCAATATGAACAACTTCCTTGCGATACCGCCAGTACCACTCTCTTGCTTTGCCTAACAACAAAATATGAAGGTTTTTGCAAAGAAGAGAAAAATTATTGCTTAAATAATCTTCAGTTAGTGCTCGAATTCTATAAAGAAACTCTTGCACTGTTGGACCCATAGGTGAAGCATCAAACCTAACTGTCCAACTCTGCACAATCTGGGTAACCTTTTCAGGACTAAGAGAATGTCCAGAAAAAGCATAAGCATCAGGCCTCGATGCTGGGCTGGAGACACCAGACGAAAAACGTGGCCGAGCTTGAATAGCTGGAATAGCTTGAGCCTGAGAAGCTACTGAATTTGAAGACAATTGCAAATTGGACAAACGCCTATCAATCAGAGTCTCGAGCTTTTCAAAAATCTTGTCGTAATCAATTTCGAGATTTGGGGAAGGCTGAACTTTATGTTGATCACTTTCTACACGGGAAAAACCTTGCTGACGGGATGGACGACCTCTTCTATTGGATCTTTGCCCTTGATTTCCCGAATCCTTACGAGGATTGACATTTCTATATCGTTTCCCTGCAACTGGTTGCGAATTCTCAGTACCTGTTTGCACCGATTCTTCTTCTTGTGGGATTTCTTTTGATTTGGATCTAGTATTATGCACCTTAGGTGTGGCCCCAGTATTTGATCTACCTGTTCTATCACTTTCTGGATTAATGAACCATGATTTCAAATCTTTTGTATGGCATAGAGCCTTGCAAACATTGCACTCTTTTGCCGTATCAATCCATTCGGTAATACATGAACGGTGAAAAACATGATTACATTTGGTAACAACTACGTCTTGTGACTCTTTTAAATGCTCATTACAAATAGAACATTTAGCTTCGGGCACTGCTGAGCTTTTACTCTGCCCTGCTGAATTATCACGACTCCGTGTTACTGGCATTTCTATACAAATTATTATAAATTGTAGAAATGAAAACTAATTTATCATTAAACAAAACTAAACAATAAGATGTTTTTTAATGTTTAAATCAATCTTCTAAAATTTAATTTTTATATTTTTTTCTATATATAAGAAGGGTAAGAAAGGAAAGAGTATTTAAAATCTGTTGCTTTGGTCTATTGTGCACAAAGACTTACTTTATTATTGAACCTTGTTGCCAAGACTAAATAATAAATAAGACTTAGATGGTACATAATTAACTTACAAAACTCTTATGTACAAAAGCAAACGGTTATTTGGTCAGAAGCCATAAAGTAAAATTCCAAACTCTGAATTTCAAAAATAAAACCTCACTCTGCTCATAGGAGCCTTTACAGTTAATAATGCAAAGTTATATAAGAGTAAATAATTTTAATTTAAAAAAAAAAACTCGTTCACTGTAGTATTCCATACTATCGGCTGGTTCTTGGCATACCTGCCACAGAACTTCAGATTCCGTGTAGGTCTACTTGTTTCCAAAAACTTATAAAAAAAAATAGTGAACGAAAACTGTAATTTAGCCAAATGAAAAAACAGGCAATCGGTCGAACTTTCAGTCCTCGCTAAAATTTTCGAATTCCGCACCTATCTTTTAACTTTTCAAATGATAATAGTATAATAAATAAATAGGAGCAAATTTGCTTGATGCATTGAAATAAAAGAAAGTGTAGTAGGTGTTTCGGTGCATTCCCAAAATTCCTAATTCAGCACCTTCAAATATCTCTAACAATCAGACAATGCAAAATTAAATAAATTAAAAGAAGAAAAAAAAAAATGAGTTGGAATAAAGATTTAGAACAGTAATTTCAAATTTGAGCTTCTTGTCATATAGCCAACTATGCGCTTCTTTCTGATAGCAATCCAAAAAAAAAAATTTTGGTCTACCTGATTAACAACGCAAAAGAAAACCAAAATAAATATTAAGGCTCTAAATGTTAAATGAAAAAAGATAGAAAAAGAAAGGACTTTGAAGAAATATAGAGCTGGCTAGGCCTGTGAAAACACCACTATTATAATACCTTATAGAAAGAAAAGGTTGCATTTTCCGAAAGGTCAGCAGGAAACCGACTCGCAATTTTAGAATAGTGTTTTAATCCCATCTTATTAAGGTGATGTCTAATCACAAGCTTTCTGCCAGGTACCACACGTTTGGGCGCCAAATTTTATGTAGTGTCCACAGAAGTAGAGACTCGTCCCACGTTGAGCGCCATGTTATGTAATGTCCTCAATAGTGGAAACTGACGTATTAGTCAAGCCTCCTACTAGCATAGAGCCAAACCTACTCAACAATCTACAAATCCCATAATCTAACTGATGGACCAAAGGCTGATGTCTACCTAGGTGTGAGTAAATCCTCTACGCTAGCAGATATGGGCTAATGTTGTCGGGGGATGCAGTCGGGACCTTGCACTACGGCTAGCAAAAAAACAGTGGTTGGGGGGCTTCGTTGACCCATCCGACCTACAACACCCATAATACATAAAAACATAAAGTCCCGCATAAAAAAAAATTCATGATACAGCAACTAAAGGACAGCCAGAAATTTGAAAAAGGAAGTCAACAGATCTAAGTTAAAAAGCAGGCTAAGATGTTACAGCCGCCACGCTCTTTACCCACCCTACCATGATTTTTCTTTGCATTTAAACGAAAAATCCCTAAAAGAGGCTGCTTTACCTAACTTACCCCTTTAATATCGAAAAAAAATAACTTTATAAAATTAGCAATTCATAATTAATGACAATTTAAATTTTTTCAAATTTTCAAACTCCGTCAAACATCTTTATAAAATTTAAAAAAAAAAATAAAACTAACAAAACTAAATGATCTTCATATATTCCATTCCAAATATAATCACATAAATATAAACTTTTCATATTTGGTCTCAATTAACTATACAAATTTTATGAAACAATATAATATATAAAGCATATCATAATTAATATTTAGGTTAACTCTAATAAGAATATAAAACAATAACTATAAACTATATCATCATTATAAATAAATCTTATGGACTTAATTAGGTGTGCACCATGGTAAATGTGTAAATCGGAACTTTTAACTTTAATGTTTAAAAGAGAAAGAGAATAAAATAAAAAAAAAAGAACAACAATAACTCTGCGAGACAGAGGCTTCCCTAAAAGTTGTTTTATGAAATATTGCATAGTCTAAAAATAACTTGGATATTTAAGCTGCACTTTGCATGCGCCCATGATCGCGAATGAGCACGATAAAGAACAAACCAAAAGTACAACAACTACACTGTCTATGCAGTGATTATCAAAATTTATGACTTTATGCATGTTATTTTTACTTTACATTGTCTTAGACATTATAACACCAACAATCGGAAGTGCAAAGTTAGCTCAATCGGACAACTTTATGACTTTATTATTTCAGAAAAAAAATAATCAATATATAAATATGAACAATATGGTTCCGATACGACTCACCCCTATGAAAATCCAATGAAGGCCTCCATGGTTAAGTTAACAGACCCTAACTATTTCATTTCTTTTGCACACACTAAGTCCATATGATTTATATAAATAATTTTACGTATGATATAAAACAAATGATAATGATTTAGAATTAAACTTAGCACTTAATTATATTTGACTTCATAAATTTTAAATTATTTTTTTTCAGATTTTTTAAATTATTTTTTCCAGATTTTTAAATTTTAACAGGGCGTTTTTAGCCGTTCTTTTGACATAAATTTTTTATTTAACAATTTTGACAAACTTTGATTAGCGTTTGTCCACCACACTCGGCACTTTGGTTTTTCAGGCTTTTAAGGTTATTTTTATATGGATTTATATGTATTTTATTTTAGGGTTTTTTTTGGCACTTTTGAGCTACAAATTGCGCTTTATTACACTTTTTTTTTCGTTTGGATTTTATCGGCTTCCCACTAGCATCTGCTGCCGCCGACTAACTACAGTCGTCAAAAATTAACAATCGTCTAGCCAGCTAGCGTTAATTCCGTTTTCTTATTTCTTTTCTTGTTCCGCTGCCTGGCCCTTTAATTTCCCCTTTGCCAAGATCAATGTTGTAGGTACAATTTGCATTATCAGCAAGAACTAAATATATAAAAGAAATAACGAAAAAATATAACTACGCTTGCTGCATGTACTTTAAGATAATGCATTAAAATCTCTTTAATTACCTTTTCCTTTGTGCCAATTAATTCAAACTTCCATGTCTAAATATGCATAACTGCCATATAATTTTTCTCCAAAATTGGTTATTAAACCATACAAATATTTGTATGCGCAGGCGCGCGAAATTTTAATAAACTGCTGATTAGGCTTCAATTAAGGTTCGTCTTAGCGATCTGTAATATATACTTGGATTAAAATTTAAAACATGTGTTAACACATGAGACTTTTTGTTAGGATTTTTTACTAATTACCTTAGCAGCATCCAACTGCTCTATTGGACGTTTCAAATGGAAAAGGTCGGACAAAACGGAAGCTATGAGGAAATAACCTCGGCTACGCTAATTAACAGACTTAGAATTAGTTAACAGTGACTAATGTCAACTGCATGTCAAAGTGACAGTTCACTTTCGCCGTGAAAATGCTTTCAGTATGTGGGTGTGTGACTTCGCTTAATCAAAGCAGTTAAAATTTTAAATATAAGTACTAAATATTATATAATTTTAAATATACCTTACATGTATGTAGTAATAAAAATATACTTAATACCAAAAAAAAAAAAATTTATATAGGAACTTAAATTTACTATAATTTAAATAAAGATGGCGTACGTTAAAGTCGGGCGCGGACGACTTTGGGATACCCTGTACCACCAAATTGCAATCAAGTCCGATATATTGCTTACAAACTCCAAAAGATATTTCTTTGCCAAATAAACGAAACAACGAATTTTGTGCAAAAATCGTTTTTTTGACCGATTGGCCCTATGGGAGCTATATGATATAGTCAACCGATTTTGATCAAATTTGGTACAGTGCTTGGGAACTCTAAAAAACTTCTTAATGCCAAATTTGGTTACAATATCTTCACAAACAAACGATTCACAACGGATCCAAAGATCCACCAATACAGCTACAGTTCGCACCTGAATCTAGTAAGCCTTCCTCTTCAAAATCTAAGAACTTAATAGCTGCATAAAAACGACCATCATCGCTTCGTTTATTATTGCAGAAACTAATAATTGTTTGGTTTGTTTAACGTGTTTCCAAAAATCACAAATGCGTCGCGTAGAACGTTTAGAACTAGAACACTTTGAACCTTGGTCTTTGAAAATTCTTGCTCTGACTTTCTTATAATTTCTTAAACGTTCTTTATAAGGGATAATAATTGACTGTTTCGGTACTTCATCTTTATGTTCATTCTGTTTAATTTGTTTACTATCAGCTACCTTTACATAAACAGAAGTTGGTACCACTTCAGGCAGCTTTTGAGTATTTTCTTCAGCATTTAATTCCGGGACATCCGATTGCTGTCGGCAGATGAATCCTTCCGTAGGTTTTCCGGCCTCTTTGCTAAGCAAATGCTACACTGTGGTTTGTATACATTTTTGGCACCACAGCCATAACAAAATATGCGACGTTCCTGTAAACACATATCCCAAGTGTGTCCTACCTCGTCACAGTTCCAGCATCGGAGCTTATTATTAACATAACTTAGAACATTGACTGACGCAATTGACTCTTCTGATTCTGATCTTTTCAATCCTTCATTGCTGCTGAGTTCAGCGACAACACGCCGAAACGGAGGTTTAGGTTTGCTACCTTTAAAGTCTGCTTCACTCATCAGATTCTCTCTCATCTGTACTAGTTGACGTAAATGAGCTACAGAATGAACTGAAACATACAGGAGTTCATGACGAATTTCTGGCCTAAGATTACTTTTGAGGCGTTTGATAAACGATGTTCTTCATACTGAACTGATAAACGAGAAACCATATCAATCATATCCTCATAAAATGCATCAAAACTTTCATGTTCTTTTTGTTTACGTGATCGAATTTCATCACGCAAAATATCTTCATCCTTACTATCTTTGTACTGGTACGTAATAGCTTCACAAAAAGATTGCCATTCAATATGAACAACTTCCTTGCGATACCGCCAGTACCACTCTCTTGCTTTGCCTAACAACAAAATATGAAGGTTTTTGCAAAGAAGAGAAAAATTATTGCTTAAATAATCTTCAGTTTGTGCTCGAATTCTATAAAGAAACTCTTGCACTGTTGGACCCATAGGTGAAGCATCAAACCTAACTGTCCAACTCTGCACAATCTGGGTAACCTTTTCAGGACTAAGAGAATGTCCAGAAAAAGCATAAGCATCAGGCCTCGATGCTGGGCTGGAGACACCAGACGAAAAACGTGGCCGAGCTTGAATAGCTGGAATAGCTTGAGCCTGAGAAGCTACTGAATTTGAAGACAATTGCAAATTGGACAAACGCCTATCAATCAGAGTCTCGAGCTTTTCAAAAATCTTGTCGTAATCAATTTCGAGATTTGGGGAAGGCTGAACTTTATGTTGATCACTTTCTACACGGGAAAAACCTTGCTGACGGGATGGGCGACCTCTTCTATTGGATCTTTGCCCTTGATTTCCCGAATCCTTACGAGGATTGACATTTCTATATTGTTTCCCTGCAACTGGTTGCGAATTCTCAGTACCTGTTTGCACCGATTCTTCTTCTTGTGGGATTTCTTTTGATTTGGATCTAGTATTATGCACCTTAGGTGTGGCCCCAGTATTTGATCTACCTGTTCTATCACTTTCTGGATTAATGATCCATGATTTCAAATCTTTTGTATGGCATAGAGCCTTGCAAACATTGCACTCTTTTGCCGTATCAATCCATTCGGTAATACATGAACGGTGAAAAACATGATTACATTTGGTAACAACTACGTCTTGTGACTCTTTTAAATGCTCATTACAAATAGAACATTTAGCTTCGGGCACTGCTGAGCTTTTACTCTGCCCTGCTGAATTATCACGACTCCGTGTTACTGGCATTTCTATACAAATTATTATAAATTGTAGAAATGAAAACTAATTTATCATTAAACAAAACTAAACAATAAGATGTTTTTTAATGTTTAAATCAATCTTCTAAAATTTAATTTTTATATTTTTTTCTATATATAAGAAGGGTAAGAAAGGAAAGAGTATTTAAAATCTGTTGCTTTGGTCTATTGTGCACAAAGACTTACTTTATTATTGAACCTTGTTGCCAAGACTAAATAATAAATAAGACTTAGATGGTACATAATTAACTTACAAAACTCTTATGTACAAAAGCAAACGGTTATTTGGTCAGAAGCCATAAAGTAAAATTCCAAACTCTGAATTTCAAAAATAAAACCTCACTCTGCTCATAGGAGCTGTTGGATTAACTAATATTTTTTAGCTAATTGTTTTTAAATAATTCAAATAAAACGAACGTGTTTAAAAAAAAACGTTATAATTATTTATTTTTGTCACGCAACCGTTTAAGTTAGATTACAGCGACGGCACAGAATCTCGCAACCGTATGCTTGGATAGATTAGCAAAGACTAATTAAACAGATCTTGGAACGCTGACGGCAAAGCAAGGGCCGCAGCGCTGCCAAGAATCGTACATAGCATAAAAAGGGAATTGATAATTAACTATTGCAGTAACCAAGAGATAAACAGTTATGCATATTGGAAGTTAAGAGTAATTAGAAATATAGTTTAAGAGATTATGTTATGTTTATACTATTTTATTGGGAAGCTGCTGCTCCCGACATACTCCCCCCGTTGGAAGCTTGTGTTTCAACATCATCAGTAAGGGGCAGCAGGCACAGCTTATTTATGGCTCTTCGAGTGTTGCCCACTGCGGTCTTCAGCTCTGCGACACGGCACTCACCATCTCGACCAGGTATGAGTGAGACTACTCTGGCCAGGGGCCACCGCATAGGCGGCAAGTTTTCGTCCTTGACCAGCACTACATCGTTGACCTTCAGTCGTCGATCAGGACTGCGCCACTTGCACCGCTGCTGTAGAAGAGTGAGGTACTCCTCGCGCCATCGTGCCCAGAAAACTTGTTGCAACTGAGTGACACGTTGCCAGCCATCCAAACGATTGTAGTTGAGTTTCGTCAAATCTGGCTCGATGAAGGTTGTCTGTGGCCCACCGAAGAGCAAATGAGCTGGAGTTAAAACATCTAAATCTTCTGGATTTTCTGAAAGTAAGAGCAATGGACGAGAGTTAATTATCGCAGTTATTTGGCAGACTAGGGTGCGAAGCTCATCAAAGGTGAGGATTGAGCAGCCAACAGAGCGGATAAAATGATGCTTGGCTGTCTTCACGGCTGCCTCCCATAATCCTCCAAAATGTGGTGAGCGAGGTGGAATGAATTGCCAGTCAATGCTATCAGTAAGGCAAAACCGATGAACTGCTTCCATATGAGGGTCGCTAAGCAAGAGTGCCTTGAGGTCTGACAGTTCATTTTTTGCTCCAACAAAATTCGTAGCGTTGTCGGACCACAATTGGCTAGGTTTCCCGCGAGTCGCGATGAATCTTTTGAGAGCACTTAGGAATGATGCAGTAGTTAAGTCCTTGACAAGTTCCATATGTACTGCCTTGCTCGTAAAGCAGATGAATATGCATATGTAGCATTTGAGAGGGGGCCTTGTTCGGACTTCGGATTTGTAAAAGAACGGCCCACAGTAGTCAACACCAGACACAGCAAATGCACGAACACCTAGTAGACGTTCCTTGGGAAGACTTGCCATAATCGGTTCCAGAAAGCTTGGCTTGGCTTTGAAGCATGTGATGCAATTCTTGAGAGCTCCTGAGATAGTCCGTAGACCACCAATTGGCCAATATTGAAGACGAATTTTAGCCAATAGTGCACGCGGGCCTGTATGTAGGTTTGTCTTATGAAGATGTGCAATGAGAGCCAGTGCGATTGGATGACGACGTGGCAATATAATCGGGTGACGAGATTCATATGGAAGAGTTGAATTCGAAAGTCGCCCACCAACTCGTATGAGACCAAAGTCGTCAATAAATGGTGCAAGAGATGCAATAGCGCTAGACTTTCGGACGTAGCCGTTGGATCGAAGTTCTCTAACATCATCACGTAGATTGGCTAGCTGAATAGCTCGCATAAGTAGCAATGTGCCATGATGGACATCGGTTGTGTTGAGTCCATGATGCCTTATGCGTTTAATGAACTTGTAGATATATGCAAATATGCGCTGCATTGAGACAAATGAGTTTAAATACTTGCATCCAGTAGAAATGTCGACATGTGGAGATTGGACCAATAACACACTTTTGCGCAGTTCTAGTGTTGGCACATCTGGGCGTATACGTGTTGGCCATGCATCATGATTGCCAATCAGGTATGGAGGGCCATGAAACCACATTTCGGATTGGGCAAGAAATTCTGGAAATGCGCCTCTCGAAAGAATGTCAGCAGGATTTAAAGCAGTAGGAACATGATGCCATTCCATATCGGCGGTCAGCTCCTGTATAGATGTGACACGATTTGCCACAAACACGTTAAACTTGTAGGGCTCATCGTGAATCCAAGAAAGTGCCACGGATGAATCCGACCAGCAGTGGAACTGGCCTACGAATATGCCCAACTTTCGGATTTCATTTATGAGTTTAGCAAGCAACACAGCACCACACAACTCGAGCTTTGGTATGGATTGGGTCTTCAGAGGCGCAACTCTCGATTTCGAGCACAACAGATGGCTTTTTGATGCATGATTTTTGGACACCACGTAAATGCAGGCACCATAAGCTTCCTCGCTAGCATCACAAAATCCATGTATTTCATAATGTGCTTTGGCGTCGAGGACGAATCTCGGAAACGAAATGCGCTGAACACCTTGAAAGCTGCTGCATAGCTCCTGCCAAGCGGTGCTTCGAGACAGAGGCAAACTCTCATCCCACGTCAGCTTATCCTTGCAGAGCTGTTGGAGAAATATCTTTGATTTAGTTATGACTGGACCAAGAAGACCAAGGGGGTCGTAGAATCTTGCTATGGTTGCTAAGACTGAGCGTCTGCAAGGCTTGGAGCATGACTCTAAGGATGAAAACGAAAACAACAGTTGATCCGAAGCAGGATCCCAAGCTAAACCAAGAGTTTTTGTTATGTCGCTACCATCGTCGAATTTGAGAAACTTTTCCTTGTCGCCCTCAGCAACGCCCTTAAGCACTTCTGGATGACTTGAGCACCATTTTCGAAGTCTGAAGTTGCCTTTGGAAAGTATGACAGCAGTCTGACGCATTTTATTTATGGTTTCTTGCACTGAATTGCCTCCAGAAATAAAATCATCTACGTAAAAGTCTTGCTGCACGGCAACTGAGCCCACAGGAAAGGAATCTCTTTCGTCAATAGCCAGCTGGTGCATCGTGCGAACAGATAAAAATGAAGCAGCCTTGGTTCCATAAGTCACAGTATCCAATTTGTAGACATTCACATCTTTATCGGGTGCGTCGCGCCACAAAATGCATTGATAATAGCTATCTGGGGATGCAACTTTGACGCAGCGATACATTTTGCAAATATCACCTGTGAGAGCAAATTGGTAAGAGCGGAAACGAAGTAAAATGTGGAAGAGTTTAGGCTGTATGACAGGCCCTGCCATCATCACCTCGTTAAGAGAATAGCCAGAAGAAGTCGCAGCAGAGCCATCAAAAACAACACGAAGCTTTGTTGTAGTGCTATCCTCCTTTAATACGCAATGGTGAGGCAAAAAATACTTGCAGTTACGAACCAACTCGGGACTAACGAGCGACATGTGGTTAAGATCTAAGTATTCTTTGATAAAGGATGAATATAGATTTTTAAGATTTGGTTGGCGCTGTAGTTTGCGTTCCAAATTGAGAAATCGCCGATAGGCTTGCGTGTATGACTCTCCTAGAGATGCAGCGCTGGATTTCAGCGGCAATCTGACTTCGTATTCACCAGATGAGAGGCGTACAAAGTTTTTGCAGAAATGATCCTCGCAGTCTTGTTCTTCCTTGCTTAATTTTGCTACAGCTTGATCGCAGCTCTCTAGTTCCCAAAATCGGCGAACTAAGTCATCAAGACGGACATCCATCTCGGCATTGTAATTTTCTTTATCACTTTGTGCGGTTAAAAGTGCAGTGTTTCTTGATCCATCACTGCCACCTGTAACGACCCAACCAAGACGAGTCTTCTGAATTAGTGGAAAGCCTGGAGCGAGCTTGATCTGACCAATGCATAGTAGATCGTAAAATAGGCTAGCACCAATAAGAAGGTCTACGCGCTGTGGCATGTTGAACGCAGGATCGGCTAACTGAACGTTTGCAGGTATATTCCAATCTGCAGTATCAATAGGGAAGCTAGGCTGATTATGAGTGATGGTTTGAGTAATAACAGCTCGCAAGTTTGATGTATACTCCGAAACTCGTGACTGCATACAAATGTTGACAGTTGAGCCCTCAGTAGGGACGCGCGTGTCACCAAGACCGGAAACTGTAGTTGCTGAGCGCGTTCTCTTTAATTGTAACTTATGAGCGAAGCGAGAAGTTACAAGATGCAGTTGTGAGCCTCCATCTAATATGGCTCGGCAAGGAACTAGAGAGCCAGACCGATTTTTTACGAGAATGACTGCAGTAGCTAAAAGCACAACATCAGGTTGAAGAACTTGAGCGGCTAGAGAGGTGGATGAGTGAGGAATAGAAGGAACTTGCGAAGATGATGAAGAAACTGGTGATTGTTGAGATGGAACATGCTGTGTATCGAAATGAAGAAGAGTGTGGTGTTTACTGGCACATTTTCGACAACGTCCTGAGCTACATGAATCTGAACTATGCCCTTTCTTTAGGCAGTTAATGCAGAGAGCCAGTTTTTTCGCCTCTTTGAAACGTAAAGCAGGGGATAAATTTGTAAATTTGCTGCAGGAGTAAATTCCGTGGCCAGTAGTGTCACAGAATGCACAGCAAGTTTGGTTAGTTTGTGCAGTAACAAAAGTTTTTCTATTCGAGTTAGTAATGGCTTTTCCCACCTGAGTGCTAGGCGCGTGAGAGGCCATAGCATGCTGCACGCTCTCCAACCTTTCACAACGTCTCTCCAAGTATTCGAAAAAGTCCTCAGCAGACGGAATTTTATCCTGAGATGCATTCTCCTCCCAGTTAGTTTGCGTTGCAGAATCCAATTTTTGTAGCAGCAGATATATAAGCATGCAGCCCGAAATTTGTTTTGAGTCGCCCAAAGTTTTCAGGGCTCGCATGTGCGCATTCACTTTATCTGAGAAATCCCGAAGTTTTGCAGCCGATGTTGAATCCACTCTCTTTAGCCCAAGTATCTCCTTGATGTGTGCCTGAAAAACAAGACGCTTATTATTAAAACGTCGACTTAAAATGTCTAGCGCCACACGATAATTGGCACTACAAATTTCCAATGATCGAACCGCTTCCAACGCCGAGCCAGCAAGACATGAGCGAAGATGCTGTAACTTCGCGATGTCATCCAAACTTTCATCCTTGTCGATCACAGAATTAAACATGGCAAAGAAATCCGCATACTCTGTGTATCCTCCAGAAAATGTAGGTAGTTTCAGCTCTGGAAGAGTTCTATGTGCACGGATAGATGTGGCATTGCGCTGCTCCAAGCTATCATCATGACGTAGTGTTGATGATGGTGGCAACGTAGAATGACGATTCTCAAGTTGCACTCTTAGTCGAGATTTTAAAGAAAGTAGCAAATCATCAAAATTATCACGCAAGTCACTACCGATTTCATTATAATCGAGCTCCTCTAAGCTGTTGTGAGCCATGTTAAATGAGTCTTGAAATTGTTCGATAAATTCCAGGCGCACATTTAATTCGGCAGAGCAAAGCTCTTGGATTTGGTCAGCAGATAGAGAAGCGTCCAGTTTTTTCACACTCCGATAGATAGCCTCAGATTTTCTTTTCAAAAACTGAGCACTTTTCGCAAGTGACTCACTATTTGTAGGCATCACAACACTTTCTAAATCACTTGGCATGATTTACCAAATTTAAATGTTTTATGTTTTGCGATTTTAATTTATATGTATTTTATGCACTCGACAACCCTAAATTGCAATAGAGCTGTGCACTGAGTAACTGTTTTATATTTTAAGCGCGAATAAAGCGGTACAAGTGTGAAAGAGAAATGCAAGAATATGTGCAAAATGAATGTTTAAGACAACTAATAAGTGTCACTGAACCCAAATGCAAAAACAAAAAGACGGCACGGCAAGTGTTAGAAATATAACTTGAACACGCGGTCAAATAAGTATTTAATGCACTTTAATATACGTTAGTTAGCGATGTTGCAGCTTACTTGTATAGTATATGCACATATAAAACTTGCAAAATGGGATTAATTTGCTTTGCACACTTTTTTAATTTAAGCAAAATTAGGGACCACTCTAATGCACTTTTACGCGACGACTATGTTTTTTAGTTTTACTTTGTGCTGCTCTTCCCGCACGTTTAGCACAACTGTATGTAAATTTTAACAAATCTCGCCGGGGCCTCCAAATGTTGGATTAACTAATATTTTTTAGCTAATTGTTTTTAAATAATTCAAATAAAACGAACGTGTTTAAAAAAAAACGTTATAATTATTTATTTTTGTCACGCAACCGTTTAAGTTAGATTACAGCGACGGCACAGAATCTCGCAACCGTATGCTTGGATAGATTAGCAAAGACTAATTAAACAGATCTTGGAACGCTGACGGCAAAGCAAGGGCCGCAGCGCTGCCAAGAATCGTACATAGCATAAAAAGGGAATTGATAATTAACTATTGCAGTAACCAAGAGATAAACAGTTATGCATATTGGAAGTTAAGAGTAATTAGAAATATAGTTTAAGAGATTATGTTATGTTTATACTATTTTATTGGGAAGCTGCTGCTCCCGACAGGAGCCTTTACAGTTAATAATGCAAAGTTATATAAGAGTAAATAATTTTAATTTAAAAAAAAAAACTCGTTCACTGTAGTATTCCATACTATCGGCTGGTTCTTGGCATACCTGCCACAGAACTTCAGATTCCGTGTAGGTCTACTTGTTTCCAAAAACTTATAAAAAAAAATAGTGAACGAAAACTGTAATTTAGCCAAATGAAAAAACAGGCAATCGGTCGAACTTTCAGTCCTCGCTAAAATTTTCGAATTCCGCACCTATCTTTTAACTTTTCAAATGATAATAGTATAATAAATAAATAGGAGCAAATTTGCTTGATGCATTGAAATAAAAGAAAGTGTAGTAGGTGTTTCGGTGCATTCCCAAAATTCCTAATTCAGCACCTTCAAATATCTCTAACAATCAGACAATGCAAAATTAAATAAATTAAAAGAAGAAAAAAAAAAATGAGTTGGAATAAAGATTTAGAACAGTAATTTCAAATTTGAGCTTCTTGTCATATAGCCAACTATGCGCTTCTTTCTGATAGCAATCCAAAAAAAAAAATTTTGGTCTACCTGATTAACAACGCAAAAGAAAACCAAAATAAATATTAAGGCTCTAAATGTTAAATGAAAAAAGATAGAAAAAGAAAGGACTTTGAAGAAATATAGAGCTGGCTAGGCCTGTGAAAACACCACTATTATAATACCTTATAGAAAGAAAAGGTTGCATTTTCCGAAAGGTCAGCAGGAAACCGACTCGCAATTTTAGAATAGTGTTTTAATCCCATCTTATTAAGGTGATGTCTAATCACAAGCTTTCTGCCAGGCCCCACACGTTTGGGCGCCAAACTTTATGTAGTGTCCACAGAAGTAGAGACTCGTCCCACGTTGAGCGCCATGTTATGTAATGTCCTCAATAGTGGAAACTGACGTATTAGTCAAGCCTCCTACTAGCATAGAGCCAAACCTACTCAACAATCTACAAATCCCATAATCTAACTGATGGACCAAAGGCTGATGTCTACCTAGGTGTGAGTAAATCCTCTACGCTAGCAGATATGGGCTAATGTTGTCGGGGGATGCAGTCGGGACCTTGCACTACGGCTAGCAAAAAAACAGTGGTTGGGGGGCTTCGTTGACCCATCCGACCTACAACACCCATAATACATAAAAACATAAAGTCCCGCATAAAAAAAAATTCATGATACAGCAACTAAAGGACAGCCAGAAATTTGAAAAAGGAAGTCAACAGATCTAAGTTAAAAAGCAGGCTAAGATGTTACAGCCGCCACGCTCTTTACCCACCCTACCATGATTTTTCTTTGCATTTAAACGAAAAATCCCTAAAAGAGGCTGCTTTACCTAACTTACCCCTTTAATATCGAAAAAAAATAACTTTATAAAATTAGCAATTCATAATTAATGACAATTTAAATTTTTTCAAATTTTCAAACTCCGTCAAACATCTTTATAAAATTTAAAAAAAAAAATAAAACTAACAAAACTAAATGATCTTCATATATTCCATTCCAAATATAATCACATAAATATAAACTTTTCATATTTGGTCTCAATTAACTATACAAATTTTATGAAACAATATAATATATAAAGCATATCATAATTAATATTTAGGTTAACTCTAATAAGAATATAAAACAATAACTATAAACTATATCATCATTATAAATAAATCTTATGGACTTAATTAGGTGTGCACCATGGTAAATGTGTAAATCGGAACTTTTAACTTTAATGTTTAAAAGAGAAAGAGAATAAAATAAAAAAAAAAGAACAACAATAACTCTGCGAGACAGAGGCTTCCCTAAAAGTTGTTTTATGAAATATTGCATAGTCTAAAAATAACTTGGATATTTAAGCTGCACTTTGCATACGCCCATGATCGCGAATGAGCACGATAAAGAACAAACCAAAAGTACAACAACTACACTGTCTATGCAGTGATTATCAAAATTTATGACTTTATGCATGTTATTTTTACTTTACATTGTCTTAGACATTATAACACCAACAATCGGAAGTGCAAAGTTAGCTCAATCGGACAACTTTATGACTTTATTATTTCAGAAAAAAAATAATCAATATATAAATATGAACAATATGGTTCCGATACGACTCACCCCTATGAAAATCCAATGAAGGCCTCCATGGTTAAGTTAACAGACCCTAACTATTTCATTTCTTTTGCACACACTAAGTCCATATGATTTATATAAATAATTTTACGTATGATATAAAACAAATGATAATGATTTAGAATTAAACTTAGCACTTAATTATATTTGACTTCATAAATTTTAAATTATTTTTTTTCAGATTTTTTAAATTATTTTTTCCAGATTTTTAAATTTTAACAGGGCGTTTTTAGCCGTTCTTTTGACATAAATTTTATATTTAACAATTTTGACAAACTTTGATTAGCGTTTGTCCACCACACTCGGCACTTTGGTTTTTCAGGTTTTTAAGGTTATTTTTATATGGATTTATATGTATTTTATTTTAGGGTTTTTTTTGGCACTTTTGAGCTACAAATTGCGCTTTATTACACTTTTTTTTTCGTTTGGATTTTATTGGCTTCCCACTAGCATCTGCTGCCGCCGACTAACTACAGTCGTCAAAAATTAACAATCGTCTAGCCAGCTAGCGTTAATTCCGTTTTCTTATTTCTTTTCTTGTTCCGCTGCCTGGCCCTTTAATTTCCCCTTTGCCAAGATCAATGTTGTAGGTACAATTTGCATTATCAGCAAGAACTAAATATATAAAAGAAATAACGAAAAAATATAACTACGCTTGCTGCATGTACTTTAAGATAATGCATTAAAATCTCTTTAATTACCTTTTCCTTTGTGCCAATTAATTCAAACTTCCATGTCTAAATATGCATAACTGCCATATAATTTTTCTCCAAAATTGGTTATTAAACCATACAAATATTTGTATGCGCAGGCGCGCGAAATTTTAATAAACTGCTGATTAGGCTTCAATTAAGGTTCGTCTTAGCGATCTCTAATATATACTTGGATTAAAATTTAAAACATGTGTTAACACATGAGACTTTTTGTTAGGATTTTTTACTAATTACCTTAGCAGCATCCAACTGCTCTATTGGACGTTTCAAATGGAAAAGGTCGGACAAAACGGAAGCTATGAGGAAATAACCTCGGCTACGCTAATTAACAGACTTAGAATTAGTTAACAGTGACTAATGTCAACTGCATGTCAAAGTGACAGTTCACTTTCGCCGTGAAAATGCTTTCAGTATGTGGGTGTGTGACTTCGCTTAATCAAAGCTGTTAAAATTTTAAATATAAGTACTAAATATTATATAATTTTGAATATACTTAATACCAAAAAAAATAAATTTATATAGGAACTTAAATTTACTATAATATAAATAAAGATGGCGTACGTTAAAGTCGGGCGCGGACGACTTTGGGATACCCTGTACCACCAAATTGCAATCAAGTCCGATATATTGCTTACAAACTCCAAAAGATATTTCTTTGCCAAATAAACGAAACACAACGAATTTTGTGCAAAAAACGTTTTTTTGACCGATTGGCCCTATGGGAGCTATATGATATAGTCAACCGATTTTGATCAAATTTGGTACAGTGCTTGGGAACTCTAAAAAACTTCTTAACGCACAATTTGGTTACAATATCTTCACAAACAAACGATTCACAACGAATTTTGTACAAAAAACAAATTTTCGACCGATCGATCCTATGGGAGCTATATGATATAGTCAACCGATTTTGATCAAATTTGGTATAGTGCTTGGGAACTCTAAAAAACTGCTTTATGCCAAATGTGGTTACGGTATGTTCACAAATAAACGAAACACAACTAATTTTGTACAAAACACGATTTTTTGACCGATTGGTCCTATGGGACCTATATGATATAGTCAACCGATTTTGATAAAATTTGGTACAGTGCTTGGGAACTCTAAAAAACTTCTTAATGCCAAATTTGGTTATGATATCTTCATAAGCAAACGAATTATCCATCGAAAACTTTTGCTTTTTTTCGAGGTCCTCTGAAACACCCCTATGGGAGCTATATTATGTAGTCCCGATATCAAAAAAATAAAATAAACTTGTCTCCTATGGATTAATAAGGGATCTTATCTGAAAGTTTGGTTGCTCTAGCTCTTACCATCTCTGAGATCTAGGCGTTCATACGGACAGACGGACATGGGTATATCGACTTCTCTAGTCACTCTGATCATACTTTAGGTAACTTTGGGAGTCTCCGACTTCTCCTTCTGTACGTTACATACATTTTCGGCTTGCACAAACACAATATACCCTTTGTACCATACGGTACAGGGTATAAAAACCTGTTTATATTATAAAAAAAAAATTATGTAATATAATAAGAAAATTGTCCCCGAATAAATGCATCATTGATTCCACGATCTGGCGCTGGCAGTTCTAACTTGACTAACAAACTGCCGTAAATGAGATAATATATGTATTCGATCAATAGTAAAGCCTGGCTATACATCTCCTCATTTGCCTCAAGATCGGGATTTCTTGAACTGACCCGAATTCGATGTAAAATGCCTTTCCTATATTTTTTATATGGTTAGATTAGGTTAGTTTTTATAACAGTCAGAAGTAGTCGTGGCAGACCTCATAAAGTATATATATTCTTGATCAACATCAACAGCCGAGTCGGTATAGGCAAGCCTCCATATTAGTAAAAGAATCTCAGAGACTATAAGAGCTATAGAGCTGAATTTTTACCAAAAGATGCGCATAATGTGAAGCAGATGAAGATTCTCGATTTATGTCGATATCTGATATCAGCCTCCATAAGAGAATTTCGTGGTTTACTTCCTTATATATGACTTTTTTACTCTGTTAACCAGTGCGGAGACGAATCCAACAAACCATAGATCATCAAAATCGGCCCAACCGTTCCTGAGTTATAAATGGTGTAACTAACATAACTTTTAACTCTCTTTTATATATATATTTCATTTTGTTCGGGCGCAATGCCCGACTTATTTTTACACTTATTTCTTAATAAAATTTGTACACCCTGTACCTATATAGCAAAAGTTTTAGATTGATAATTCGTTTGCTTATGAAGATATCATAACCAAATTTGGCAATCGGAAGTTTTTTAGAGATCTTCAACACTGTAACAAATTTGATCAAAATCGGTTGACTATATCATATAGCTCCCATAGGGCTGATCGGTCGAAAAAAAGTTGTTGATTAAAAATTCGTCTGTTTTTGGTTGTTTATGAAGGTATCATAATCTAATTTGGCAATCAAATGTCTTTTGGTGTCTTTAAGCAATTTACCGGATTTTATTGCAAGCAGTGGTTCAGGGTATCCAAAGTCGTCCGCGCCCGACTTTAACGTACGCCATCTTTTTTTTGTGTTTTTATTGTTTATTGCATTTTCATATTGTTTTATAAGGCTTATGCTATTAATATACATATTTCTTAAGAGCTCAAGACCCCAGTCTTTTTCTACTTTGTTATAAAAATGGAAATTATTATTGTTCTAAAACTACGTGCTTATTATTACATTTTAGGGAAAAATTTAGAAAGGAGAAAAAAACCCATACTTTTTAGAATAAAAACTTAAAACTAAAGAAAAAAGAAAAAAAATAACTTAAAACTAAAACTACTTATATCTATGTTAACATAACAATTGGTTAATGTGATTATAGGTTTGAGTATCTACATCTATCATTAAAGTTAAGGGTCAATCGGGCTACTCTATCTGAAATCATTTCGACATTTGCTTTATAGTGCAGATCTGGGGTGTGATGGTGCCATGGAAGCTTAAAAATCATTTTTAATAATTTGTTTTGGATAATTTGGAGCTTTTTAATATGGCACTTAGCCACATCGGACCACACTGGGGCTCCATAAAAAATTACTGCTTGGAATATCGATCTGAACAAGTATAATTTATTTTCAATGGACAACCGTGAGTTCCTGTTAATGAATGGATATAGGATTCTAGTCAGTATGTTGATTTTATCAATAGTGTACCCCACATGATCCTTAAAGATTAGTTTTGAGTCTAAAACAACTCCTAGGTAGCGAACCTTTTTTTCCCAGGGGATATCGGTACCATCCAGCTCTATATGACTGTTTGGCAGGTATCTGATTAATCTTTTTTTGGAGAAATATATGGCTTGGGTTTTATCGTGTTCAAGTTAAATAATTTAATTACACAGGCACTTATATCATTTATCAATACGATGTTGCCACGAATGTGGACTTGGCTATAGCTTTTATTTATTTTATAACGTTTTATTAGCACACGACAAATTTTACGACCATATTACATATACGTCGCTGCCAACTCGATTGGTATCTTCAAAAACACACGAAACAACGATTTTTGTCCAAATAATCCGATATATTGCTTAAGAACTCCAAAAGATATTTGATTTATCAAATTGGGTTACGATATTTTCATAAGCAAACAGAAATAAACAAGTCTGTCGGATAGATTTACTGAATTTTATACTGATTTTGAAGAAAATACTGATTTTATACTGATTTATAAGAAATAAGGATTTTTCACCGAATATAAGTAATTTTTTCCTGCTTTATCACATGATGGGAAAGAAAAAAATTCGTATTCTTGTATTCATAAAATCACCTAAATAGGTATAACATATATATAGCAGAGCTTGCAAAAAACGGTCAACACTTTCAGAGTGTCCGAAAAAAACCGCTCTCTTACGAGCACTTTGAGAGATGCGATTGACAAAACACACTCAATTGTGTTTTTGCTCAAAAGTGGTCGATTTTTAACCAGATTTGTGCAATGTATGTAACGGACAGAAGGAGGCGTGGCAGACTCCAAGTCCTTTATACCAAAATGCTTATCACAACCTCGGGTAGCGATTGAGCCATGTCCGTCTGTCTTCCGTTCGTATCAACGCCTAGATCTTTACCAGCTGGTGCGCATATTTCCTCAGAAGAAGAAGTTTGTTGAATCATGTCAATATCTTTCCCCGTTCCCCCGCAGTAGAGTTTCGCGGTTTTTAGCCACACCGTTTAATATTTGCCACCCTTGCCTTATAAACCGCGTCAATATTTGACTCTACGTAATTATGGTCTCTATTCAGTTTTTCTATCTTGGACTTTTTGTGCTCTGACATCCGCTGTTATACCTGCGGATACACTTTTTTGCCTAAAAGCATTTAGTTGTGAAAGGTACTCGTGCTGATTATTGTAGTCGACTTGTGAGCTAAACGAATGTGTTCTTCCCATAAAGATTTCATAAGGTTGTTCATGCCAAACGGCATGTGCGGGCATAGCTACGTTCCGTGCTAAGCTGAGCCAAAGAGCTTAAAGTGCAGCGTGGTGAAAAGCTACACAAGCGAAGCTTTCGGCCGCGCTCAAGTCAAGCGCAGCTTGCTCTGAGCGTATTAAAATTAGTATTCTAAAACCATTTAACGTAAGCACACCCGTGCACGCGCATTCTTTTCGTTTTGCCTATTTTACAAATACATATACACATACAATACACTGTCATATACAAGACATACAACAATAAACTCATATAAAACACACACCATCTCGAAGACTAAACATTTTTGGAACAACACCTACATACACCCAGCCAGGAGCCACCCCCCTAAACATTTTGGTCCTTCGAGCCGGATCGCTCGACCCCTCTTCAATCATCGGTGGATTTTCAGCATTTTCCTCATCATCAGAGTATGTATGTAGTGTTTTTTCTCTATTCCAAACCAATTAAAAGTGCAGTGTGTGCAGTGTAAGCCCATCTTTAAACCATCAAATATTTTCAACAAGTGTAAAAATAGATATATTTTATCCAAAATAACAACCAACACATGTCATCTGTAAGAAAATTGATAAATTACAATTCCAACAACAACAAACAAGAGAGACGACAATATAAAAGAGCTTTCAATGTTAAGTTCTTTAACCTTTGTGTGTGCACTGTCTATTTTTTTCCCGCGTGATTTTGGTGCCATTTTTATCGCATTTTCTCGCCTTTTTAAATTTTATGCAATTGCATAAAAGTGATATAACCTAAAAAAAAAAAAAAAAAAGGAAAAAAAATAAAAAAAAATATATCCAAATAAAAAAAAAAAAAAAATATAAAATTGTTTGTGTGCCGAGTGTATGGCGTTGTTGTAAGTTATGAACGTTTCTGCCAAAATTTGGTCGTGATCAATATTTATCTTTTCCTTTTTCTTTTTCTCCAAAATGATTCTATAAATTTCGATCAGAGTGGAATGCAACCTTTCTACAGGAGCATTACTTGAAGATTTTTGAAAGGAAGTTGTGTGCAACAATATCTGATATTGTTTGCAGAAATCTTTGAAAATATTGGCGGAATACTCCGCTCCTTGATCGCACACTATGTTCTTGGGAATCCATAATAATTTAAGGTTATTTTTATATGGATTTATATGTATTTTATTTTAGGGTTTTTTTTGGCACTTTTGAGCTACAAATTGCGCTTTATTACACTTTTTTTTTCGTTTGGATTTTATCGGCTTCCCACTAGCATCTGCTGCCGCCGACTAACTACAGTCGTCAAAAATTAACAATCGTCTAGCCAGCTAGCGTTAATTCCGTTTTCTTATTTCTTTTCTTGTTCCGCTGCCTGGCCCTTTAATTTCCCCTTTGCCAAGATCAATGTTGTAGGTACAATTTGCATTATCAGCAAGAACTAAATATATAAAAGAAATAACGAAAAAATATAACTACGCTTGCTGCATGTACTTTAAGATAATGCATTAAAATCTCTTTAATTACCTTTTCCTTTGTGCCAATTAATTCAAACTTCCATGTCTAAATATGCATAACTGCCATATAATTTTTCTCCAAAATTGGTTATTAAACCATACAAATATTTGTATGCGCAGGCGCGCGAAATTTTAATAAACTGCTGATTAGGCTTCAATTAAGGTTCGTCTTAGCGATCTCTAATATATACTTGGATTAAAATTTAAAACATGTGTTAACACATGAGACTTTTTGTTAGGATTTTTTACTAATTACCTTAGCAGCATCCAACTGCTCTATTGGACGTTTCAAATGGAAAAGGTCGGACAAAACGGAAGCTATGAGGAAATAACCTCGGCTACGCTAATTAACAGACTTAGAATTAGTTAACAGTGACTAATGTCAACTGCATGTCAAAGTGACAGTTCACTTTCGCCGTGAAAATGCTTTCAGTATGTGGGTGTGTGACTTCGCTTAATCAAAGCAGTTAAAATTTTAAATATAAGTACTAAATATTATATAATTTTAAATATACTTAATACCAAAAAAAATAAATTTATATAGGAACTTAAATTTACTATAATATAAATAAAGATGGCGTACGTTAAAGTCGGGCGCGGACGACTTTGGGATACCCTGTACCACCAAATTGCAATCAAGTCCGATATATTGCTTACAAACTCCAAAAGATATTTCTTTGCCAAATAAACGAAACACAACGAATTTTGTGCAAAAAACGTTTTTTTGACCGATTGGCCCTATGGGAGCTATATGATATAGTCAACCGATTTTGATCAAATTTGGTACAGTGCTTGGGAACTCTAAAAAACTTCTTAACGCACAATTTGGTTACAATATCTTCACAAACAAACGATTCACAACGAATTTTGTACAAAAAACAAATTTTCGACCGATCGATCCTATGGGAGCTATATGATATAGTCAACCGATTTTGATCAAATTTGGTATAATGCTTCGGAACTCTAAAAAACTTCTTAATGCCAAATGTGGTTACGGTATGTTCACAAATAAAAGAAACACAACGAATTTTGTACAAAACACGATTTTTAGACCGATTGGTCCTATGGGAGCTATATGATATAGTCAACCGATTTTGATCAAATTTGGTATAGTGCTTGGGAACTCTAAAAAACTGCTTTATGCCAAATGTGGTTACGGTATGTTCACAAATAAACGAAACACAACTAATTTTGTACAAAACACGATTTTTTGACCGATTGGTCCTATGGGACCTATATGATATAGTCAACCGATTTTGATAAAATTTGGTACAGTGCTTGGGAACTCTAAAAAACTTCTTAATGCCAAATTTGGTTATGATATCTTCATAAGCAAACGAATTATCCATCGAAAACTTTTGCTTTTTTTCGAGGTCCTCTGAAACACCCCTATGGGAGCTATATTATGTAGTCCCGATATCAAAAAAATAAAATAAACTTGTCTCCTATGGATTAATAAGGGATCTTATCTGAAAGTTTGGTTGCTCTAGCTCTTACCATCTCTGAGATCTAGGCGTTCATACGGACAGACGGACATGGGTATATCGACTTCTCTAGTCACTCTGATCATACTTTAGGTAACTTTGGGGGGTCTCCGACTTCTCCTTCTGTACGTTACATACATTTTCGGCTTGCACAAACACAATATACCCTTTGTACCATACGGTACAGGGTATAAAAACCTGTTTATATTATAAAAAAAAAATTATGTAATATAATAAGAAAATTGTCCCCGAATAAATGCATCATTGATTCCACGATCTGGCGCTGGCAGTTCTAACTTGACTAACAAACTGCCGTAAATGAGATAATATATGTATTCGATCAATAGTAAAGCCTGGCTATACATCTCCTCATTTGCCTCAAGATCGGGATTTCTTGAACTGACCCGAATTCGATGTAAAATGCCTTTCCTATATTTTTTATATGGTTAGATTAGGTTAGTTTTTATAACAGTCAGAAGTAGTCGTGGCAGACCTCATAAAGTATATATATTCTTGATCAACATCAACAGCCGAGTCGGTATAGGCAAGCCTCCATATTAGTAAAAGAATCTCAGAGACTATAAGAGCTATAGAGCTGAATTTTTACCAAAAGATGCGCATAATGTGACGCAGATGAAGATTCTCGATTTATGTCGATATCTGATATCAGCCTCCATAAGAGAATTTCGTGGTTTACTTCCTTATATATGACTTTTTTACTCTGTTAACCAGTGCGGAGACAACAAACCATAGATCATCAAAATCGGCCCAACCGTTCCTGAGTTATAAATGGTGTAACTAACATAACTTTTAACTCTCTTTTATATATATATTTCATTTTGTTCGGGCGCAATGCCCGACTTATTTTTACACTTATTTCTTAATAAAATTTGTACACCCTGTACCTATATAGCAAAAGTTTTAGATGGATAATTCGTTTGCTTATGAAGATATCATAACCAAATTTGGCAATCGGAAGTTTTTTAGAGATCTTCAACACTGTAACAAATTTGATCAAAATCGGTTGACTATATCATATAGCTCCCATAGGGCTGATCGGTCGAAAAAAAGTTGTTGATTAAAAATACGTCTGTTTTTGGTTGTTTATGAAGGTATCATAATCTAATTTGGCAATCAAATGTCTTTTGGTGTCTTTAAGCAATTTACCGGATTTTATTGCAAGCAGTGGTTCAGGGTATCCAAAGTCGTCCGCGCCCGACTTTAACGTACGCCATCTTTTTTTTGTGTTTTTATTGTTCAAGTTAAATTCAATTCAATTCAATTCAATTTATTGCATTTTCATATTGTTTTATAAGGCTTATGCTATTAATATACATATTTCTTAAGAGCTCAAGACCCCAGTCTTTTTCTACTTTGTTATAAAAATGGAAATTATTATTGTTCTAAAACTACGTGCTTATTATTACATTTTAGGGAAAAATTTAGAAAGGAGAAAAAAACCCATACTTTTTAGAATAAAAACTTAAAACTAAAGAAAAAAGAAAAAAAATAACTTAAAACTAAAACTACTTATATCTATGTTAACATAACAATTGGTTAATGTGATTATAGGTTTGAGTATCTACATCTATCATTAAAGTTAAGGGTCAATCGGGCTACTCTATCTGAAATCATTTCGACATTTGCTTTATAGTGCAGATCTGGGGTGTGATGGTGCCATGGAAGCTTAAAAATCATTTTTAATAATTTGTTTTGGATAATTTGGAGCTTTTTAATATGGCACTTAGCCACATCGGACCACACTGGGGCTCCATAAAAAATTACTGCTTGGAATATCGATCTGAACAAGTATAATTTATTTTCAATGGACAACCGTGAGTTCCTGTTAATGAATGGATATAGGATTCTAGTCAGTATGTTGATTTTATCAATAGTGTACCCCACATGATCCTTAAAGATTAGTTTTGAGTCTAAAACAACTCCTAGGTAGCGAACCTTTTTTTCCCAGGGGATATCGGTACCATCCAGCTCTATATGACTGTTTGGCAGGTATCTGATTAATCTTTTTTTGGAGAAATATATGGCTTGGGTTTTATCGTGTTCAAGTTAAATAATTTAATTACACAGGCACTTATATCATTTATCAATACGATGTTGCCACGAATGTGGACTTGGCTATAGCTTTTATTTATTTTATAACGTTTTATTAGCACACGACAAATTTTACGACCATATTACATATACGTCGCTGCCAACTCGATTGGTATCTTCAAAAACACACGAAACAACGATTTTTGTCCAAATAATCCGATATATTGCTTAAGAACTCCAAAAGATATTTTATTTATCAAATTGGGTTACGATATTTTCATAAGCAAACAGAAATAAACAAGTCTGTCGGATAGATTTACTGAATTTTATACTGATTTTGAAGAAAATACTGATTTTATACTGATTTATAAGAAATAAGGATTTTTCACCGAATATAAGTAATTTTTTCCTGCTTTATCACATGATGGGAAAGAAAAAAATTCGTATTCTTGTATTCATAAAATCACCTAAATAGGTATAACATATATATAGCAGAGCTTGCAAAAAACGGTCAACACTTTCAGAGTGTCCGAAAAAAACCGCTCTCTTACGAGCACTTTGAGAGATGCGATTGACAAAACACACTCAATTGTGTTTTTGCTCAAAAGTGGTCGATTTTTAACCAGATTTGTGCAATGTATGTAACGGACAGAAGGAGGCGTGGCAGACTCCAAGTCCTTTATACCAAAATGCTTATCACAACCTCGGGTAGCGATTGAGCCATGTCCGTCTGTCTTCCGTTCGTATCAACGCCTAGATCTTTACCAGCTGGTGCGCATATTTCCTCAGAAGAAGAAGTTTGTTGAATCATGTCAATATCTTTCCCCGTTCCCCCGCAGTAGAGTTTCGCGGTTTTTAGCCACACCGTTTAATATTTGCCACCCTTGCCTTATAAACCGCGTCAATATTTGACTCTACGTAATTATGGTCTCTATTCAGTTTTTCTATCTTGGACTTTTTGTGCTCTGACATCCGCTGTTATACCTGCGGATACACTTTTTTGCCTAAAAGCATTTAGTTGTGAAAGGTACTCGTGCTGATTATTGTAGTCGACTTGTGAGCTAAACGAATGTGTTCTTCCCATAAAGATTTCATAAGGTTGTTCATGCCAAACGGCATGTGCGGGCATAGCTACGTTTCGTGCTAAGCTGAGCCAAAGAGCTTAAAGTGCAGCGTGGTGAAAAGCTACACAAGCGAAGCTTTCGGCCGCGCTCAAGTCAAGCGCAGCTTGCTCTGAGCGCATTAAAATTAGTATTCTAAAACCATTTAACGTAAGCACACCCGTGCACGCGCATTCTTTTCGTTTTGCCTATTTTACAAATACATATACACATACAATACACTGTCATATACAAGACATACAACAATAAACTCATATAAAACACACACCATCTCGAAGACTAAACATTTTTGGAACAACACCTACACACACCCAGCCAGGAGCCACCCCCCTAAACATTTTGGTCCTTCGAGCCGGATCGCTCGACCCCTCTTCAATCATCGGTGGATTTTCAGCATTTTCCTCATCATCAGAGTATGTATGTAGTGTTTTTTCTCTATTCCAAACCAATTAAAAGTGCAGTGTGTGCAGTGTAAGCCCATCTTTAAACCATCAAATATTTTCAACAAGTGTAAAAATAGATATATTTTATCCAAAATAACAACCAACACATGTCATCTGTAAGAAAATTGATAAATTACAATTCCAACAACAACAAACAAGTGCAACTGTTCAAAAGCAAGTGCATAGCGCAAAGTGTGAGTGTGAAAGAGACGACAATATAAAAGAGCTTTCAACGTTAAGTTCTTTAACCTTTGTGTGTGCACTGTCTATTTTTTTCCCGCGTGATTTTGGTGCCATTTTTATCGCATTTTCTCGCCTTTTTAAATTTTATGCAATTGCATAAAAGTGATATAACCTAAAAAAAAAAAAAAAAAAAGGAAAAAATATAAAAAAAAATATATCCAAATAAAAAAAAAAAAAAAATATAAAATTGTTTGTGTGCCGAGTGTATGGCGTTGTTGTAAGTTATGAACGTTTCTGCCAAAATTTGGTCGTGATCAATATTTATCTTTTCCTTTTTCTTTTTCTCCAAAATGATTCTATAAATTTCGATCAGAGTGGAATGCAACCTTTCTACAGGAGCATTACTTGAAGATTTTTGAAAGGAAGTTGTGTGCAACAATATCTGATATTGTTTGCAGAAATCTTTGAAAATATTGGCGGAATACTCCGCTCCTTGATCGCACACTATGTTCTTGGGAATCCCAAAGTTTTGCATGAACTGTTGTAATGCTTTTATTACGTTTAAGCTATCTCTGTAAGGAATCGTGGATCCTGCAGCGAACTTTGAAAATTTATCAATAATTGTAACCACATATTTCCCGTTTATGGTGTATAAGTCAGTATTTAAAATTTGCATTGGTACACCTTGCGTTTCCGTTTCTTGGAAAACTAACCTATGGATGCCTATCGTATTTTAATTACAATTATTGATTGTTTGAGTGACTTTTGCGTTACTTCGTCTATCCCCCTATGGTTAGTCCGTTCGTGTTGTTCCCTGATTTGTTTTTCCTGCGTTTCCGTATCTAACAGGTCTGTTAATATGTTAGTACATCTAACAATTTTGTAAATATTCCCGTGAGCAAAGTATTTCGAATCACATGTTTGTATTGTTTTAAATATTTCGTCTGGTGCATATACTGCACAAGTCTTATTTGGGTTGAGAATTTTCTTTAGAATACGGTGGTTACCGTATTCTGTGGTGAGTTTTCGTATTTAAAAATAATTTGGTCATTGTGCTCGTTTATCGATCGTTCTGAAGTTGGGATATAGTCATTTCTGTCTACCCAATTGCAATGTATAGTATCCCCTGCTGTCATTGCTTCTGATTCATTGTCGTTGATATTAACATCGACTTGAATCCTATTACATTTTGAGAACCATTCTTATAAGTGACTTCGTAGTCGTACTCTAACAACTGGGTTCTTTGATCCGTTACTATCTTAAATTTTTGCCCGAATAAGTAGGGCCCAAAGGATTTGGTTGCCCAAATAATCTCTAACATCTCCTTTTCCACTGTTGAGTAGTTCTTTCCGTTCGGACAGTGTTCTACTCGCAAACGATACTGGCTTGTCCTTACCCAAGGGACCTGGTTACAACACTGCTTCTAGTGCCACGTTGCTTGCATCTGTAGTCAAGATAAATTATTTGCTTTAATATACGTCTGACCTATCCCCACTGCTTTCTTGCCTTTTAACTGATATGTCAATGGTTTTGTTATTTTTGCGAAGTCTTTTAAGAATTTCCTATAATACCCCAATAATCCTAGGAATGATTTTATTTCATTTCTAGTTTTGGGCATTGGAAACTATTGAATCGTCTCTAGTTTCTTTGGGTTATGTTTAATACCTTCGTCAGTGACGATATGCCCTAAATACTCAATCTCTTTTCTTAGTTAGTTGGACCAAATGGCATTCTGCCGTAAACGCGGTCTGATGGTAGCCACTGGCTAAATCTAATGCCGAGAAGTATTTAGCTCTCCCTATTTTGTCTAGTAAGTCGTGGATTACTGGCATGAGGTGTTTGTCTTTAATTGTTTTTTTGTTAAGTTTTCTAAAGTCGACCACTAATCTCCATTTCTTTTACCCCGAAGTGTCTGCCTTTTTTGGTACAAGCAAAACTGGAGAGCTCCAAGTTGAATGACTGTTCCTGATAATATTTTGCTTTACCAGCTTGTTAATTTTTGCGCGAACTTCCTTTCTTTCAAAATGCCCATATCTGAATGGCTTGGTATATAGGGGAATATCATCCGCTGTTGGAATGTTATGTTTAATCAAAAATGATGGAAATTTTACACAAAGCTTCTTGAGTTCAATTTTCTCCTCAGCGTTTAAATGTTCTGTCCGCAATTGTTTTAAGATTTCCTCGTTATTTTTGTGAAAGTCGTCTTTGTATTCTAAAAAATTGATTTCACTAAAATCTTCCTCTTCTCAAGTCTCCACTACCAATGGGGAATCTAATTATAATTTTTGTTGTGTGTCCGTATTTACAGACTTGTACAGCCCTTCGGAAATTATAATATTTTCAGCTACCTCTATTTGGTTGCAAAAGAATGTACCTTGCTTAATGCTTACCGGCAGTACTACTATCGTTCTTGTATTTGTTTCTAATAGAAACAGTTCCGAAGTAAGATTGGATCAGATGTTAATCGGTAAATTGGCTTGCGACGTTTCTAATGTCAGGGATTCTAGATCTATCTATTTATGTCGTAAAATGTACATACCACAAATTTAAACAATAATAAAAATGTGAATTTCCCATCCGTTTTGAACTCTTGAAAGATTGGGAGTTTAACTTTTTCCTTTACTGTTTTACTGTTTGTTTTGATTACGGTCGGTTCGCTTAATTGAATTCTATTATTTTTTGTTGTGAATTGTGGGTCTTAAAATGAATCTGATGCCCCCGTATCAATTAAAAATCTCAAGGATCTTCCGAATGGAGATTGTATAAAGACATAGGGTAATCTAGATCCATGTTTATTTACGTCTATATATCCTGTCTGGGTTCTGAGGCGGCGGGTACGCGAAAACTTGTCGTTTCAGTACAACCTTGATTTTGGGTTTGCGATTGTTCTTTAGTAGGTTCGTTTTGTTCTATGTTGTACAGTCTTCCATGCGTCTTTGAATTTCCTTAGTGTTTCTGGTTGTTTGTAATTTCGGCCCTCGTATTAAACCCGATTGGGTCTCTCATATCGGACAACATTGTTTGTTTGTTTGTTGGTCTAAAATATCTCTTGTTTTGTCTATTATGAGCGACCACTGCTCTTTCAAACTCCTGTTTTTTCATCCGTTCGTGGTAATAAATTTCCCTTTCCTTAATGGCTGCTTCATACGCTTCTTTTAAGGATGTTGGCTTTAACGACCTAACGAAGCTACCTAACGGTCCCCTTATACCACTTGTAAAGGTGGATAGACAAGATTTTTCATACGCTGTTTTTTTTTCCTTTAGCCACGGTAATTTCTTTTTCAGTTGCGTCAACTAAATTGAATAGTGCCGACCTGATCTCAACAATTTTCTCATTTCCCTCTGAGTCAGTAAATGCTAGTCACATAATAATGATGGTTCCTCCCGCTTATCCGAGAAACTTGAGATTAATTCATTTTTAATTTCGTCCTAATTTAGTCGGACGCCAGCCGCAAGCAAGGCTCGATTTTATTCCGGATAGCCCTAAGCAATATTTTCCCGTACGGGAAAACATGTAAATCGCTCTGCGTAGCGATAATAAGAGTAACTATTGTAAACAGTTAATTGCTTATCACTCAATCTCAATTATGTTTATCTCATTTGTCGCTTGCCATCTGCAAGCTAAGCGCAGCCGCTATCGGCTCTTGCTTTGTTCTAAGCTAAGTCAGTTCTCACTGTATGCCCGGTGCATTTAGTTCGAGACAGCTCAACCATGCCCAGCGTGTATTAATCAGCCTTACAAACGCTTAAGCCGCCGAAATACCTTTAGCAAAATAAACGTTGTTATAAATTAAAAACGCATCGCTTAATTTTTTACGGCCAACGAAAAAGCTCGTTGGTTCAACATTTGGTGACCCCGACGTGATAGCGCTAATAATTTATTACATAATTAAACAACAACCAAAAACTGCCGTTTAATATACATATAAGTGAACAAGTGCAAGCGCCAAAAAATAAAGTACAGTTTTATATGTATGTACATATGTACATATGCGTATGCATTAGGGTGGCTCTAAACAGTTCAAAGTGCCTAACATAAGTCAACGGCTAAAACAGTTACTTTTAGCACAGTTCTTTGTGCATTGCCCTTTCTTATAGTGTACAGTTCTTATTTCACCCATCTTGTGTTTATCGGTGTATTTTCTTTAATTCCGGTTAACTGGTACGGTTAATTTAAAAGGTGACAGTGACATTTTTAACATCTAAAAATGGAAAGTGAAAACGTGTCTAATACATCGCTTTTAAGCAAAGTAACCTTTTATAAGAGTAAAGTCATAGCTCTATACGGGCGTGCAAAAACTATTGAAAGTGCATCAATTCATTAAGCAACGTGAACCTAGAAGTGCATTTAAAGTTAATTTCACAAGCTCAAGCCGCGTTTAATAGTGCACATGATGGACTCGAAGAGCTTAATTATGGCGAAATTGGCAGTTCCTTGCGCGATGAATTTGATGAGCTACAGTAGAAACGCGCATTCGAGCTCATATTCATCGGGATCGCAATTCACCAGCCAGTTCTACAATGCATCAGGATCCAACAATGTAACTGCAATTATGGCCAGCAGACCACGTCTGCATGTGCTTAAGTTACCAACGTTTACTGGCGGCTACACGGAATATGCAGATTTCATATCGATGTTCTCAACTATAATCGACAAGGATCCGGATTTGACAAGTATCGAGAAACTCCAGCATCTACGTTCGTGCTTACAAGGCAAAGCCTTGGATGCAATTCGAGCGCTGGAGATTTCTAATGAAAATTATGAAATGGCTCTAGATATGCTTAACAAAAGATTTAACAACAAGCGACTTGTTTTTCAGGCACATATCAGCGATATCCTTGGGCTCAAGAGAGTGGATGCTTCATCTGCAATGAAACTTCGAGAATTCTCGGACAAACTAAATTCGCATATTCGCGCGCTTCGACAATGTTCACATTGGAGCAGATTGCTGTATGCATGATTGTATACATGCTTCTACAAAAATTGGACAGCAATACACAAGCGAAATGGGAGGAATAGACTTCAAGTGACAAAATTCCAACGTCTGAGCAATTTTTAACATTTTTGGAGATTTGTTGTCAAAGGCTGAAAAACATGGAGCATGCTACGGCCACATACGCGCCTAGCAACAGGGTGGGAAAAATCAGCAAAAATATACATTTAAATAGATCGTTTGTTGCCACTAAATCTTCTGTTCCTAGTTGTCTTTTTTGCGAGAATTCTGAGCATGTGATATACAGCTGCAGCAGCTTTAAAAACTTATCGCCTATGCTTCGGCTTAAAGAAGCCAAAAAACTGGAGCTGTGCCTCAACTGCCGTAGAAAAGGGCATCAAGCTACCATGTGCAATTCAGTCTCATGCCGTACTTGTGGAGCCAAGCACCACTCATTGTTGCACATCCACCAGTCCCATTCGCTGCCTCATCAAAACACACAACACTCATCGCCATTCATGCCACTACCTGTCGCCCCATCATCATCCACATCAAGCTGTCTTGTGGCCCGGGATCATCGCAGTGATGTAGTACTTATAGCTACGGCAGTTATTTTGGTAAAGGATCGAGCTGGATCATTTGTGCCATGCCGAGCGCTCCTGGACTCAGGATCTCAAGTGCATTTAATTACTTCTCGCTTAGCACATCAATTGCAATTAAAGAAAACGAAGACTTCTGATTCTGTAACAGGTCTTGGTAACACAGGGGCTACCATCGCTGCAAAAAACACGATTAGGATGGATAGTGTCTGGAGGAGGAAAACAGTCACAAAAAACGTCCTTGCTTGCTGCGCATGCTTCGTCGGAAAGTGAGCAGAATACGCAAAATCAAATCGAAGACTTGTTGAAACGCTTCTGGGAAATTGAAAGCTGTGCCCATGTCAAATCATAAACATGTAAATCGCTCTGCGTAGCGATAATAAGAGTAACTATTGTAAACAGTTAATTGCTTATCACTCAATCTCAATTATGTTTATCTCATTTGTCGCTTTGTCGCTTACCATCTGCAAGCTAAGCGCAGCCGCTATCGGTTCTTGCTTTGTTCTAAGCTAAGTCAGTTCTCACTGTATGCCCGGTGCATTTAGTTCGAGTCAGCTCAACCACGCCCAGCGCGTATCAATCGGCCTTACAAACGCTTAAGCCGCCGAAATACCTTTAGCAAAATAAACATTGTTATAAATTAAAAACGCATCGCCTAATTTTTTACGGCCAAATAAGTTAATAAGTACTTACTTACTTAGGTGGCCTTCACAACCCGTTACCGAGTTACAGCCGTAATTGTAATTGTTACAAAAAATCATGCAATGTAAAAAACGAGAATAAACACGGGAAACGTCTTGAAAAAACGGGAATACATTTATACATTGTTAATAAACTCGTGAAGAGTTTTTAGATTCCCCTCATAAGGTGGAAGAAAATGGATGGCATCCGGAATTCTAAGTGAGTCAAATACTTCCTGCGGGTTGAGTAACGCTTGCTGAGTTATGGAGCCGCTCGGCTAAAAGCCATTTCTTGGGAGTTATCACTACCGTTTTCAATCTGTGTATGTTAACGCTTAACTCTGTGTTTTTTCTTATATGTGTATATTATATTTGTTTTATATGTGTAGTACAACAGGTAACGAAATAGCAGATGAATTGGCCAGACAGGGCACGACCTCTACCCTCCTACCGGATAAGGAGGATATTCGTATGCCAATGGCCACTTTCAAGCTACTAACTAGGGAAAAATTTAGCTCCCAAGTACAAAAGCTGTGGAATAATACACCCCATTGCACAATTAGTCGCCAAATATGGCCTAAAATTAACCCAAAACGAACCATAAGGCTCTGTGAATTCAAACGGTCGCAGTGTTCGGCAGTTGTCAGAGCGATCACTGGACACTGGCTTGCCGGGACACATGCTACCAGAATGAACGTTACGAGCCATGACTTTTGCAGAAGCTGCAAAGACGAAGATGAAGTTGAATCAGTAGAGCACTTTTTCTGTTCCTGTGAGGCTCTGAGTAGACGTAGGAATAAGCACCTGGGAGACTACTTCCTTCATAACCTAGCGAGCTAGCATCCATAAGTCCGAGGAGAATCGCAAGTTACATTGCAGCAACGGGATGGGAATCCTTTTAGCGTGGCCATCTCAGGAGAAGGGTTAAAGAGAGATTCGCGGTTTCACAACGGGCCAGTCTAGACCTAAGTGTGCTGGCTTTTCAAGGCAGCAGCCGCCCTTACCTACCTATGTGTAGTTACTATATGTATGATGCGTTTGGTGGTGTGTGGAATTATGTGTTTACTTAATTATATGTGTATGTATACGCTTAACTCCGATTTTGATTTCATATGTGTATACCAAGGTGTTTTGTTTTTATGATTTGTGTAGTTACTATGTAAGTATGTCTCTCTCGAGATGGTAAGTAGCTCAATATGAAATTACGTAAATAAAGATGGCGTACGTTAAAGTAGGGCGCGGACGACTTTGGGATACCCTGTACCACTGCTTGCAATAAAATCCAGTAAATTGCTTAAGAACACCGAAAGACATTCGATTGCCAAATTAGATTACGATACCTTCATAAACAACCAAAAACAGACGATTTTTTAACCAAAAATGTTTTTTTGACCGATCGTTCCTATGGGAGGTATATGGTATAGTCAACCGATTTTGATCAAATTTGCTGCAGTGCTTGGGTACTATATTCAAAAACAAACGAAAAACAACGAATTTTGTACAAAAAACGATTTTTTGACCGATTGGGAGCTATATGATATAGTCAACCGATTTTGATCAAATTTGGTACAGTGTTGAAGATCTCTAAAAAACTTCCGAATGCCAAATTTTGTTACAATATCTTCACAAACAAACGAAACACAACGAATTTTGTAGAAAAAAGGTTTTTTTGACCGATTGGTCCTATGGGAGCTATATGATATAGTCAACCGATTTTAATAAAATTGTACAATGGTACAGGGCTTGGTACAGGGCTTGGGAACTCTAAAAAACGATGGAGTGCCAAATTTGGTTACGGTATCTTCATAAACAAACGAATTATCCATCTAAAACTTTTGTTTTTTTTCGAGGTCCTCTGAAACACCCCTATGGGAGCTATATAATATAACCCCGATATCAAAAAAATAAAATAAACTTGTCTCCCCTGACATAATAGCGCATCTAATCTAAAAATTTAGTTGCTCTAGGTCTTACCATCTCTGAGATCTAGGCGTTCATACAGACAGACGAACAGACGGACAGACGGTCAGACGGACAGACGGACAGACGGACATGGCTATATCGACTTTTCTAGTCATCCTGATCATACTTCAGGTAACTTTGGGGGGTCTCCGAGGTCTCCTTCTGTATGTTATGTACATTTTCGGCTTGCACAAACTTAATATACCCTTTGTACCATACGGTACAGGGTATCAAAGGGACTTTAGTATTTATAATTATTTTTTTTTTTATTTATTTTGCAAAATTATCGAAAATACATATATTTTTATGAATTGTGTCTGAATACGTGATCGACCCGAGCGAGCCGCCATACCCCAGATCTGGATGGCGTATCTCCAGGTTGGAACCACTACCATTTTATATAAGGCTCTTTTGCATCGGAGAGGAAGACGGCTGCGGTGGTTCATGAGCCAGTTCATTTTAGACATCTTTAGCCGGCAGTTTTTGACTGTGTTTTCTATATGTTGTCTGAAAGTCAGTCTTGATACCCTTGATAGCGGTAACTCCTAAGTATTTAGCTTGTTTTTGTAGTTTTAGTGGTTGATTGTCTAACCAGACAGCAGGTGATGATTTTTTTCTTAGGGTATATAGAACTGCCTGGCACTTAGTTGGATTCATGGAGATGTTCCACCTGTGAGCCCATCTCTCAAGTAGGTATAGGTACTCTTGAATTCCATCTGCTGCTTCGTACTCACAGGAGGCAGAGTGAAAAATTGCCAAGTCATCTGCGTATGTAGCTATCATTAGTTTTCCGTTCTTAACGGTTTCTGTGAGCTCCCTAGGTGTCGGGATATCCGCCGTGAATAAATTATATAAGAGAGGGGCCAGCTCTCTTTTTCCTTTCCGTAGATATCGATTCTTATATTTTAACATAAAATTTTCGGTCTTCTAGGTAGGTTTTTAATAGATGAAAAAATGGAGCAGGAAGTATTTTTTTAATTTTAGACAGAAGACAACCTATCTAAACTCTGTCAAATGCTTGTTTGCCGTCTACATATACTCCGTAGCAGTATTCCTTGTCGTCAAACGCCTGAAGGATGTGGTTCGTGACTCGGTGTATCTGCTCTATTGTGCCATGTCGTTCCCTGAATCCAAATTGATGATCATGAAGTGTGTCGAAGTTGTCGGATATCCTTCTAGCAATCAGTCTTTCCCATACTTTAGACAGTGTGGGGAGGATACTGATTGGTCTGTAAGATTCCGGGTCACTCTCCGCTTTGCCGGGCTTGCGAATCATAGTTATCCATGCAATATTCCATTGTGCAGGGAAATATTATATTATTAATAGTTAATTAATAATAAACGGCAATAGTTGCCATCCTGACGTCTAAGAGGGACTGTTCGAAGAGGCTGTCTTTTTATGTTACGCGTGGCCTTCCATAAACTATAGCCAGCTTAGGGCTTATAGTCAAGACCTTCGAGCTTCCTTTTAACTTTCATTCAGCTTTTTTCCATGCGGCTTTGTCTCTAGGATGATGACTGGATTGGAATCTCCTCCGAAGTCGCCGCTTGCATAACAGTAAATCAAGAAGCTCGGCCGTAAGTTGGTTGCCTAAATCATCCTGTCGTATAGCTGCTGGTTGGATGTTGGCTAGCGCTGCCGCTTGATGGATTTTCTCTGTGATCAAATCGACTGCTTGTTCTACATCTTCAGCAGATCTTATTTCCATCTCGAGATGGATTGAATTTTCCAGTGTTTTCTGGAAGATTTACAAATTTGTTTTCTGGCTGATGAGTCGGGGTACATTTTGGTAAATTGTGGGTACCGTGCTTAGTGTAATAATTAATGCGAGGTGATCGCTTGGCAGGTCCCAATTATCAGAAATATCGAGGAGCTGATCAGGAATACCTTGATACACCGCGAAATCTAAGCATGATGGGGCACATCTGGAGTTACTGGAGTATCTTGTTGGGGAACCCGTTGCTAGAACTTTTGCCTTTCTGGTCAACAAACTGTGAGCAAGTTCTTTTCCCCTTCGGTCATAGCGTGTTTCGCCCCAAAGCCAATGCTTAGCATTCCAGTCTCCTCCAATCAGAAACCGCTGTCCGGCAGATTTGAAGATATTTTTAAAGTCTGCTTCCTCTATAGATAAAAAGCTCCAAAAATTATATTTCCGTATGTGGCTCCACGAAATAATTAAATATTATCGGAGTCACTTTGTTTCATTATAATAATTCCTTTATTTATATATGTAGTTATAATCTTAGGTTATACGTAGTAAATTAATGTCTTTTATTTTAGGGTAATTGAGCGGTGGTAAAGTTACACTACAGATTTTAGTTAACGTGTGACGATCTCGACACCTCACGAGCGACTGTCTGGGCATCCTCTCTTTTCTTTTAGCCTAAGCCTTGTTGAGTGCAATACTCAGTAGTTTTGCCCGCTACGCGTATTCTTAGGCGCAACATGTCCTGACACGGAATTCGCCTCGAATGACTTCATATACTCTGCGACTGTACTAGTTTTACACGGACCTTCACCAGTTTCCACTTTCTCAACATCATACCTCCCATGTTTCTTGACTTTTACAATCTTATATGGACCAAAGTATTTTGATTTTAATTTCAGTCCAACGCCATACTGGGTACGCTTTATCGCTACTAAGTCATTCAACTTATATTGTTTTTCCGGCTTTCTCTTGGCGTTGAACGATCTTTTATTTTCTTCCTGAGTGATTTGAATGTTCTGCCTAGCTTGCTTCCGAAGACTTGCTCTCTCATCATCCAATTCATCGATAAGAATCTGTTTAATTTCCTCCCTTAAGTCAATATCTGTGGTCCGCATTTTTAGCCCTGTTAATATCTTGAATGGTGTTACTTTAGTGCTTCTTGGTTCTGTGTTGTTGATAATCTGCTGTTCCCTTCCCAAGTACCTGTACCAAGAACCTGGTTTATTGTGGCTCAACTTTGACAACATTGAAACAACGATATTGTGAATTCTCTCTACTTGGCCGTTTGCCCTTGGCACGCCTGTTGTTATCAACAAGTGCTGAATCCCACTCTTTTCACAATATTCCTTAAAAACATTGGACGTGAATGTCACACCCCTATCTGAAACAATTCTACACGGATTGCCAAAATTCCCGGCTTGCCTCTCCAAACAGTTTACAACTTCTACACTTCCAGTACTACGTGTTGGATACAACCACACATACTTTGAAAACCCATCCACAACTGTCAAAATATGATTATATCGCTTTTGGGTCAATTCCATTGGACCTACATGATCAATGTGATAGGTGACTAACGGCTTGTCACCCTTGTCAATTGGAGTAAGAAATCCCTCAGATCTTCCCGCTTTAGCATTATACAAAATGCACTCAAGACAATTCTGAACAATACGGGAATAAAATACGATTTCTCCACCAAATCTCTAGTTCTCTTAACCGAAAAATGACCCTGCTTGTGCGCTATTCGTATTATCTCCTCCTCCATCTGCGACGGTACCACAATCAACTGCCTATTTGGATCTTTAAACAAAACTTGGTTCTCAATATAGAAGTCCTCATATCCTTTACTTTCTACGGCTTCTCTTATTACCTTAGTCCAACCATCCAACAGCTGCGCTTCTCTTAAGCGATACACTATATTATCAGTTAACATATAACACGATACTCTATTTAATGCATCAACGTGCCGCATTTTGGATCCAGAGCGATGTTCTATCTCGTAATCAAAATCTTGCAGATACATTGCCCAACGAGCTACTCTAAGTGGAACTTCTTTCTTTTTCATAGTCATAGTGAACGCGTTACAATCAGTTATGATTTTGAACTTCATCCCCAATACATATATCCTCCACTTCATCAACGCGCCTATCACTGCCAGAACTTCCAGTTCATAAGAATGATACTTTTCTTCATGGGCTGTTGTCTTCCGACTCATATAATAAACTGGATGCCACATCCTGCCTTCCGAACAACGCTGCAACAACACGGCTCCAAACCCATATCTCGACGCATCTGTATGTATCTCTGTGTCCAAACTAGGATCATATAATTTTAAAACTGGTCCTCCTGTCAATGCTGCCTTCAATTGCTCAAAAGCTACCATCTGCAACTCCTTAAATTCAAATTTATTATCTTTTCTTAACATATCCGACAATGGCTTTGCAATAATGGCATACCCCTCAACAAATTTGCGGAAATACGAAGTCAGTCCCAAAAATCTTTGGACACACTTTTTATCTCGCGGCACTGGAAAGGTTGCTACCGCTCGAGTTTTTTCTTCACCTGGCTTTATAGTATTATTTTCTATGATATAGCCCAAAAACTGTACACGAGTTTTCAAAAACTGGCACCTGCCCCAATTTATTCTCAATCCATTCGAAGCAGCCACGTCTAAAACTCTTTTCAGCTTTGATAGCCCATCAGCTACATTCTGACTTGGAATGATCACATCATCCATGTAAACTACCACGACATTGTCCTTAATCAAATCTCGTAATACAGCCATAATAAAACGAGTAAAAACCGCTGGGGAGTTTGAAATTCCAAACGGGACATACAAAATTTCGTACTGTCCACTCTGTGTGACGAATGCAGTATACTTTTGAGAACTTGCTTCAATTGGCACATGGAAAAATCCGTTAGTCAAATCAAGCGTAGTGTAAACGTTCGCGCCCTGCAACTTTTCAATTACGGCATCCATATGTGGCATAGGATAATGATCTCTAACTATCTTTTCATTCAGCTTGCAATAGTCGCAACATAACCGATCTTTCTTATTTTCCTTTTTTACCAAAACTGCCTGTGACGCATACTCGGATACACTTGGCTTTATAAATTTTTCTTTCAGCCATTCCTCAACTTTTTCGTCTACAATCTTCTGATCACTATACGCTAAACGCCTGGGTTGCTGATACACCGGAATTTCGTCAGTTAGCACAATTTTCATTTCTACTGGTGCTTTTACATTTCTTTTCGGTACATACCCTTGAATCATATCGTTAACCTGTCCTGCCTGACACTGATTCAAATACGACAAATCTATTTCAAGCTGTGTCTTCCAGTCTTCAGAGCTCGTCATACACAAACTCTTAAACTCCGTAGTCAACTCCGAACAATCAGTATTTCTGCTGGACACATCAATATTATCCCCGCCACCATCGGAACTCTCCAAATCCATCACTATAAGCTGTGTTCCCTGTTTCCTTACATACCAATCAACAGAATCTAGCATTGTCCGTCCCAAGACCGCATCAAAGTCCATATCCTTGTCCTTAACAACATGAAACTCAAGCTGCATATTGATTCCATCAATCCGGACAGGCAAGACAATACTACCCATTGAAAATAATTGACCTTCCCCAATTCTCGAAACTTTTCTACCATACCCCGTCAAACTAACATCACATATCTGCTGATATATCTTCCAACGCAAAAGGCATATACTAGCCGCACCGTCCATCACTCCCTGGAAACAAACCTTAGGATGAACAACCGATTTCAACTCAAGACCACAAGGCGCAATTACACTCGATGATTTGCCATTGCCAATAACAACATTCAAGACTTTATCAGTATTTGGCTGACACTCTGCTGCCCTATGTCCTGGTTTCTTGCACTTAAAACATAACATTTATTTTACTGGACAGTCTTTCTTAATATGCGATTTATCTCCACACTTAAAGCACACAATTGACCTTTTGTTTTTAAATTCTTTCTGCATCCAATTGCCAACCTTGCCAGATTTTCCTTCATAGGATGATTTTGCCTCACCACGGACTTTTTGATAGGACTCAATTTGAAATTTCAGCTCCCTGATAGTTCTCGCCTGGTACAACAATGCTTTGTTCGATCTACTATCCTGTATCGCATCTATAAAATATTGTATCAAACTCTCCTCATCCATATCAATAGGCTTTGCAATTTCCATCATACTATACAACAATTCGTACAAAGTCTCGCCTTTGTTTTGTTGTCGTTTTCCCAATCTACGATGAATTTCTGCCGATGATACTTTAGCCCCAAATTCATCTAAGAGAGCAATTTTTAAATCCTCCCAACTACGTATATCTCTTTGGCTACGCACAAATGACTTTGCTGCACCAGATAACAATTGTTTGGCATAGATGAATAATTGTACTTTGCTCCACTCAACTGTTAGTGAGCAATCTTCTAGTTCCTCTATCCATTGATCTATACTCGGCAAATCTGTACCCGAAAAATTAGAGACACTTCCCTCTACATCCTTCAACGTGAACCACGATCTACTGGATGGCATTGGACATTCTCTGTTTATCATTTTTAACTGCTCAGGTATACCAACCTGACTGGCCTCTGAATTCTGAACGCCACCCAAATCTGAAACTGTGGTATACAAATCCTCATTTATTTCCTGATTATCTTTACCTTCCTGAAAACCATAATGAACAAGAAGCTTATTTTGCAACTCTGTCTTGTTACCCTTTGCATTAATACTCAGCCTAGAGAGTGCTTCGCGCAAGTCAACTACGCGAAGTGCCAAGATTTCGTCCCTATTCATCCTTTCAATTAAAAATATCAAAGTTAAAACACAAAACTATGAAATATGTTAGTAATGCAAAAATGTAAAATATTAAAACGCCAAACTCATCTGTTCCTTGCTGGCTTCTGTGTAACGACTTCTTTTGGCTGGTGCTGCGTGCTTCAATTCAGCCTCTTTGTTGTTTCTGTTCTAGCTTGTCAAGCCACAAGCAACTCCCGCTTTGATAACGCAGTTCTGCTAACGCTTCTCTGCAAACGCTACTCTGCCAATGCTCTTCTGTCAACACCGCTCTGTAAACGCTGCTCTGCCAACGTTTCTCTGCAAACGCTGCTGTGCCAATGCCGCCTTGCCAAACTCATCTGTTCCTTGCTGGCTTCTGTGTAACGACTTCTTTTGGCTGGTGCTGCGTGCTTCAATTCAGCCTCTTTGTTGTTTCTGTTCTAGCTTGTCAAGCCACAAGCAACTCCCGCTTTGATAACGCAGTTCTGCTAACGCTTCTCTGCAAACGCTACTCTGCCAATGCTCTTCTGTCAACACCGCTCTGTAAACGCTGCTCTGCCAACGTTTCTCTGCAAACGCTGCTGTGCCAATGCCACCTTGCCAACACACACTGCTATGCCAACGCTGATCTGCCAATGCTACTCTGTCAACGTTTCTCTGCCAACGCTGCTCTGCCAACGTTTCTCTGCCAACGCTGTTCTGCCAACGTTTCTCTGTCAACGCTGCTATCCTCCAGTCGCTCTGCTCGATCGCCTTTTCGCTCAACTTGCAGCTCACTCAAAACCATACAGGCAGTCCGCCTATGTAACAGTTCCTCTGTTGCTGTCCTTGTTCGCAATCTCACGAACTTTTCTCAAACACTCTAGCTGTTACTGTCCCACTGCCGCTGCATACGTTTTAGCAACTCGCCTTTACCGCTCTCAAACTGACTCTCTCAACCCAATTTTAGCTCTCTGCATCCAACCACTCTTTGTAGCCGTCCTCGTTCCTCGAACTTGACGCAAACACTCGAGCCAATGCAAGCGCTCTCGGCTGCTGCTGCCACTCAAGCTGCTTCGCTTCCAACCGACGCCGAAATTGTAACGCAATTTACCGTGTATTCCAGAAATTTCTAGTGAAATCTGGTTATTTCACAACTGCACGCAATGCTTCTCGAAATTTCGTCTCTGATACTTTCAACAATTTCCACACACTTAAATGAGTTTGTAACTATACCCTTTTTTTAATTCTTGTTCAATTCTGTTTTTTAGACAATTTGTAACCATTTTAGACAACGTTTATAAAAAAATTATATTCCCGGACGAGCCCCCATAAATGTGGCTCCACGAAATAATTAAATATTATCGGAGTCACTTAGTTTCATTATAATAATTCCTTTATTTATATATGTAGTTATAATCTTAGGTTATACGTAGTAAATTAATGTCTTTTATTTTAGGGTAATTGAGCGGTGGTAAAGTTACACTACAGATTTTAGTTAACGTGTGACGATCTCGACACCTCACGAGCGACTGTCTGGGCATCCTCTCTTTTCTTTTAGCCTAAGCCTTGTTGAGTGCAATACTCAGTAGTTTTGCCCGCTACGCGTATTCTTAGGCGCAACATGTCTGTCTCGCTCTTCTGGAAATCCCACACGTATGATGTGGCGACTTGTGTAGACGCGAATTGAAAGGCTCTGCAGACCTGATTATCCTGCGGGAAGTGGGAGACCCTCCTCCTGGATGCCTTTCTTTGGACATAGAAGCTAGATTAGTTTCAAACCCATGCAATTTTAATATATTATTTTCTGATATTCTAATTTCCGTCAAAAGTACAATACCAATTTTATATTTTTTTACTAGAGCTTCCAATTCTAGATATTTACCTGAAATGCCATTGGCATTCCATATAAGAATCTTTAAAAAAGGATTCATTTTGTAATGACCGCGGTAAGAAAACTCATAAGTTGATTTTGAGACTCCAACATTCTTAACTGCATTTGTGCCATTTTGTCAATGGATTCTTGCATTTTTGATACGGCTACTGCCATGACACCTACAGCCTGTTGTATGTTTTGGGAAAACAAATCATTGTCCTGCTGATGTTGCTGCTGGTCCCTCTGCTTTTGCAAAATTTGATTAAGGTGCGCTTCTGCAGGGCCGGCTGAAGAGCGCTGGCTCTGATGTTGCGCATTATCTCTAGTTGTACCCCTAATTACATCAGCGTAACTAACTGTTGGGTTTCTATATTTAGGCTTCGGCAGAGAATTGTAGGTACCAATTGCAGGAAAATTATTTTTGTCAGTGATCCCTGGTTGCAGAGTAGGCCCCATTGTATTTGTAGCTGAATTCGTAGCCTTTTTAAACTTGCTGACTCCTGCTTTTTTACAATATTCTTTATACCACTCACAGCCCTTGTAATTTGCTGGGTGATTTCCTCCGCAGTGAAAGCAAGTAGCTGGGGCACTGGGGCATCTAGTACAGTCTACTGTAGCATGCTGTTGGCCGCATTTGACGCAATTGTATTTTTTTCTGCAGAAGTTTGCAGTATGACCATAGTCTTGGCATCGTCTGCACTGCGTTACTTCAGTTTGCCTTCTCGCATTTTCGATGGTGATCATTTGCCGGCATAGTTTTCTTATTTGTAGCATGTCTTTATTATTTGGAGGAGCTTTAATGTTTATAAAATGAAGGTTTATTGGTTCTTTGGTCGCCCTATTAATGGGACACTGAACATGTAGCACTTCATGACCTTGTTTGGCAAGCTCGTCTATTATTTGGCGATTTAAAGTAGAGTGATGAAGTCCCTTAATCACTGCTCTGAAAGGCTTGTCTTCAGCCATTTGATAGCTATAAAACTCTATTTTGAGCTCTTCTAACCTTTTGACGGTGGCTCTATATGTAGTAGCATCAGTTGCAATTAAGCGCATAGTCTTACCAATCGATACTTTTATATCTAGTCTATCAAGGTCTATTACCTCAGCAAGTATTGTCCATATGTCCTGAATATCTTGGATATTATTTAGAACAATTGTAGGAGGCCTTTTTTGTTTTGGCTCACTATTCGAAGTGCCGTCTGTAGTTGGTTTCGTCTTGGGGCGTCCGTTTTTATACCCTGTACCGTATGGTACAAAGGGTATATTGTGCTTGTGCAAGCCGAAAATGTATGTAACGTACAGAAGGAGAAGTCGGAGACCCCCCAAAGTTACCTAAAGTATGATCAGAGTGACTAGAGAAGTCGATATACCCATGTCCGTCTGTCCGTCTGTCCGTATGAACGCCTAGATCTCAGAGATGGTAAGAGCTAGAGCAACCAAACTTTCAGATAAGATCCCTTATTAATCCATAGGAGACAAGTTTATTTTATTTTTTTGATATCGGGACTACATTATATAGCTCCCATAGGGGTGTTTCAGAGGACCTCGAAAAAAAGCAAAAGTTTTAGATGGATAATTCGTTTGCTTATGAAGATATCATAACCAAATTTGGCAATCGGAAGTTTTTTAGAAACCCCCAGCACTGTACCAAATTTTATCAACATCGGTTGACTATATCATATAGGTCTCATAGGATCGATCGGTCGAAAATTTGTTTTTTGTATAAAATTCGTTGTGTTTCGTTTGTTTGTGAAGATTTTTTTTTTTTTTTTTTTTCCCCACTATGGGTTCCTCACAATGAGGTGGGGCACTGCGACCAGGAGAACTTTTGTACCATACCCATAAATTACAGCAAAAGACTTTCCGCTTTCCGCATGAATAGCAGTAGGTCTTTTGTTGGTATTGATCTAAGATGGAAGGGACTAATCCGTTCCTTTCCCAAGTGACAGGCTCTGTCCCATACCAGCGCTGGGCAGTCACAGAGAATATGTCTGGTGGTTTCATCGTCCTCGAGACAGAGTCTGCGCTCTGAAGAGTCCGATAGGCCAATTTTCTGTAGATGGTATCTAACAGTGTGGTGGCCAGATAGATAAGCTACCAGGAGTTTTAAGTCCGCTCTGCCAAGACCTTTTGTCTTGATCATATCCAGGGGTTTGATAAGCGCTTTTGCTTGACGCAGCCCCGGTAAGGAGAACCAGTATCTCCTATGTTCTCCTGCAACCCATTTGTTTACCATAGTTTTGATTGATTTTGAAGGGCGCAGGAGCAGTGGTCAGGGTGGAGGCACCCTGTCGTGCTAGATCGTCAGCGATCGTGTTACCATCCACACCTGAGTGTCCAGGTACCCAACATAGCACGACTTTGTTACGGGAGGACAGGATTTGGAGGTAATTATGGCATTCTTTAACCATCCTGAAGGAGATGCTCCATGATGATAGTGCCCTAATAGCAGCTTGGCTATCTGAGTAGATACAGATGTTTGCTCCCCTAGTTCCCTTACTAAGGATACTATGGGCGCAGATCTCTATGGCATGAATCTCTGCTTGAAAGATGCTGGGCCAGATGCCCATTGCACTAGAGATTCTGGTGTTGGGCCCAACGACTCCAACACCTACACCCTGCTCAGTTTTGGACCCATCCGTGAACCATTGTTGCCACCGGAGGTTTCCACAGGGGCTGCCATCAGCCCAAGTCTCCCGACTTGGGAGAAGAGATCTAAATTTCTTATTATGAATTAATTCCGTGATCATAAGATCTGATCTAGAGCAGATGGATACGTCAGGAAGGGAATATATAAGTGCTTGCTAAGAGTCCAGATGTGATCTGGATACGTAGTAGACTCTGCATGGCTGACTTTTGGATGAAAATGTGCAGTGGTGTAAGTCCAAGGACTGACTCCATGACAGCTGTAGGACAGGTACGCATAGCTCCCGAGAGAGATAGGCATACTAATCTTTGAAGCTTGCTGCACTTCTTGATGGCCACATTTTGCTGCGTCTTGGGCCACCACACAAGGGCTGCATATGTGACGATAGGCCGTACCATCATACGGTATATCCAATCTATAATATTTGGGGTGAAGCCCCAAGTGTTGCCGAAGAATTTCCTACAAGCCCACATGGCTCGAGTACCTTTGGAGAGCACTTGTTCTAAGTGGGAGTTCCAGTTGAGTCGTTTGTCTAGGACCACACATAGATATTTGACCTGTTCTGAAAACTCCACCTCAGTGTTATTTATAACGAGGTTCCGAAGCCTAATGTTGTATCTCTTCGTGAAGGGAACAATCACAGCTTTCAGGGGATTCAGGGGATTGATGTTAAGCCCTTCGCTTAGACACCAGTTCAGGGTTATTTGTAGAGCATTTTCCATCATCTCTATGATGGTGTTCTCATATTTAACCGTCACTATAATAGCCAGGTCATCTGCGCAGCCAATGACTTTATAACCAAGCACTGTCAGCTTAGTTAACAGTTCATCGATCACGAGAGACCATAGCAGGTGAGATAACACACCTCCTTGTGGACAACCTTTTACAGCTCTTATGCTGACTGCTGTGCCATCTAGAGATGCAGTTATGTCCCTCTGTCGGAGCATGGACTCGATCCATGCGATCACGTGTGGTTCTATGTTTCTACGTGCCAACGCTCTAGAGATAGAACCAAAGTCAGTGTTGTCGAAAGCTCCCTCGACATCCAGGAAGGCGCACAAAGCTATGTTCTTGGAGTCAAAAGCGCTTTCAATCTTTCTGACTAGGTGGTGTAAGGCAACCTCTGTTGACTTCCCCTTGGAATAGGCAAGCTGCATTGGATGCAACGGGGTCGTGACTTGCAGTTTGTTTCTGATATGCAGGTCGAGAAGCCTCTCTACTGTTTTCAGAAGGAATGATGTTAGACTGATTGGTCTGTATGACTTGGGCTTATCTATTGGCCTATTGCCAGATTTAGGGATGAAAACCATCCGACCTCTCCTCCAAGAGTGAGGTATGTATCCCCAGTCAAAGCTTGCTCTAAACAGACAAATCAGTGGGTTCAGAATGAAATCCAGACATTTCTGGAGAAGTGCTGGAAAAATTCCGTCACCACCAGGTGCCTTGAAAGGTTCAAAGGAGCCAATTGCCCATCTGACTTTGTCGGCATGAAATATTGTTCCAGATATTCTGGCAGCCCCTCGGAAGTTTGGCTCAATCCAATCTGAGAGTTGGGCATCTCCATTGCAGATTGAAGAGCCTGGAAAGTGAGTTTGGAGAAGAAGCTCCAATGTTTCCTTGCGGTCTGAAGTGAAGGAGCCATCACTCCTGCTCAACAGACCTACCCCGTTTGAGGACTCTTTGGCCATGACTCGTTGAAGTCTAGCCGCTTCTGTTAGGTTTTGGACATTATTGCAGAAGTTCTTCCAGGTTACCCTTTTAGAATTTCTAATGTCCTTGTTGTAATCAGTGAGAGCAGCCTTATACTCATCCCACTGCTTGGTTTTCCTAGCTTTATTAAAGAGTCTCCTAACAGTTTTCCTTTTAGCCGTTAGGTTGGCATTCCACCAGGGAACCTCACGTTTCGACTGGTAAGAGCGCTCAACTGTACTGGCTTGGAAAGAGGAGATCAGCACATCTTCAAGCTGGTTAGCAGCCAAATCAATCTCGTCTACCGAGTTGATGTTGGAGACTAAAGAGTCGATCAGTGTCTGAAAAAGAATCCAGTTGGTCTTCTTGGGATTAAAAACCCTCTGCCTTAACTCTAACTGCCCCGGCAAGTCAAAACTAAGCAGCCGCCACCACTATTTCCCTGGTACCCGTCTCCGAGGCAACTTTGACGAGCGCAGCTACTAGATCTCTAGAAATAAAGTCCGTTAGTGGAAGGTAATTGACACCATTATCAATAAGCATCGCAGTGCGAGGCACATCCACTTGACGGTCATATAACAACTTACTTGCTTTGACATTTAAGCCTCGGACTTGGCCACCCACAGACCATGGCTCCTGAATGAGCGCTAGGTCGATTTTGTCCTCGGCGAAGGTCCTGCACAGGGTGGCTGACGCTCCTTTAGCGTGGTGCAGGTTCGCCTGGAGCACCCTAGTGGCGCTCATTAGACTCCCGAATGGAGCTCTTGACGAGGCTGTCTCGCTTGCCTCGGCGAGACCCCTTGCATCGAGCGCCCTTCGGAAGCCGGTCCGCCTTTTCGCGGATGCTGGTAGCAGTGACCAGGCCCTTGTGCGTTCCCACCTTAGCTAGCCCAGCAGCTTTGCTAGTTGTGGGTCGCGGGTTGCTGTCAGCATTAAGGGCCGGATTTTGTGGATCCGTGGATACTGAGGGCACTACAGCTTTCTCAGTTGTATCCACGGAGGGGCCACTGGGGTGGTGGTGGAAGCGGTTGCAGGCTGCTCCGTTTGGGAAGATTCAACAGTCTTAGGGCCACTACCCTTAAGACTAAGCTTAACCTTCCCAAATTGGTAATAAACGTGTTCACCCAGTTTCACCAGCTGTTGAAAAGATGTTCCATCAACGGCAAAGACGAGGTGCAGAAGTTGACCATGCGTCAGTCTCTGCATTACTCGCCATTGCGCGGTGCAAACTGGATTCTGCGCGTTTATTGCAGCCAGAACCCTATCATTTGTCAGGTTGATGCTATTGGGGAAATAGCCTCGAACCACATATGTTCGGGGAAACTCCTCCTCCGACATCAACCTGATATCTAGAGCCACCTTGCTCTTGATATGGCAGAAATTGTTGCGAACCCACGCAGCTGTGGGTTTATTCGCACATATCAGCAACACCCATTTCGAGCGAAGGACACATCCTTCGAACTGAGGTGTCGCATCACCAGCGAGTTCGATTGTAGCCTCTTTGATCCGAGCCATTTGTTCGGAAGTAAGAGTTGCAGCGTTTGAAATGAAACCCAGCTTGATGCCTTTGACTACGCTGCTGTAGGGCATCTTGTTGGACTCGACATGAGCTTGCTTGGGTTTCTTTGTCGCCGTATGTGACGACTTATCGTCAGATCGGATCCTCTTGACCAGTGTCGCAGGGGGGTGCCGATCTGGCGGAAGCAAGAGCGTCAGTTCTTGAGAGACCTTTGCCAAGAGCAGCTTTAAAGAGTCTCTTCTCCCGAGAACTGAGTTTTTCAAAGGGAGCATCAGACTCCAGATTGAGGGTCTGGAGTGTGGCACCGATACTGGCACCAGACGACTTCTGCGGGACTACACTCACAGTGTCATCTCCGTCAGAGACCAGGAGTTCTTCCTCGGAGCTCAAGGCCGACACCTCGAGCTGCCGATGAAGAAGCAGTGGACCTTTCGGTTGAAGGTGTACCGGATGTTCTTGAACAGATTCAAGTGGTTGAACCCGAGTCCCTACCGTATGCCCAACAGCACTACTAAGGGGGTCGCTGGCTGCGGCACATCAGCCACAACGGTACACAGAGAGGTCGCCGTGCAGACTTCCTCTTGGGGTGATGCTTTTAGAGTGTCATCAAACTCATCAGAAGTATTTAGAGTATCCATAAAAGATAAAGTTAATACTCGGGGCGGGGATGTCGCCCACGGGATTGCCCGAGATGCCGTGGGGGGTCAAAGATTAAAACTGGAGGTTGACAGGTATCCAGGTTCCGCATACTAGCGACCGAGCACCCCCTCGGCCATGCATCTATTGGCGTATGATGTTCCACCTTAGATTGGGGTAATTTTTTGAAAGAGTGTTCTTCTCTTCGCCCGACTACAATTAGTCAGCATCCAAGGCAGAGACATGACCATGCCTGGACCTGCTTCCAGACGCCCTCACGGGGAGAGTATAGTCGCACTGCCAGTAGTGTATCACAATTACGGCGCGTACGGTCAAAAAAAGTTTTTGATTAAAAATTCGTCTGTTTTTGGTTGTTTATGAAGGTATGGTAATCTACTTTGGCAATCGAATGTCTTTTGGTGTTCTTAAGCAATTTACTGGATTTTATTGCAAGCAGTGGTACAGGGTATCCCAAAGTCGTCCGCGCCCGACTTTAACGTACGCCATCTTTTTTTCTTATTTGTATATTTTTTTTTTTTATTTTATATAAAGCTAGCTTATACTTAAAAAGATATAAACTAACAGTTACAAAAATAGAAAGCCATGGCTACCGGGGCCTTTAGCTAACTAATTTTAAAAGTGTACGGTGTAAAATTGTATTATTGTTAAATGCTCTTTTACTAAAATTAAATGTGTAATATTGTAATTAATGCTATTTAATTCTAAATTATGTGGTAAATTTTACATTTTTTGATGAAATCTAATATTAGTTTAGAGTTGCTTGGGTTTGGGTATGCGATAACAGAGAGGGGGTTCTGGTTTAGGAAAATGGAAGAACGGTGATGGGATAAGGCTGGGCAGGATGCTATTATATGCGTAATGTTTATGGGGGAGTTGTTACATAGTGGACAGGTGTTACTAAGTGTTGAATCTATGTAGTGAGCATTAGTTAATTTTGTATGACCAAGCCGGATTCTTGTAAGTTTTACTTGGTCAAGTCTTGAAAGATTATTATAATTAATGGGGTAAGTGCTATGGCTGTTGTTTAATAGTCTATACCAGTTCGAAGAGTGCTGAAGTAGAGTTTTATGATTATTATTGGAATATTTTTTTAGGAATGAAGAGACGTCGTTATAAGAAAGGTTTGGAGTATATATGAGGGGAAGATTAGTAGCAGACTTCGCTGATCTATCAGCTAATTCGTTGCCTGAAATGCCAGAATAACTAGGAACCCAAAGTAATTTAAATTTAGGGAATTTGTTCATAATAAAGTATCTGATTGAAACGGCGTAAAAGTTGCTATTGAATTCATTAGCAATAGCTTTGATTGCTGAGAGTGAGTCAGAGCAGATGATAAAATTGCCACGTTTATTTGAAACTATTTTCATAGCTTCGTGGATAGCTATTATTTCTGCTGCAAAAACTGAGGAGTGAAGAGGAAGAAGACCTAGTTTGAAAATTTCAGTGTCAGAAGTGATAGAATACGCAGTAATGTTATCTTTTTTAGATCCGTCAGTATAAACAAAATTGTAGCTGTTGTTGATGTTTTTATAGTTGAGAAAGAGTTGATAATAGATATTCAAGGAGGTATTTGGTTTATTGTAGATTGAAAGAGATAGATCAATAGACTCGGTTATATTTTGTCATCTGAACACTTTCATTTTGATAGTTTTGGATGGGAGGTAGGGAAGGTTCAGATACTTGCAGAGATGAATTATTCTGTCAATTGTGCTTGGGTACTTATACTCTCGTTTGTTGGGCTTAATAAGGTATCTCAATGGGGAGTCAAAGGAGTTAATAAGGGTCTTAGACAGTTTACCTGTTAAAAAGATGCATCTATTGTGGATTGTGTGAATATTAGATTCAATAAGCATATTATTAATCGGTGAAGTTCGGAATGCACCGAGTGCTGATCGGATTGCAGAGTTTTGGATTGTATTTAGTTTATTAAGTAGGGACATAGGGGCGCGACCATAGATTGGAAGGCAAAAGTCTATTTTAGATATAAGTATTGATTTAACTATTTGAGTTAGTGTGCATGAGCTGCAGTTGTATTTAATATTAGAAAGGAGTTTAATGATGTTAAGTGGCTTAGTAAGGTCAGTAGCCAGCTTAGCTATATGAGCACTCCAGTTGTATTTGCTGTTGAGAGTGAGACCTAGGATACGAAGTGAGGTCACGGACGGAATACTGAAGGAACCAGTATATTGTGCATGAACAGTTACGTTTGCGGCAGATGTGCATGTGTTCTGATTTAGAAGAAGAAAGGGATGCGCCAGAATATGCACACCAGTTATTAATATCAGCAAACAATTGGTCCAAGTGAACTATGGGATTCTTTTGCTTATTGAGGTCTAAAATAATTTGGAAGTCGTCTGCATATGCCCAGAATTTTATTTCTTTGTGGATGGCAATTGCACTGGCAAGTTTATTGTAGGAAATAAGAAAAAGGATAACAGAGATAGGGGAGCCTTGAGGGATGCCGTTCTGAAGAGGGAAATAGTTAGAAATAGTTTTGCCATTTTTGACAACTATTTTTCGGTTGGACATAAAGTGGAGAACATAAGAAAGAATATATGGACCTACTTTCCATTCTCGAAGTTGGTGGATTATGGAGTGGATGCCAATTTTATCATACGCTTTCGCAAAATCAAGAGAGATTATTGATAGGTGACGCTTTGTAGATAAGGCTCTAGTTGCAAGATGGTCTATAAAAAGCAGACTATCAAAGACTGACTTACCCTTCTTGAAGCCAAATTGATTTTTATGGATAAGATTGTTAGAAAAAACAAACCACCATAGCCGCTTAGCAATTATTTTGTCCAGTACTTTAGCTAAGCACGGGTTTAGGAAAATTGGCCTGTAAGATTTAGGGTCTGTTTTACATTTGTTTGGCTTAAGGATAGGAATGATTAAGCTTGCTTTATATACTTGGGGAATTACTGATTTGAAAATAGTATTAAAGTGTTGAAGAATACGGTATTTGAATGAAAGGGGTGTGTTCTTAATCATGGGATAGGAGATACGATCTATACCCGGTGAAAAGCCTTTAAGGGAATTAAGCGATGAGAGTAGTTCCAGCAGTGATATGTCTTTTTCTATTTCAAGGGCTGATGTCGATGGTTGGGGATAAGAGTGAGATTTAATAACATTTTGTTTGTTTAAACAGAATTGAGGGGAGAAATTGCAGTCATTGGCTTCTTCTGACCAGATTGTAGCAAATGAATTGGCAATTTTGTTGGGATCTGTTGTGAGTGACTGTGTGGTGGGAAGTATTATGCTGTGGATGTTTTTTATTGGGAATTGACCGCTAAGTCTTTTTATGTTTGACCATAATTTAGCAGAGTCGGAGCCGTGTCGGATTTCAGAAGTAAATTCGGTAAATGATTTTCTTTTAGCGTCTCTAATTGCTCTTCTGAATATGGCATTGGCTTTTTTGAATTCAATTATGTTTGTGGAATTTATTTGCCTCTTTAAAAGGGACCGTTTTTTATTTTTGACCTTTTTTAATGACGAAAGGTGTTTGTTCCACCACGGAACAGTATGATGGAGGCAGAAAGTTGAGTTTTGCGGGATGGAAAAGTGGGCGCTTTGAATAATAGTTTTTTTAATTAATTCTGCTTCTTTGTTAATATTGTTACTTACAGGGTAAGAGTTAGCAAATTTACTAACTAAGTCTGCAAACATGTCCCACTTGGCAGCAGTAAGTTTGAAAGACGGTTTTGCAATGTGCCTTGAGGGGTTAGGATTGGGGAAGAGCGTTATGAGAATGGGGAAATGGTCACTACCAAAAAGGTCGTCAATAACTTCCCATCGAGCTACAGGGGCTAGGTTGGCTGAAATAAGAGAGAGGTCAATATGTGTGAAGGAGTGGTGGGTAGAATAATGTGTCGGAGATTTATCATTAAGTAACACATAGTCCGATCTGGCTATGAAGTTGTGTAATATATTACCTCTTGCATTACTGTTGGGGGAACCCCAAAGTGGGTGCCAGCTATTAAAATCACCCAGAATAAGGGTGGGAATATTTTGAGGACTAAGCATATTATTGAGGTTATTATTGTTAAAATGTTTGTTCGGAGGTATATACGATGAAATGATATTTAGTTTAACATTTGATTCTGCTGAGATGCCGATAGCTTCAAAGTCAGAGTTAAGGTTTAATTGTTGCAAACTAATTGAGTTATGAATCAACAGAGCAACACCACCGAAGGAGTTGGAGCTATTGAGTTCTAAAAGCGAAAAGTTAATAGGGATGGGAAGGGGGATTTTAGTTGAAAGGTGAGTTTCTTGGAGAGCAACAATATGTGGGTTGTATTGCTTCATAAGCATTTGCAACTCACTAAAATTATTTCTGTAGCCTCTTATATTCCATTGAATAATCTTAAGCATTTAACAATAAAAAGAGTTAAAATTAAATAAAATTAAAGTTGATGGAGTGAAGAAAATGAGTTGAATGCGAGTGTCTTATAACTAGTGGATTGTCTTATCTTTGTATAAATTATTCACAGAGTGTTTGGATATGTGATTTTGATCTATTTTGATTTTAGACTTAAGTGGTATAGTTAATTTTTTTGACTTATTGGAGTTGGTTTTAACATCTTTAGAGGATTTGGCGTGAGAGCAGGATGGATGTTCATCAGATAATGTAGAGTCCATAACGTTGTTTCCACTGGAATTTGCTGTTTCACTTTGAATATGTGGTGATTTAGGGCTTAGGAAGGTATCTGATTCGCTTGAGGTGTCTTCATAAGAAGTTATTTTTCTTTGATGATTGGGGGTTGATTTATGTAGATCATGATTTGTTTGCATAATAATTGATAAAGGCTTTGAAATTGAATTGTTTGAGAAGTCCTGGGTATTAGTTGGTGTGGTTTGGTGGGAGGATTTTATAGATGTGGTGGCTGCTGCATGTGCGTAAGTTGTTGATTGGTGGGTATGACGGGAATGATAGATCCCAAGAGCAGTTTTGTAGTCAACTTTATCTAAAATTTTAATCGCAGTTATTTCTTTTTGTTTAATAAAGGCTGGGCATGACTTGTCTAAAGGGCTGTGTTTGGCGGTGCTGAAAGGTTCATTTTTGCAGTTTATGCAAGCTTTTTCGTTTAGGCAACGTTCTTCTTCGGTTATGTGTTGCTCAGCGGAGCAGTTGAGACAAGATTTGGGGCTTTTACAGGATGAAGTGGGGTGTCCAAAACGGAGGCAGTTGCGGCATCTAAGAGGAAGCGGAATGTAGGGACGAACATTGACTATTTCATACCCAATTGAAATTTTTTCTGGCAGGTTGATTGAAGCAAATGTAAGGATGATAAGTCCCGTTTCTTTGAGGCCGTCTTTGTCAGATTTCTTAATTTTGTAGACATCAGTTACGTTCTGCGATTAAAGTTCAAGCTGGATCTCCGATTCAGGAATATTCCGTAGATCGTTGGAGTAGATGACACCCTTCGTGTAGTTTAGAGTATTGTGCATAGAGGCAGTAACCAGGTGATTTCCAAATTGTGTAAGTTTTAGCAACTTTTGTGCTTGAGTAAAATTTTTGGTTTTAATTAAAAGGGGACCAGCTCTTGTTTTCTTGCATGAGACAATTTTGCCGCCGCAAGTATAATCAATAATTTTTATACCCTGTACCGTATGGTACAAAGGGTATATTGTGTTTGTGCAAGCCGAAAATGTATGTAACGTACAGAAGGAGAAGTCGGAGACCCCCCAAAGTTACCTAAAGTATGATCAGAGTGACTAGAGAAGTCGATATACCCATGTCCGTCTGTCCGTCTGTCCGTCTGACCGTCTGTCCGTCTGTCCGTATGAACGCCTAGATCTCAGAGATGGTAAGAGCTAGAGCAACCAAACTTTCAGATAAGATCCGTTATTTATCCATAGGAGACAAGTTTATTTTATTTTTTTGATATCGGGACTACATTATATAGGGTGTTTCAGAGGACCTCGAAAAAAAGCAAAAGTTTTAGATGGATAATTCGTTTGCTTATGAAGATATCATAACCAAATTTGGCAATCGGAAGTTTTTTAGAAGCCCCCAGCACTGTACCAAATTTTATCAAAATCGGTTGACCATATCATATAGCTCCCATAGGACCAATCGGTCGAAAATTTGTTTTATGTACAAAATTCGTTGTGTTTCGTTTGTTTGTGAAGATATTGTAACCAAATTTGGCGTTAAGGAGTTTATTAGAGTTCCCAAGCACTGTACCAAATTTGATCAAAATCGGTTGACTATATCATATAGCTCCTATAGGACCAATCGGTCAAAAAATCGTTTTTTGTACAAAATTCGTTGCGTTTCGTTTGTTTGTGAAGATATTATAACCAAATTTGGCATTTATAAGTTTTTAAGAGTTCCCAAGCACTGTACCAAATTTGATCAAAATCGGTTGACTATATCATATAGCTCCCATAGGACCAATCGGTCAAAAAATCCTTTTTTGTACAAAATTCGTTGCGTTTCGTTTGTTTGTGAAGATATTGTAACCAAATTTTACATTCAAATGTTTTTTAGGGATCTTCAATACTGTACCAAATTTGATTAAAATCGGTTGATTATATCATATAGCTCCCATAGCACGCTTTTTGTACAAAATTGGTTGTGTTTCGTTTGTTTGTGAAGATATTGTAACAAAATTTGGCATTCAGAAGTTTTTTAGAGATCTTCAACACTGTACCAAATTTTATCAAAATCGGTTGACTATATCATATAGCTCCCATAGGGCCGATCGGTCGAAAAAAAGTTTTTGATTAAAAATTCGTCTGTTTTTGGTTGTTTATGAAGGTATCGTAATCTAATTTGGCAATCAAATGTCTTTTGGTGTTCTTAAGCAATTTACCGGATTTGATTGCAAGCAGTGGTACAGCGTATCCCAAAGTCGTCCGCGCCCGACTTTAACGTACGCCATCTTTTGAGAACGTTGTTTTTTTTTTATGTATTTGCTATTCGTTTCTTTTTTGAATTAAAAATTAAACTCTATATATATGAAAACGAATGTATGTTTGTACGAGGCTTATAGAATCCACTATATTGCAGTGTGATTATTTTCATATTTACAGGCTATGTTCGGTATGTTGTCGAGAAGGTTTGCAACATAAGTATGGACACCTTTCGATAGGTGGCGCTGAGTACTGAGCATAGTTTTCAAATGCAACGAAAAAAACACAGTGTTCACTCAGTTTCCATTCAATTTAAATTTGACAGACGAACAAAATTTGGATCTTGAAAATTGGTTCCTATTATACTCCTCAGAAACGTTGATCCACCACATCTTTGCAATGGAACCAGACTTGCAGTGAAAAAAACGAGGAAAAATATAATCGAAGCAACAATTTTGAATGGCAAATTCAATGACATCGACAGATATGCCTTTCGAATTTAAACTTTTGCAGTTTCCAATACGACTCGCATTTGCAATTTGCAATGACCATCAACAAAGCGCAAGGACAATCTCTACAAGTATGTGGATTGAATTTAGAGAATCCATGCTTCTCCCGTGGACAATTATATGTAGCCTGCTCACGTGTTGGAAAACCATCTGACTTATACGTATATGCACCAGATGGAACAACTAAAAACATTGTGTATCCAAATGAACTTCAATAAATAGTATTCAGACTTTTCTCGATAAAAAGAATTAAAATACACAATGATCCAAAATAAAAATTGCATATTGTTGTAACGATATTACTCTTTCTTTAAATGTAGTAAACGAAACAGCAAAGCGTGACGGGTATAGCTAGTTATTTTTTTTATTTTTTTTTTTTTTATTTTATTTTAATCTATCCGTGGATAATAGTATGTAAATGATTTGATATAATTAAATAAAAACGTATTACATTAGTTACAACAAAAAATAATCAAATAAATAGATAAAACTTAACATATTATAATATATCTAAAATCTGACGGGAAGATCTAAAACATGATGTCGCTTAAGGCGTCTGGTTACATAAGTATTTTCTAAAAGACCTAGTGCTAAATGGTTATCATGCCTATGGAGTCTTTCAATGTATGTATTCTTTTTGGTCGTTTAAGATAGCTGGTTGCTTTCCACAAACTATATTCCAAGTCATTTGTAAAAGGATCGAGATTTTTTAAATATTCCTGAGCTGCTTCGTTATGTACTTCTGAAAGTTTTTCTCGTAAGCCTTTACAGCCTTGTTTAACCTTGTTTTGTCATTTGGACACCTCGTTGTTTACCATACTCTTCTTAACTTTCTTTTATTTTTAATAAGACGTCTCAACTCTATTGAAAGAAAAGTTTGTCTGCTAGGTTGTTCATTTGATTTTGGAGTAAAAAGGAAACTGGCTTTATGAATATTATTCGTAAGCGTTTTGATTGCTAAGTCAATCTCTACGTCAGTGTGTTCTTCAAGCCAATCTTTAAAAGCATCTATGTTTGTTTTACTTGTAATATTTTTATACGGCTTTTCTTTAATCAGTACTGTCGAGCCATGAGTCACAATAATTGGTAAGTGATCAGAACTCTTGTCGAAGTTTTCGGAAATATGTAAGTAGTTGGCCGGTATCCCAGAATATACATATACATATTTTGCAGGGATCAGTAGGCCAGTAAGTAGGTTTTCCAGTGGACAAGGACAATTGTTTGCGGAAATACATTTATAAAGTTCTGACCCTTTTGGATTCACCAGTCTCAAACCCCACCATGGATGCTTAGCATTGAAGTCTCCTCCCCCCAATAACATGGTTGCCTAGACTTTGAAAGAATTGTTTGTAGTTGTCTTGCATAAATGCTAGCTAATTATAAAATAAAATTTAATTATAATGACAATTAGGACAATGTTCTGCTGATGACGACGGAAACAACCAAAATTGAAAAACAAGTGAAGTGAGCACCGCCATAGCTCGGTAACTGCAGCTAACTTCACATTGTATTTTGTCTAATTCATTGTTGCCGTCCTTGTCATACCTTCTGCTTTGCCATGATTTTCTCGCCTGACCATGGGTGGCGTTGGGTCTGCGATCTAGGAGTGCCATATCTTGTATGGTAACTTACGCAGTAAAAAACAAATGCGACAGCCATAATAATAAAATAATATGTAAGAAAGAAAATTTGTTAAATTTGCATCACTGCATCACTCCGCTACTAAGAGGAAAAACGACAAGCTGGACTTTGATAAACAACCACCATATACCGAGCCATGAAGAGATTAGAGCGGGTACGCTACTACAAAATTATTTCGAAGGCGAGATACTGATCGATAACGAGGCAAACTTACAAGAGCCAAGAAGTTGAAGTGGCTAATCCAGCACCACCATTACTACAGCTGGTGGGCGAGAAAAATATGCTCGACGAGGTACTCTCACTACAGATGTTGCGAGAGTTACACTTCAACAACACAAAAAACATTGCGCTGATACAAGAGGAAAAACAGCTAAATATGAGTGTGAGCCTCATATTATTGATAACATTAGCTGCATGTATGGTACTTTACTGTTTGCGCTAGGTAATCAAAATACGCAACACTGGGACCAGAGTCGTCCCCGCGCAAAGCCTTAAGGAGTTAACGCCACACATCACTTTTCCTCTAAATCCCAAGCTACTACATACTACTGTATTGATACGTAAGCTTATCAGAAAGTCTCCCATCGATCACAACACCAAAAGGCGACACCGGACGCAGCAAGCATTCGGCATCGTCAGCGGCTAGACACTTGGTGACGATCAACAGCAGCGGCACCGCAGTCGTAAACATAAACATTGGCGGCAGCAGCGCAGCATTAACCTAAACATCTGCAGACAGTAGAGCAGTGATGGGCAGTCTCTCAATTTACATAACTCGCGAGGCTATTGCACCAAAATCTGCCGCAGCGCAGTCGGCTCATGTACGGTCCAAGTGTGTGAAATCTCTCGCTCTTTTTTGCTTAATTGCGGTTCTTGCTCTCTCGTGCGCTTTTGCTTACTGCGCTGTTTACTCACACAAAGAAATGTTAGTTGGTATGAGTTTTTCCCATCACTGCAGTAGAGTCAGCAGTTATTACTTATAAATATCACTGTTAGAAGATTAAGACAATTCAGTTGTTATTAGTTCGCAATTAGCTTGACAGTTCATGTCAGTTGGAGTTTGTGTTAAGCACATGTTAGAGTGAAGAAATATTGAATAAAGTTTTTTTAACATAAATTAAACTCTGTTTAATTAATTTGTATATGTAAAAAATATGACTGATCGAACTGACCGGCAACTCAAAATAAGTGTGTGTGTGGGTGTGTACAACTAACAATAAGCAGGACAATTACATTAGAAGCTAGGACATATTTTTTATAGTATATACACGTAAAGACACATACATGTATGACCTTGTAAAGAAAAGATAAGAAAGAAATAATATTCAATGGAAGTTGATAGCACAATTTAGAAAGAAAAAAACAGCTGATATGCATTAGTTGAGCGGCGGGCGTAGGTCTCGTCCACTTAAACCTTTTCCAGCGACAACAAAGCAAAATCAAAGAAGGCTACTAACAAACATATATGTATAGTAACATATCCGCACCAAGCCAAACACGTATATGTTAACTTACACTAACACACACACAACACACACACAATAAACAAACAATTGTACACTCTGTCTAAAATGAATCACATCAACCAAGCATCTCATAATACTGCAGCATAAGCACTTCTAAATGCTGGTGACAGATCAATGGTCACATTTGATATTGGCAAATAGACAATTCTGCAGCATAGACACTTATCAATGCTGGTGACAAATCAATGCTCGCATCGACGCAGCAGCCACATTTAACATAAATACAGAGGTTTCATTATGGATAGAGTTATAATAAGAAATCACTTCATATTCGTTATAGTCCAGATACGGTACACACTCTGACCACACTTATTGTTAATCAGTTTAAGTAACAAATCCTGTAAAACTATTGTACGGCGAATTCACATATTGTGCACCGAGTTTAAAGTGAATAAAGTTATTTTTGCTACTTGGACTTATCGGTCACATTTGTTATTGGCGCAGCGGGTAGGATAACAGTTGATCCTTGAAGAATTATACGGTACTGATCAACTAAAAGGATAATACTGTACAACTAGTTATCCAGATCAGCGAATAAGTCAGGGAACAATAAAAGTGATCCGCAAAAGAACCATCGCGATGCATCGTGCATAATCCGCGCGATTGTTAAAACTTTAAAGAAACCACAGTTTGGTCAGTCCCACACTTTAAAGTGGAAAACTGTAAACATCAGTGAAGTACGATTTTTAAATAATTCTTTAAACCAAGGAGCTTCACTTTAACCAAGCCTTGCAGCAGCTTAGGCAGGTACCACCATTCGACGGAACTCCTGAACATCTGAGTGCCTTTATTAATCGAGTGGAGTATATTCAACAACTCTATCCAACGGAAGATGTGCGACAAACACGAATGCTATTTTGAGCCATTGAAGTGCAAGTAATCGGAGAGGCTCAATTTGTTACACAAGTTGCTCAAGCTACCACCTGGCCGGATCTGAGAGAGCCATTAATTGGAGAATTTATGAACCACACCCCGTACGAAGAACTCCTGAGACAACTCTACATCACCCGTTTGACTGGAGGTCTGCGTAGGTTAGGTTAGGTAAGAGCGGCTGCTGGCTTGAAAAGCCAGCACACATAGGCCTTGACTGGCCCGTTGTGACACCGCGCGGATCATTATTTTCACCCCTCCCTGAGGAAAACTAAAAGGATTCCCATCCTGTTGCTATGTAACTTACGATCCTCCTTGGACATATAAACTCTAGCTCCGCTAGGTTATAAAGAAAGTAGTTTCCCAAGTACTTTTTCCTGCGTCTACTAAGAGCCTCACAGGAGCAGAAGAAGTGTTCTACTGACTCAACTTCTTCATCGTCTCTGCAGCTTCTGCATAAATCGTTGCTCGGAGCGTTCATTCTGGTCGCATGTGTTCCGACAAGCCAGTGTCCGATGATCGCTCTGACGACTGCCGAACACTGCGACCGGTTGAGTCCACAGAGCCTCGCAGATCGTTTGGGGTCGATTTTTGGCCATATTTGGCGGCTGATTGTACAGTGGGGTGTATTGTACCACAGCCTTTGTACATGAGATCTAAATTGTTCCCTAGTTTTTAGCTTAAAAGTGGCCATTGGCATACGAATATCCTCTTTATCTACCAAGAGGGTACTGGTCGTGCCCTGTCTGGCCAATTCGTCTGCTATGTCATTGCCTGTTATATTTTGGTGCCCTGGGACCCAAATGAGGCTAATAACGAACTGCTGTGCCATCTCTTGAATAGATTTGCTGCAGTTGTTGACTTTGAGGATAGTGCTCGAAGTGACTTAATGGCAGCCTGGCTGTCCGAGTATATATTTATGGCACCAGTTTCCAGGCCGGTATTACGTAAGCAGATCAAAGCCTCTTAATGGCAAGGATCTCCGCTTGAAAAACGCTACATATTTAGTTCCTCAGAGTAGACCCCCCTCAAACTTGGTTGTTGAGCTTGGAACCATCTGCGAAGAAGTTAATACGGTCAGTATGACCTGGTTGATTTTCCAGCCACGATTCCCTAGAGGGGATATTAGTGGTGAATAATGTTGATGAATGCTCTAAGGGTGTGCAGTAATCAGTGATTGACACATTTGTGTCTTCTTTTAGAATGGACGAGTGCCCATATCCCGAGACTGCCCAGTATTAAGCTTCTTTCAGGCGTCTCGCTGTTAGGTTGGCAATTTCTTTTGCCATTACGAGAATGGGGGTAATATTGGTGATGGCGTTTAGCGCTTCACTCGAAGTAGTTTTAAGGGCACCTGTGATGCATAATTGTGCTGTTCTCTGCACCTTATTTAGTGCTTTGACTTGATAGTAAGGGCTGGCCACCAGATAGATACCGCATACAGGAGTATGGGCCTAACTATGGCAGTGTAGATCCATCGAACTATATGAGGGGACATACCCCATTTGAGTCCTATTGCTCTTTTGCAGGTGAAGAGTGCAGTATTTGCCTTCTGTACTCTGTCTGCGATATTTAGATTTGGGAGGAGATAGATATTATACCTTTTAGAAAAGAGAATAAGCTCAGTTTTGGCTGGGTTAATACTTAACCCGCTCGTGATAGACCAGAGTGACGGCTCTTTGAGTTTTAGTGCCATGCGGTCATAAAGGGTTTGAGGGAATTTCCCATTCAGCATTATAACCACATCGTCCGCATAGGCCACAACTTTGCAACCTCCTCCTTCTATGCGAGGTAGCAGCGTGTTGACTGCTACGTTCCATATAAGGGGAGAAAGCACCCCCCCTGGGGGGTGCCCCTGCTCACATGCCTACCGATAGGTGACGTGCCAAGTGAAGAAATCACCGTTCTGCTCAGTAGCAGCTGGCTGATTAGATTCACTAGACAGTCGCAGTAGCTTTAGTGACTCTTCGCTGGAATCTGTCCAGGAATCATCAGGTTTCTTTAGGTAGCCTAAGTTATGGGGCGATTTTGAAAGTAATCTACGAAGCCTAGCAGCTTCCGAAGAAGATTCAATTTCAGAGCTGAATCTTCTCCACTCGTCTCGCTTTGCTTGTCTAATCACTTTCTTATATTGAGCTAAGCTCTGTTTGTACGATACCCAGCTATGCTCGCATTTTAATCTTTTTGCTTTATTAAAAAGTGTCCGACAGCTTGCCCTTAGCGTATCTATTTCTGGTCTCCACCATGGTTTCCTTTTACCTCTTGGCCTTCTTTTTGGACAGGATGCTTTATAAGATCTGTTACACGCTTCCGTGAAGGTTTTTATAAGAAACTCAAGTTTCGCCGTTGACGGAAGAGCGCTCTCTGGAGGAATTGCAAGAATCTTGGTCAGTTTTCGTTTAAAGGTATCCCAGTTGGTCCTACGAGGGTTAATGAACTCAACTGGGCCTGGAGTGGAGACAGATAATTGCAGTTCAGTGTATCTGTGATCCGAGAAGGAGTGCTCTTTCGAGACCCTCCAGTTTGTTATTTGGTCGTTTAGAAAATTTGAGATAAGTGTTAGGTCGATGACCTCTTCTCTATCTTTGATTATAAATGTGGGATCATTACCCCGATTGCAAATTAATAAATTAGTGGTTAACTTCTCCCCCAGCCAGGCGAAGCATGAGTGCAGCAGTCGCTCCCTTACAGTGAGGAAGGTTTATCTGCAAGACTCTCAGCGACATCTTGCGGGCTTACCTCCATCACCGTAACGTCAGCATCTGTGACGTCGCTGATGTCTTCAGCGGAGTCCTCACTCTCCTGACACAGTGCCTCCAAACCGCGAAGCAATGACGCGCCGGACATCACCGACTCGCAGTCATCCACTTCGGGATCCTTTTCTGGCTCTTCCATTTCAGCGGCCAGATCTGCCACCAACTCCTGTTGGCTCTCTGTCTGCCTGGCGTCCGATTTGTAGATTCGGATCTGCACCGAGCTAAAACCGAATTTTAGCTTTCCGTGCTTCTCCTCAATCGGCGCGAGCAACTCTTTGTTGAGGACCAGGATGATCCTCCTCATAGGGGTCTCCATTTCCTCCACCTTCACAACCTTCCAATCAGAGGATGGAAGGTGAGGGTTGCATCGCTGCAACATCTTAAGGATCATCTCCGGTTCCTTAAAGGATGCCGGGATCCACATGATGGCACGAGGTCTACTGGGTACATCCTTCAAGTCTACCGCGACTAGGTTGGCGTCCTTATAAACCTCGCCCGCTCTTGAAACGGCTGCTTTGAACAGCTCAGCCAGTGCTACCTCTACCCACTTCCACTGGTTTCTAGGGATCCTGCCATCTGGATTACCCTGGTCCAGGACCCCCAAAAGGATTTTCTCCTTTGCCATTTCGGCAAAGCTCCTATTTGCCACCACCTGTGCGTTTGCCCTTGCTCTCTTTGGGGCATTGGCTTCTCAAGAACAAAGTTCGATAGTACGGACTTCGCCCACTCTACCTTTCTCAGCCATTCGGCCGATGGGGTCGTGATATTTGACGTAGCCTGTCGTTTTGGCCTTGCTTGTGGAGGGCCCCCCTAGCTCCTCCGCACCCGACTGAGAGACAGCTGTGCATGTTGTAGCACCTTGCTGTTCCCTCAGCGGAGGCTTTCGAGGTGCCTTCCCCATTGCTCTTGGCCGAGGGGCGAAGGGGGACAGTTGCCTGCTTCTTCGCCGGTGTAGAGCTGTCTACAGGTCCAGTGACCTCTGTCTTTAAGCCCATCATTGGAGTCTTATGCTTAGGGGAGACGCTAGATCCAGTGACCACTGCGTTCGCCCCAGCCCATTTTACCTCACAGCCATGATAGGGAGTGACAAACAAGCCACCGAGCTATATAAGAGCTAAGTTGCAAGCAGCTAGCTCCAAATCTTAGGTGGTACCGCCCATAAAGGACACTGTAGTACCATTACCAGTCGGCACCCTCGTGGAGAATTCAGCTATAGGATTTTTGCCAACCTTCTGCGTAAGTTCATAGAAGAATTATAATATATAGCATTCACCATTAGTCATAAGTTAGCATTAGAAAATAACGCAACAAACAACATAGTCTATAAAAATGCTATGAAAAACACGATTAAAGATGTCGTAGTGAGAAACTAAAAAGGGTAGCCCAACAGGAGGGATTATACGAAAATAATACTTTGAAAAACCTAAAGAACCAGTAGCGAATGGTTATGTAAACAATCGCCGTAACCCGGTGAATCCCAATCAAAACTATAGAAATAATTATTCGCAACCTCAACAAACTTCGTTTCCCCAAAGTAATTTCCAAAGAAATGCACACGCCCAAAATAACTTTCAAAGAGATAATTCAACGAGTTTACACTCTCATTGATCAACGGTAGAACCCAGAAACCTTTAAACCATTCAAACCAAATAAATCAAAACCCACAGTCTTCACGAAATCAACCTATTAAGAGACAACGCGAGAGTGAAAAAAACCAAATTAAGATGGACGTAAATTGTCATCAAGCTGCCTCAGAACCCGAAAATGTAGTCCCTATATAAAGGTCACATTAAATAATAGATAAATAAAAGGTATGGTAAATTCAGGATCATCAATTAATATAATGAAAATAAACCTACTTAATACCCCTATAACCGAAGAAAACGTAAGAGTTAATATTATGTGTGGAAACCTGTGCTCTCACTCGAGCACTCAATCTAACGAAGGGCTGCAGCCCGACAATCGCGTGAGCGACAATTAGTCAACGTTAGACTATAGACCAAAGAAGTAGACGTACGCTGCGTGCGCTTTTACCCATTTCGTTATGAGCTCTCAGCGCTTGCGAAAATACTGTTAAGAGGGGCACGCCTGATCATCCCAACAACGCTCCGTCAAAGAGTTCTGGAATTGGCTCAGAGCTAAAGTGTGGTGGCCACGCATTGACCGGGATGCAGAGAAGTTCGTAAAAACTTGCAAAGACTGCATTTTGGTTTCACAACCGTCAGGTCCATCCCCAATGCATAGAACACCATTCCCAACAATCGATATCGTCTACAGCCATCATTGGAGCTATGAAAGAGATATTTTGTCGACTTGGTTTCCCAAAGCACCTACGGACTGACAACGGCAGACAATTTGTAAGCGCAGAATTTGAACAATATTGCAGCACAGCTGGTATTGATCGGATAAAAACCCCACCATATTGGCCACAGGCCAATGGTGAAGTAGAAAATATGAACAGATCATTAGTTAAACGACTAAAGATTGCGTACTTAAAAAAGAAAAACTTTGAACAGGAGATACAAGATTTTATTCTCATGCACAATGTCACGCCCCATGGCACTACTGGGACAGCCCCAACAGAATTAATGTTCAATAGGATGATTCGGGACAAAATCCCAAACGTTCAAGACCTGGTTGGGGAGTACACGGACTCGATAGAGAAGGATAATGATTGCGTCAAAAAACAGAAAGGGAAAACAGATGCCGACAAGAAGAAAGGGGCTAAAGAGGTAGATATTCAGGTGGGGGACCAGGTACTAATGAAAAATGTTGTATTTCCCCATAAGCTAACGCCAAACTTTGATACTACCACATATGAAGTTGTAGAACGAGAGGGGAATATGGCAAAGATCTCAGGCGGAGGAAGAATGCTGTTGAGGGACGTCAGCCATCTTAAAAAAATCCCGGGAGCCGACACCCTGCATCCGCCGAAGAAAGGACTCCACCACAACACCCACTGGATGGATCCCCAGAGAGAAGCGGCACGTCGTCTGGACCGGACATGAAACTGAGGCTGGTAAACAAAGGAGGGGTGTGACAACCTGTGCAAGGCGAGAGCAAGAGCGGCTCTCACCCGAGCACTCAATCTAACGAAGGGCTGCAGCCCGACAATCGCGTGTGCGACAATTAGTCAACGTTAGACCATAGACCAAAGAAGTAGACGTACGCTGTGTGCGCGCATTGTCTATATATATAAATAACCGTTTACTGTTGAACCAATATATATATAACAAACATATCTAAAACATACATAACCACTGGGTTATTACATTGGCGACGAGGTAAAACTTATTGACTAATATATGAAAAAAAAGCAAGCGTGCATATATGTATATATAGTAACATATCCATATTAAGAACTCCACTCAAACAATCAAATTATGAATATGTTTACGTCTCTAACATTAACCTCATGTCAAATAACTTTACGACTCCAATGTTTAAGACTCCAAAAGAAATGTCTATCCTAATATTTTTACGACTCCGCGCAACAAAAATAACAATAATAAATTTAGCGGCAGCGTTAGATAACGCTGCGTACTTGAAACTCCAGCGACACACCATGGCTCAAGTACTCCAATGGAGGTCGTATTTCGTCCGTTTGAACTCCAAGATCGTTATCGACCCCAAGAGGTCAAGATATAAATAAATATCCATGCAGCCAACGCGTGGGAAGCCAAAAACCAAAAACAATGGAGCATTAGTTATTAGTCTGTACATTTTAAGACTAGATATGAGCAAGTATCTTAAGTCCGTGTATTCATACTACGTTAGTGTAATATTAAATTTTGAATAAAGAATTTTTTAAAGTTAATTTGCACTTACTTTATTGACGCAGTCGGTAGGATCTTGTTGTGTAAGTTTTTAAAAGTTGTACGGTACTGACCAGTGAACGATATAACTAAACGACTAGTTTATCAAGGTCAGCGAATAACCAATAGAAATTAATTATATCAGCAAGATCCGCAAAAGAACTTTCGAGATTGTAAAAAACCGCGATTGTGAAAAAAAAAAAAATCTTTTACAAAAATGCTATACGGTCGGTCTCAGTCTAGAAAGTGAAAAACCGCAATATAAATTAAAATAATATAAATTAAAATAATACAAATTAAAATTAAACTAAAAAAAACTAAAAACAAAAATTGAAATATAATACTAAAATTGAAAAAAAAAACTAAAATAAAAAAAAAGGTTTATAAAAACAAAGAGCAAATTAATAAAACAAAAAACACAGCAAAGAAGAAAAAATGGCAAACCCAAGAGTCCTAGCGGAGATACACTTAAACCAGGCGCTACAACAAATCAGACAAGTCCCTATCTACGATGGAGCACCGGAGCTGCTGAGTTCCTTTATAAAAAGGTTGGAATTTATCCAACAATTGTACCCGACGGAGGACGTGAGACAAGTCTAAATATTATATGGAGCAATCGAGTTGCAAGTGTCTAGAGAGGCGTCGAGAGTGGTGCAGATGTCACAAGCTGTTGGATGGAACGAGATGAAGCAGGCCCTTATTAGTGAGTTCAAAAACCACACGACGTATGAGGAGCTGATTTGTCAGGTGTATAACACACGCTACAACGGAAGTCTCCGTAAGTTCATAGAAGATTTAGAGAAAAAATCATTTATTATTATTAATAAGCTAGCTTTAGAGGACAATAATGAAAACAACATTGTACTTGTTGCTGAAATTTACAACTAAGCGGCTAATTTTTGGGACCAGCCTAAATCGGACTGGAAGCAGCAGTTGAACAATAAAGCAACGGCACCAAAATAACCGTAACATCGTATGTTCTCAACTCCGCTTTGTGCATGCTGTTCTTCGAACGCCCGCAACTGCAGCAACGCATAGCGAGCGCTCGAAGTACAGCATGCAGAACTGACCAGCCAGTGGCAATCGTCAAAGCGAGAGAAGCAGACGTAATTTTTTAAAGCATCACATCACATTCTTTGTCGGCAGTAGCATATTACTTTTAACACGTTTTGATAAATAAATATTGTAAAATAAACCTAAAGTGTTACTGCGGCAAGTGCTCTGAAAGTACGGAAGCGAATTCTCGCAACATTTCTTTAAAAAATTACTAAGACACATTGTTAATTTGCACGTGTTGCATTTGGTTTAAAAATTACTTCATTTCACAAAATTCCGTGCAATTTAATTACTGCCGTTTGTAATTAAGATTCAAATCGCAGTTTCAATAAAAGCCACTCATCAGAAATTATAATTTCTCATACGAAAACAACAAACTCACGTGGTGCACTATTACATAACAGCCTGGCAGAATGGCTCCAACTCACAGTTGTAGGTTATGTAACGCGCCCGACAATGAACACATGCTAAAATGCATAAAGTGTTCCAACGAATTTCATTGCACATGCTATGGAGTGGACAACGATGCCACTAGCACGTCCTGGATGTGTACAGAATGCGATCCCAACAATCAAACTAACGAAGCTACGCGTACTGGAGGTGCACTTAACCTCACTTCTCGGCCATCATCGGCAGTCGACGACGACAACGAGTCCCACGTGACCCCAAGCCGCCGTACGGAAGAGTTGGTGTGCGACGTAGCACGGTTAGAGGATCGCTGCAACCAGCAGCTAAAATTGCAGCAACTTGAAGAAGAATTGTGCATTGAAAAAGAATTTTTGCGCCGTAAGTACGCCTTACTAAGCGCACCCGTGCCATTAGCATATTCGACAAGGGCAAATGAGCCAGCGCTCACCACCGACTGGACACAACAACGTACAGCAACAACACATGCGCAGCTTGAAGAGATCGGCAGCAACGCCACACCGGCAAAAAAGGGTTTTAGCAACGACTTGGCCATAACTTCCCAACAAGCTGCAGCCAGACAAGCAGTACCACGTGATCTACCAACGTTCAGTGGTGACCCAAGGGAGTGGCCACTATTTTTCAGCTCTTACGAATTCAGCACTAAAGTCGCCGGCTTCAGCAAGGAGGAAAATATGATCCGCCTAAAAGGCAAAGCGCTAGAAGCCGTGCGTGATTGCCTGATGTTTCCGGACATTGGGAACAGACATGATGCTGAACTGGGCAATACACTCAAAAAACATGGAGTGCCCAAACTTACAACAGTTGGCAAACTGGCTCTATGAGCTAGCAGAGGCAGCTTCTCGGGTCTCAACACCAGGAGCAGCCCCTGAAGTCAACACGAAACCAACGCATAGAGCAGGACAACTTTATACGCACTCCAGTGAAATTGAAAATCGAGAATACGTCAAATCCTGCCCTGAATGTGATGGACCGCACCATATAACTGGATGTGATGTCTTCAAGCGAATGTCTATAGCTGCTAGATGGGACTTGGTTAAAACCAAACACCTGTGCAGCAAATGCCTTAAACGCCACAACCAGGCATGCAGGGGCAAAACATTATGCGGAACAAATGGCTGTGAGGCAAGGCATCACAAACTACTTCACCAGCAGCCAGTCACTAATAGCGTGCTTCATAATCATCGTAAGTTAGCATCTAATGTCAATGACAGCTATTTTCGTATCCTTCCAGTAACCTTGCATGGCAAGTCCAAGTCGATTGATCTTTACGCATTCATGGACGATGGGTCAACTCTAACACTTCTAGAGGAGGGCTTGGCCAAGGAGCTAGGCGAAGAAGGTGTTGCCAGCCCACTATGCATAAGCTGGACTGGGGACGTAAAAAGGTTTGAGCCCACATCCAAACGGCTCAATCTACACATATCAGCAAGAACTCCAGGCGCCAAAATGTTTAAAATAAACGATGTTCATACTGTGAAAAGCCTGGGCATGTCTGCTGAAACAATGATGGCGGATCATGTAATGCAAAAATATCCGCATCTCAAAGGCCTACCTTTGCAAAGCTATGTAAAGGCAGTCCCAACGATAATTATTGGCATAAACAACCCAAATTTAATCGCCTCGCTTAAGGTACGCGAGGGCAAATGGCAACAACCAATCGCTGCCAAAACCATTATACGGCGGTTCGCATCACAGACCAGGAATGGTCCACCTACACAAGTGTCACTGCGACCGTGAGCTACATGAGATGGTAAAGGAACTCATGGCAGCAAACGAAAGTTCCCCGCAAAGGAGCATACATACAGCAGATGAGCAACGTGCGTTGCGTATTCTGGAAAACACCACAAGCTTTGATGGCAGGAAATATACAGTTGGTCTACTATGGAAGTATGATCAACGCAAATTTCCAAATAGCTTGCCCACAGCAAAGAAAAGACTAACATGTCTGTTGGCGCAAATCTCTTATGTAGTATCTAAGTACCAAAATATTGTTTTATTATGAAGTCTAGTGTAAGTGAGAGTAGGGCGGAGCGGGAGCCAATAAAGCTTTCATCGCTCTTGGTGATTTCGCCCCGCTTCGCCGTGGTAGTTTAAGCTAGACTTAAGAGATAAAATTTGGATGTTGCATAAGTTAGTTGTCGAATCATATAACATGCGAGCGCACCTATTTTTTTTCGTTCTTTCATTTTCGCAATAAATTATAATTTTAAACATTTAAACGTGTTTTACGATTTAACTTTAAAAAAATCATAAAAACTCATGATTTTTCATGGCGCCCGAGCAGGGACAAGTTTAAGTGTTTAGACTTATAGTTTTTGTACAATTTTAACAATTAACAAAAAGTAACGAAGTGACAAAGTGCAACAAACAACAACTAAAAATCAACAGCCACCAATTTAAATTTCAAACGTGCTTTCGTTATTGTATTTTTGATTATTTGGCCGCGTACGCGATTTAAAATAATACATTTAAAAAAAAAAAAAAAAAAATTCTGATAAATATACTTCGCGTCGGTCGCGCTAAAATTAAATAAGAAAAGAAAAAGGACGCCATTTTCCCGCCTTACTGCCACTACCACAGAGGGATGTCCCGTACGGATTCAAAGAGGAAAGTAGCAGCTGAAAAGAAAGACAGTAACCAGGAAACTAAGGTACTGTGCTAAAAATTGAAAGCCAAAGTTTTATTAAAGTCCGTTTGGTAGTTGGTGCTGTTAGTAATGAGCACAACGCTTTCAATTCTTGGCACATATGTAATAGTAGAGCATTAGAAATTAATAATTGGTTGTACATAATAAAAAATATTTACCATTTGAACCGCTTTAATTTGCAATTGTGCGATTTATTTAAAAAAAAAAAAATAAAAATAAATAAATAAATACTATCAGCATAATATTTGCAAGATCTTCTTAATTGTGTAAATATCCTTTGTTGCATTTTTATTATACCAACTATCTTTGTGCAGCACTGTCTATCAATTTGTATTTAATTGCTACTTACAAATTTTAGATCAGCTGTTCTTTTACTTTGTCGCCCACTAAATTTTCGCTCGCATTGTACACCTTACAGCTGCAAAGCTTAAGCGCCTATTCGTACATACGTACAAACATATATACACATCAGCAACAGCATCTGCATAAGCCTCTCTTTCGTTGTCGCTAATAACGGCTGCTGCTGGTCCGGCATGTTATTTTTTAACAGCCGTTTGCACTAACTGTGTGTGCGCTCCCCTTTAATTCTCGTTTAGCATATTACAAGTGAGTTGTAGTGTCGCTTGTCGCACTAAATTGAATAAATTGTATATTGCTGTCCAAAAGTATGCAATAAAAATTTTTCCTTTTTGGTTTTAGTTTTAGTAGTAGATTTTGTTTAGTTGCATATTTTAGTAGTATATTGCTGTCCAAAAGTATGCAATAAAATTTTCCTTTTTGGTTTTAGTTTTAGTAGTAGATTTTGTTTAGTTGCATATTTTAGTAGTAAACTAAAATAATCAATATTTTTATTATTCTAATTGTTAAGTTAGTTTTTTTGGGATATTTATGGAATTTCCTTAGATAAGTAGTTGATAAAATTTCTCAGTTCATACCAATTATTTAATTACATTAAAATTTTATTTGGTAGAACTCTCGCCATCTAGGGGCAGCTTAGTGTAGTAGTGTTATTAAATTTCTAAATTCAAATTTCTCCAAAGAAATGCTTCTTCTTCTTCTAACTTGCCGCTGATGGCTTTGCTGGCTAAGTTGAACCTTGATTTCTTTTACAAGGTGACCTCCGTCCTGTCCGGTAGTGCAATTAAGAAAAAGTGGAAAAAGGGAAAAATTTTAAGTAAAAACGTATATAAACGCACTCCAATATATCTTAACAAAAGTAATGCCTTTATTGGTTTTTTTTGGCATAACTTGAAAAAGTAAGTCTTTTTCCTCCTAATAAATACAACGCATAATTAATTGGTAAAATTGCAGCACCTAACTCAGCTAATACTAGCTTAATCATCCCATACGCCATATTTTTTTTGCTTATTAAGTTTTAAACCGAACTGCCGTCATCAGGAGATCGGAACATATTTGTTTCTGTGGTGCCATTCCTTAAAAAGGGTAATATTGCCTTAGCCACTAAACTTAGCGCATTCGCTGATTTGCTTTTTTTTCTGCATATAGATTTGGCACCTAATATCTGCCTTGTAATTATTACGCATATGCACAGCGTATAACACTTAAAAGAACTCCCTTCAGCTCAAACAAATGGATGCACCTAATCCAGTGATGCTCTTATGGTCTCTCTTATAAAGTTTTGTGGTGGTATTAACAATTGGAGTGATCCGCCGCCAGCCTAACCTAAGCTCAGCAGTTCCCCCGCTTGTATACTCAACGACGGTCATACGCGCGGCTGCTGTCCAGTTAATATTTATTTATTTATAAAAACTTCTTTATTAACGCAGCATGGCAAATTTCGGGTTGAAGCCTTTTCTTTTTTTTTGCGATACACTATATAATTTTTTTTGTGTGGTGATGTGTTAACAGCCTATAAAAGAAAGAAAAATCTATTGGCTACAAAAAAAGTAGAAGAAAAAAAAAAAACAAAAAAAAAAAGTTTCTTAAAACCTACTTATCGATGTAATGAAATATGGTATAAATTACGGCTATTTAAATTAGTATAAAATTATGTAATTTTTGGTAAAAGTGCAAAGCAAAAGAAAAAAAGAAAGAAAAGGGGGAAAAAAATTGCCATATATAGATTTTTTTTGGTTGTTCAAATTTTTTTTGTTGCTGCTATAAGTCGGCATATTTGTTTTAAGCTTTAATTTTTTTTTTGCATTAATTAGCATGGTTTTCTTTTACCACAGCAGTTTTAAAAATATGTGAAAAAAACTAAATTATGAGTGCCATTATATTAAGTTATGCCCATTATTATAAAGGGCATAAATCATCAAATCTACCGCCCGAACCCCTCTCTTCCAGCAGCCTCCGCGCGAGAGATCGATCTTTCGTCGTTGGACGTCGCCGCAACGAATGCTGTAAGTGTCGAACTCTTAAGTTCTTAATATTTTGTTTTTGCAAGCTCTCTTAAAGAGTTAAATAAATGTAATTATTGAGCGTTAGATTATCCGACTCTTATTTTTAGTTTCTTTTATGTATATTCTTGTAATATCAGCTGTGTGCTAATACAGTTTAACACAGTACAGTGCATAATTTTTCGCACACCTTCCTCCTGCTTACAATTCAAATGCATTTATCTAAAGTTTAAAACCAGTGAAAATCATTATCTTATACATATATAACTATTTTTTATTAACCATTTATAAATTTCAGCACCTTTTTATTTTTTTTTGCACTTTTAACATAAAAAGAAAAAAATTATCTATAATGTTATTAAAAATTTAGGGTTTAGAGTTCCTTTTATTAATTATTCTTTCGTCAATGTTAGGATTAATTTTATATAATAAATTGTATTATTAAATATGAAATATCTATAATTTTCTTATTAAGGAGCTATACAGCGACGCGGTAGCCACATGAGGTAGACCTTCTAGGTCAGTTTTAGGGATCACTTTAATTTTTTTTCTGGATTTAGTGATCATGGTAGAGTGGGCAGTCGCTGTTGCAACAACATCGGCACAGCCTGTTCAGCTACGCACCAACACCAGCGCAGCATGGACCTTTTTTTTTGTTATAACTTGATTTCTGTTCTTTTTTTGATCTTTTAACTTTTTTTTTAAACTTTCCCTAATGCTTTCCCGCCTTTTTCTTTTGTCGAACTTTGTACAACCTGCACGCGAAAATAAATTAGTAATGAATATACCAGCGAGTAGGTAGCACAGTGGCAATTTTTTTGAACCTCCCCTAACTGCCTATCGCATAAAGCCGGATCACAAGCGCACATAGCCGCTACACACCCATCAGCTCGCAGACTACAGCATACCCTTACAGGTTATATGCTACAGTATTAGATTATGATTATTCATAATAATTTTGGCGCCCAACGTAGGTGGCCTGAATGATCTTTCATTTTATTTTTATATCTTTTTGAGGCCAACATGGATAACTTGACTATTCGATTAGATAATTTAAAGCCCAAGTTAGGTGGCTCAAACTCTTTTTAATCCTGTTGGTAGATCTTTCAAGCCCCGATTTAAGAAGAATTTTTTTTTGTCATAACAACTGACTTTATTTCTGTATAGGTTCGATGTCTATTTTTCGTCATATCCCTTGTCCTAGTTGTTGTTGTACTGTGGATTTTTTTTTTAATTCTTTCACTAGGTTCTTGCCTGGTCTCGAAAAAAACAACAACTCATGAGTTTATGTCAAGATTATCTGGATGTGTTTTAGCTTCATTTTGACTTTAACTCCGATGTCTTGCTGTGCATAAACCATTTGTTCCTTGTGTAGTTGCAATTTTGGGTGGTTGTCGTTGTTTATTGGTTTTCAGTGGATTTTTATGCTACGACCATCCCGTCAATACGCACAAATTTGTAACTTCACTCTTTTGTTGTACTATGGAGATAACATTATTTGTTACCTAGACAACATACGTCCTTTCCCAACTATCGCTTTTACATTTTCTAAAATTCGGTTTCTCAGGTTATTTAGTTTTCTGGAGTATTTCGCAATGAGCTCCGACATCAGTTATTGATTTTGTTGATTTGGGAAAACCGAAATATAAATAATTCTGCCTCAAGCGGATCGAGTTTGTATATTGTAATTGTCGCTGGAGAAGCGCTATGTGGTCTAGAACTACAGCATACCGCTCAATTTTCAAATATGCATACTTGTCCCCCTAAAACTCTTTTCTTAGCAAGTTGTAAATAAAAATAAATAAAAAAAATCGATAACGATTTTTTTTTCTCATGTGTTCTACGAGTTGACTGTATAGCTCCAAACTTGTTTATGAATTTTTTTTTCTATTTATCTTATTTTTTTTGATTTAATTTTTTTTATACTTTTTTATTGAATATAATTTGTTTTTTTTGATATGCCTTTGTTACATAGCTCAGAGAATTTGTCTATTATTGTTGGGACTTAATTATTTATCAGGCCCAAGTATTCCAAGCGATCTGCGGCCATACCTTCCATCAAGCCTGTTTTAATACAAGATCAGGTAATTCGAAAGTGTGCCCAGTTTGCAGAAAATCATTACAAGTATCTCGGTCAACTTCTTTAAGCAACTTAGTTACTGAACAACCTTCTACTTCACAACATCAATACCTAACTAGGTTGCATACGAAGCGAGTTGTCACTCAGCCTCCAAATACAATGTCTTCCAATTCTAGTGAGCTTGAGGATTGCCCTCCACAGCCAGAAAATGTAGCTGCTAGATCGACTAATGAAGAGTCATCTATGCTAGTCGGCATTCAAAAAGCCATTGCAGATGCAATGACATCCCAACTTTGCCTTCTGTTGTTGAGCAGCAAACTTTTGAACGATTGTTTCAAAGGGCTCCTCCACAAACGCAGCCAACTGTTGCAAATCCTAATACAAGCGAACGAGCCATGTCTAGAAATACTCCTTCAAATTTTGATATAAGACCTGACAGAATTAGTCAAATCATTTTTAACTGGAAATTACGTTTTTCTGGTAAAGCGTCTATGTCCATTGAAGACTTTATATATCGAGTTGAGGCCCTAACTAATCAAACCTTGGATGGAAACTTTGATTTAACAGCCCGATATGCCAGTAACCTTTTTGAAGGTAATGCCAGTGAATGGTATTGGCGATACCACAAGAGTGTTATGGAAGTTCGTTGGCCAGATCTATGCATCGCTTTGAGAGGTCAGTTTAAAGATGATCGAACTGATCGGAATATAAGATTAGAAATTGAACAACGAAAACAGAAACCTAATGAGTCCTTTGATGATTTTTATAGAGTTATTGCAGCCTTAGCTGACAAACTTTCTCAGCCTATGCCTAATCTTTTACCTGAAATTCAGCACGAAATTCTCTATGAACCAATTTCCCCATTAGCTAAGTAACGACATCTTGTTCGAACGCGTGAAATTTTCATGCAAATCGTCGTGAAGCCCCAAATGATTGCTCAGCGGCAAGTGCCGCGTCGTCAAATTAATGCGTTGGTGGATCAGGACCCAGACTCTGAACCTGATAGTGTTAAAGCCGAAGAGTACGAACTAGCCGCAATTGAACTTACTTGTTGGAATTGTGGAAGTAAAGGTCATAGATACCAAGATTGTGTGTCTGAACGACGTATCTTTTGTTATGGGTGTGGTAAAGCAGATACTTAAAAGCCCAGCTGTCGCAAATGTAATTTGGGTCATTCAAAAAACCACTTACAGCGTGCACAGCCGATAACCAATACGGATTAGACCATGCGACAAAGTTTTTGCATCATAAAGTTGCAAGTATATCCAATCCCCCAGACGTACCCTTTACTTATAATTGTAATCTCCGAGACTTGTCTATCTCTCGTTCTAGCAAACGCAGAAATGCTTATATAAAGCAACGCAAAATAGAACGAAAATTAATTCTTGCCTCGATAGTTGACAGTCCTAATAACGCTCGCTTATACGCTCAGGTATTCGTTTTTGGCAAGACCTTAATAGGCCTTATGGATACTGGAGCTGAAATTAGTTGTATAGGCGGAAAGTTTGCTAAGGGATTTAGTGCAAAATTAGCTCCGACCTTTATTAAGGCAAGAATCAAACGCAGATTAGGAAATTGTTATTATGAGTTAGAAGATTTTCAAGGTCATTATATAGGGAAATATCATGCTAAAGGTCTGAAGCAATGATAGTCATTGATTGTGCTCCAAGCGGGAATCCCTCTTGTGTGGTTTTCAACACCCAAGTGTGATTTTGGTGAGGGGGAAACTGTAGTGTCGCTTGTCGCACTAAATTGATAAATTGTATATTGCTGTCCAAAAGTATGCAATAAAATTTTCCTTTTTGGTTTTAGTTTTAGTAGTAGATTTTGTTTAGTTGCATATTTTAGTAGTAAACTAAAATAATCAATATTTTTATTATTCTAATTGTTAAGTTAGTTTTTTTGGGATATTTATGGAATTTCCTTAGATAAGTAGTTGATAAAATTTCTCAGTTCATACCAATTATTTAATTACATTAAAATTTTATTTGGTAGAACTCTCGCCATCTAGGGGCAGCTTAGTGTAGTAGTGTTATTAAATTTCTAAATTCAAATTTCTCCAAAGAAATGCTTCTTCTTCTTCTAACTTGCCGCTGATGGCTTTGCTGGCTAAGTTGAACCTTGATCAATTTCTTTTACAAGGTGACCTCCGTCCTGTCCGGTAGTGCAATTAAGAAAAAGTGGAAAAAGTGAAAAGTCTAAGTAAAAACGTATATAAACGCACTCCAATATATCTTAACAAAAGTAAATTAATTTCATTTGATGCCTTTATTGGTTTTTTTTGGCATAACTTGAAAAAGTAAGTCTTTTTCCTCCTAATAAATACAACGCATAATTAATTGGTAAAATTGCAGCACCTAACTCAGCTAATACTAGCTTAATCATCCCATACGCCATATTTTTTTTGCTTATTAAGTTTTAAACCGAACTGCCGTCATCAGGAGATCGGAACATATTTGTTTCTGTGGTGCCATTCCTTAAAAAGGGTAATATTGCCTTAGCCACTTAACTTAGCGCATTCGCTGATTTGCTTTTTTTTCTGCATATAGATTTGGCACCTAATATCTGCCTTGTAATTATTACGCATATGCACAGCGTAAAACACTTAAAAGTACTCCCTTCAGCTCAAACAAATGGATGCACCTAATCCAGTGAAGCTCTTATGGTCTCTCTTATAAAGTTTTGTGGTGGTACTAACAATTGGAGTGATCCGCCGCCAGCCTAACCTAAGCTCAGCAGTTCCCCAGCTTGTATACTCAACGACGGTCATACGCGCGGCTGCTGTCCAGTTAATATTTATTTATTTATAAAAACTTCTTTATTAACGCAGCATGGCAAATTTCGGGTTGAAGCCTTTATTTTTTTTTTTTGCGATACACTATTTAATTTTTTTTGTGTGGTGATGTGTTAACAGCCTATAAAAGAAAGAAAAATCTATTGGCTACAAAAAAAGTAGAAGAAAAAAAAAAACAAAAAAAAAAAGTTTCTTAAAACCTACTTATCGATATAATGAAATATGGTATAAATTACGGCTATTTAAATTAGTATAAAATTATGTAATTTTTGGTAAAAGTGCAAAGCAAAAGAAAAAAAGAAAGAAAAGGGGAAAAAAAATTGCCATATATAGATTTTTTTTGGTTGTTCAAATTTTTTTTGTTGCTGCTATAAGTCGGCATTTGTGCTTTAAGCTTTAATTTTTTTTTGCATTAATTAGCATGGTTTTCTTTTACCACAGCAGTTTTAAAAATATGTGAAAAAAACTAAATTATGAGTGCAATTATATTATAAAGGGCATAAATCATCAAATCTACCGCCCGAACCCCTCTCTTCCAGCAGCCTCCGCGCGAGAGATCGATCTTTCGTCGTTGGACGTCGCACAGTGGCACGGCAGCCTCAAAAGCGTTGCAAAAATCGATTTTGCGATGACATCATTTTGTAAAGGTAATACATGCATCTGATTTAGAATTTCCCAAGGATCAAGAAAATAAAAATTTTATTCAATTCGGATGAATAGTTTAGTTGCTACAGCCGCTCAAAGTTGAGTATATTTTCAACTTTGAAAAAAATCGCAATTTTTGGAATAAAAATTCGTGTTTAAGATTGTTTTGTGGAAAAACTACGCAACCAATCCCTATTTTCTTGGTTTCTATAAAAAGGTGTATGAAACTGAAATATAAAAGAGACAAAAAATGACTTCGTAACTTGTCTGGTTTTTTCAATACTTCCGTTTACCTGAACCACTATATTTGGACCACTTTTTCAACTTTGGAAGAATAGAAAAAAAAAATACATCGCATTACAATTGTGGTTTTAACATAAATGCTTTTGTTATTAATTTATTTACCTGCTAAAAATTGTCTGCATGAATTTGCATATTTGGCTGTAAGGCCAGTAAAAGCCCAGAAACCCAACTCCAAAATATGCTGTCGCAGGTATAAGAAGAAGAACATGCAGTAGATGCAGCCACTAAATTTAGAACTGAATGCTTATATTTTCACTTTACAATAAAATAAAGCCTACCTGTGACATAAAAAAAAGGATTAATCATCCCATTTTTTTTTTTTTTTGTCCAGGTAGTTTTAAAACATTTAATGTAATTTAATTTGTACCTGTTACACGTTTTCTGGCTATAGGCTTAAAATTTGTATATATTGCCTGAATACTTCAGAATCATCATAGTTTTGTTTTGACTTTATAAGAACACACATTGCAGTGAAACGTATTTTTAAATATAATATATTGATTTTATAAGTGTAACGATGTCTTTGGTAAACGTAAAATTATTTGAATTGTTCAGCAATTCCAAAAGCGCGAGTGAATTCATTTCGGCCATCAGAAAAGAACTTAACGTTGAGGAAGCAAATATGGAGAAGTTTGATACCTTAAGAGGCAAACTTAATCTAATTCACTTCCGAATAAAAAAAAAGTGGCATCGCTGCCGAGAAAATTTTATTGAGAAACACGAAAACTGGCTAAAAGGACTTAGCTTCCTCTTCAGATCCACTAGTTGCATCCCTTAGACAAGTGAGATCCTATACAGAATTTACAAGTAGTTATTCAAAAGAAATGTGAAGTCTTTTAGATATTCCTTAAAATGTAAATGTGGATGTTTATTTACAAAAAAACTACTGATAAGACACATTATGTAAGATATTATAATAAAAAAGCATTGTTAAATTAAATTTATTTACTGAAACATAAAATTATGAACAAAAAAACATATCATCAAAATTTCTTTATAAATGAAAAAATATGTACTTACATATTTTCAATGGGAAATGTTGCACAGGCAACAAAATCCAGCTCTCGGATATCATATCACCATGTATGAGTACTAATTTTAAAGCCTGAACATTTTTCTTTCAAATACAATTTTATTCATTAAAATATCTCAATTGGTTTAGAAAATATGGTAAAAATATGTACATATTTTTCAATGGGAAATGTTGCACTGGCAACAAAATCCAATTTCCGCAACATATTGCGAAGCTCTCAGATATCATATCACCATGTATGAGTACTTATTTTAAAGCCTGAACATTTTTCTTTCAAATACAATTTATACAAATATCTCAATTGGTTTAGAAAATATGATTTTTGCAACGCTTTTTCGGCTTCCGTGCCACTGTGCGTCGCCGCAACGAATGCTGTAAGTGTCGAACTCTTAAGTTCTTAATATTTTGTTTTTGCAAGCTCTCTTAAAGAGTTAAATAAATGTAATTATTGAGCGTTAGATTATCCGACTCTTATTTTGGTTCAATGCCACGTTCCATTCCAGTCGTTCCAAAGGTACTTGGCCTTGAACTTGAATTTTTAGTTTCTTTTATGTATATTCTTGTAATATCAGCTGTGTGCTAATACAGTTTAACACAGTACAGTGCATAATTTTTCGCACACCTTCCTCCTGCTTACAATTCAAATGCATTTATCTAAAGTTTAAAACCAGTGAAAATCATTATCTTATACATATATAACTATTTTTTATTAACCATTTATAAATTTCAGCACCTTTTTATTTTTTTTGCACTTTTAACATAAAAAGAAAAAAATTAGCTTACATTTATCTATAATGTTATTAAAAATTTAGGGTTTAGAGTTCCTTTTATTAATTATTCTTTCGCCAATGTTAGGATTAATTTTATATAATAAATTGTATTATTAAATATGAAATATCTATAATTTTCTTATTAAGGAGCTATACAGCGACCCGGTAGCCACATGAGGTAGACCTTCTAGGTCAGTTTTAGGGATCACTTTAATTTTTTTTCTGGATTTAGTGATCATGGTAGGGTGGGCAGTCGCTGTTGCAACAACATCGGCACAGCCTGTTCAGCTACGCACCAACACCAGCGCAGCATGGACCTTTTTTTTGTTATAACTTGATTTCTGTTCTTTTTTCGATCTTTTAACTTTTTTTTTTAAACTTTCCCTAATGCTTTCCCACCTTTTTCTTTTGTCGAACTTTGTACAACCTGCACGCGAAAATAAATTAGTAATGAATATACCAGCGAGTAGGTAGCACAGTGGCAACTTTTTTTGAACCTCCCCTAACTGCCTATCGCATAAAGCCGGATCACAAGCGCACATAGCCGCTACACACCCATCAGCTCGCAGACTACAGCATACCCTTACAGGTTATATGCTACAGAGTAATTGCTAAGAACAATATTTTCGCTCCTTTTTGTTATAAAAAAGTCACATTATTTTCCGCTTCATAATGGCTGGAGACCATAAAGAAAAACCAATAAAGGAGTCTCTTGAGGAAAATAAAAGAAAATTAAGTACTTGCGTTAGGAGTATTCTGCGACTCAAGCAGAAGTTAACAGAAAATTCAATTCCCAAAACTCTAGGTGAATTAAATTGTAGGCTAGAGCTTATAAATACGCATATAGAAAATGCTTATGTATATCAGTCTCGCATTGAATCCATTGATGCTGAAGACGATTACAGAGATGAGTTAGAAGATTTATGCGTTGAAACTAAAGGTCAACTTGTCTCCCTGATTTCCGATTTAAAGTCAAAAGCCAAGCTTGACAGTCAAACAGTAGCCACTGTCGTAGCTGCGCCTTCACATGCTTGAAGCCCTTGTCCGCTTCATAATGGTAGCTCATTTTCGTGCTCTGCGGATAAGCCTATTTATTTATTTATTTATTTATTTATTTATTTATTTATTTATTTATTTATTTATTTATTTATTTATTTATTTATTTATTTATTTATTTATTTATTTATTTATTTATTTATTTGAGGGGTACAACTACGTACAGTTGACATTATATTATAAAAAAGTACATATAAATTATTTAGAAAAGAAAAAGCGAGGGAATTGATATGAACTAATCCGCGTCTCTAGCCCGATGGGTGAACTTTTTAATGATGTGCACCAACTCACATCAAGAACTGGCCAGAAACTTGGATTTACAATATTAAAGTTGAAAAAAGGAAGCAAGATAAAAATTAAACATTATATCGCAAAAAAGCCAATGGATCACCATTGACCAAGTGGGTGACTCATAATATAGGATTGGTCAAGGATGCTCGAAGTGGCAAGTCAAGGTGACTTAAGATAGAAGAAGTGATAGATTGAATAGACCGTTCGAAAGAGAGGAAATTGTAAAAGTTATTATAGTTAGAGCATAAGACACGGAAAGGGTCGTGCAAAGCATAATTAGATCTACAAAATTGTAAGGCTAAGGGTCGAAAATTACGAGTTACTCTGGATGGTATGACCAAAGTAACTTTGCTAAGGAGTACATTGGAATCGATAAGACCGAGTAACAGTTTATGCAAGAATAACACGCCGTGGCATGTTCTGCGATGATTTAAGGAAGGCAATTTTATAAGGCGAAGTCTATCAGAATATGGCGGCAGTCGGATATTTGGGTCCCAGTTAAAGCCACGAAGTGCAAAAAGGAGAAATTGCTTTTGTACGGACTCAATCATGTCCTGATAAAGGTGGTATTGAGGGCTCCAAACGCAGGAACAATATTCCAAAATTGGACGGACAAGAGAAATATAAAGAAGTTTGGTTGTGTAAGGCTCGTTAAACTCTTTAGACCAACGCTTAATAAAAGCAAGAACACCTCTAGCCTTATTCACGATGTTGCAAATATGGTTATTAAATTTAAGGTTATGATCAAACAAAACACCAAGGTCAGACACACTCTTGATGCGTTCTAAGGTAGAAGATTCTAAAGAGTAAGTAGCCAAATAAGGAGCAGAACGATAAAATGTCATAACGTTACATTTTGTCTTGTTGAGAAAGAGTTGGTTGATATTGCACCAAGATTGCATGTTATCAAAATCATGCTGAAGAAGTAAGTACTTGTTATTATCGGAGTAGGACATACAGAGTTTAACATCATCCGCATACATAAGAATGAGAGAAGATGAGATTACCTGAGGGAGATCATTTAAAAATAAGTTAAAAAGAAGAGGGCCTAGATGGCTACCTTGAGGTACCCCTGACGTGACCATAATTTCTGTAGATTCGCAGCCTTTAAAAACTACCTTCTGGACTCGGTTGGATAAATAGCACGATATCCAATTTAAAAGACAAGACGGAAACCCCAGACGAGACAGTTTAACAAGTAGAAGACTATGGTTTACCGAGTCAAATGCTTTACTAAAGTCAGTATAAATGACATCAGTTTGTTTTTTTTCCGTAAAACCAAGATTAATAAGAGACGAAAGTTCTAAAAGGTTAGTAGAAGTGGACCGACGTTTTACAAACCCATGTTGGGAATCCGACATTAAAGAACGACAGTAGTGTTGCAATTGTGAAGTTACAATCCTTTCAAAAACTTTTGGAATTGATGAAAGCTTGGCAATACCGCGGTAGTTCTCAATGTTGGACTTGGAACCTTTTTTGTGAATAGGGATAATAAAGGATTCATTCCAGATGGCCGGAAGATAAGAATATTTTAATGAAGTGCGGAAAAGAACAGATAATGGTGTAGAAAGAGAGTGAGCACAATGCTTTAAGACGCAACTAGGAATGGCATCGGGGCCAAGGGAGAAGGATGATTTAATGGACAGTAGGGATTGTAAAACGTCGGTTTCAAAGATTTCTGGATAAGCAATAAGATTTGAATGTGGTAGGTTATAGGGATAGTTAAGGTCAATGCAATTAGGGTTGACAGAATAGGTAGTTTGAAAAAATTTCGCAAACAGGTCGGCGATTTCAGAATTGTTAGTAGAGCTTTCATTTTTGAAATATAGCGATGAAGGAAATAAGGAAGATTTACGTTTAGAATTAACAAAAGAAAAACATTTTTTACGATCACTACAGAAGTTAAGCCGACAGCGGGAAAGATAATTATTGTAGCAAATTCTGTTAAGAAGGACGAACTTGCTGGGTAAAATAGAAAACTTATAAAAGTCGACAGGAGATCCAGATTTCTTAAATTTTTTGTAAGAAGAAGACTTGCGATTTTTTAAAGAGGACAGACTAGTAGTAAACCAAGGCGGCTTTAAAGAAGGAGCCGGGACAGAATAAGGGACAAAGAGATCAAAAGCAGCGTATAAAACCCGATAGAAATTGGAAATGGATAAGTCAAGGTCATTAGTAGTCAACAAAGGCAACCAGTTAACTTCGGACAAAAATTTATTAAGACCGACAAAATTAGACTTGCGAAAGCAGCGATACCGAAGAGCGTGAGCATGTGGCTGATTTCGGTAGAGACCATTAAATTTTAAAGAGATTTGTAATGTCGGATGGTACGGATCCTCGGGTACGGAGAGCGGACAGACCCTAGAAATTTCAAAATCAGAATTATCATTGACAAAAACGAGGTCAAGCATTCTATTGTATAAAATTTATTTGGCTGAGAGAGATATCAATCAGTCCTGTAACAAACTCATGATTACCAGATGGAAAAAGAAAACTAGAATTGACTGAACTAAGCCAAGATAATGTAGGCAGATTAAAGTCGCCTAAGACAACAATTTGATCCCGAGTACCAACAGAATCAGCCACCATACGAATGGCAGTGAGATGATTCTGATATACACTCAAGTCGGAGCAAGGAGGTATATAGGAACAAGTAAAATAGATATAGGAATTATTAAAAAACACTTTTACCGCAATGAACTCAATGCCTATTGGAAAATTTAGAGATAGTAAATGAGATTCTAAGGCTACATTTACAGCAATGAGTACACCACCACCACGACCGGGAGACCGGTCAAGCCTGTAGGTTACATAGGAGCTAACAAAAATCTCAAAATCATAGACAGACGCATTAAGCCAGGTTTCAGAGAAAGCAATAATATCAGAATCGAAATTTACGCTATTGGTGAAAAGTCTACTAAGTTTAGAGAGGAGACCACGAACATTCTGATATTGAATGGTAAGAACAGAATTTAGTTTTTTGAAGCTGTGTTAACTACACTTATAGAGGAAGCTACATTAGATGCTAAACTCTTTTTAGGTTTTCTAATAAACTCATGCACTAAAGTATGAGTAGGCCAGAATGAAGGATTAAGTATAGCAGAAAAGAGAGAATCAGGGACACTAATCTTAAACGAAGAGATATCGCGCTTATACTTAAAATTGAACTTAAATACTTCAATTTCATTTGGAGAAATATTAAGCTTCTCGTAAACGAATTGATTAATGCAATTTACAGTTGCCGATGGCATTAGCCTGGAGACGAAGATTGTCTTTTTAGGAGCCACTCCTACCAATGAGTCCGAGGGGTCAGCAGTTGACGGGGCGGCAGGTATAGGGACTCCACTCAAAATGATGACAGAGGACGGCGCATCAGTCACGGTGTTAGTGGCGCAGTCCGTAGTGGCAGACTCGACAGAAACGGTAGGAGCTGTAGAAGCTACAGTCAAACTAGCGCCAGTGTCAACAGCAACAGCACTAGCCGTGTCACTAGCAGCGGCTGAAGGAACTGGTATAGGTGTAGCAAACGAAATAAGCTGCGACGGACGGGGAGTTATAGGCGAGTCCAGCCCTGTAGGGTTAGAATTTATTAAAGTTGGTTCAATGGCTGGTAGGTTTGCCTTTTTGCGCTTAGGTGAAACTCTCATAAGCTGCAAATTGCCAAACATACTTGAAATTGAAGAAAACTTATCTTGTAGAGAACGAAAATCCTTATAAAGGTCATCAAATCCCAGTTTCGTCTGGCGCATAAAGGCTTTCATCTCAACTTCAGCGGAACGACAAGTTGGGCAGGTCCAGTTTAGGCATTTGCCCTCACGTATAAAGTCAAAGACACGGCCAGTCAGACCGGCACATTTTAAATGAGCCATATTGTCGCACATCCAGCATGCAACACAGGCTTCGGTTTGTATACCGCTCCATTGACAAGATGGATAACAACAAATCTTTAGGTCACTCATGGCGATGATTATTTACAAAAGATGCAGCAGACAGACAGTGTATATGAGTCTGACGGTGTATAAGCGACCTAAAGCTTATAAACACAGCAGTTATTCAGCAACAACAAATACGTATGCTCAAAGCAAAGAAGAGATGCACGCAACAACAAGAAGGCGTCGGTGAGCGCAGCACAAAGAAGAATACGCAAAGCGCCGCACGAAATAAAAGCTCGCACTGAGGAACAAGCAACAACAACATAAACTAAGCTGAGCAGCTAGGCTGAGCTTAAAATGCAAACAAAAATTGAGCAGCAACAACAAAACCGACAGAAGGACCCAGAAGTGCCAATATTGTAATTCCGAATAGCATTATATATTTAGATGCACTGCATTTGCTACACTAGCTGTGCAACAGCGGTTTGAATTTGCCAAAACAGTTCCCTTATGCATTAATTGCCTTCGGTCGGGTCACACTGTTACTAAGTGCAGTAGTACCAAGTGTCGTGTATGCAATCGTCCTCACCATTCGTTGCTACACGTTTACACTGTCGTAAATGGAAATCGAGCGCTACCACCACCAGTTACCTCTGTCAAAACAGTATCGGGTGAATACGTTTTGGCTAGAGCACTTCTGGATTCTGGTTCACAAATTAATTTTGTAACAGAAGAACTTGCTCAAAAGTTGCAAGTGCGTCGAGAAGAATCGTGTATCAGCTTACGTGGAATTGGTGAGTCCAATACCCAAGTTAGGAAAAAAATACACACTGTGGTAAAGTCGCGAGTCAATTGTTGTGAGTTTCCGATCGATTTTTGGATTCTCAAGTCGATTTCTGGGTACCAGCCGAACCAAACAGTTAATTTAACTGGTTGGAAAATACCTAATAATCTGCAATTGGCCGATCCATGTTTTTTTAAACCGCAGAAGATTGATCGTTTTTCGAACTCTTATCTGTTGGTCAAATTAAACAAGGCCCTGACTGTCCCATCCTGCAAAAGACTCTCCTCGGATGGATTGTATCTGGTAGATACTCATCAAGCGGAGCGCCCGCTGATGAGATTGCTGTCAATCTGAGTTGTAAAGAAGAACCCTTGACCACGATTGATAGGACTTTGCAGAAGTTTTGGTCAGTTGAAGAGTTACCGAAACAAATTAAGTTTCAAACTCCAGAGCAACAGATGTGTGAAAAACATTTTTCTGAAAATACGCAAGTTTTGCCGTCAGGTCGTTTCGAAGTAAAATTGCCTTTCAAATCTGATCCAAGTAAATTAGGATTATCCTTTGACACCGCAAAGCGGCGGTTTTTGTTGCTCGAGAAAAAGTTGGAAAAGAATTTCGAATTAAAGAAAATGTACTTGGAATTCATGGAAGAGAACCTTTCTTTAGGACAAATGTCAGAAACTGACAATAAAATCCCAACAAGTCCACACTATTTTATTCCTCATCAGTGTGTTGTGCGACCAGAGAGTACATCAACTAAATTGCGCGTAGTCTTTGACGCATCCTGTCGTACCTCCACTCAAGTTGCGTTGAACGAAATGCTTATGGTTGGACCGACCATACAAGAAGAGTTGTACTCGACCTTGCTTCGTTTTCGCCTTCACAAATATGCTTTAACGGCTGACATTAAGAAAATGTATCGCCAAGTAATGGTACATGAAGCAGATCGAGATTTTCAGCTTGTAGTGTGGAGACGGGACCCATCTGACTCTTTGAAGATATTCAGGTTAAATACCGTCACTTACGGCACTGCGCCTGCTCCTTTTCTTGCGATTCGGTGTTTAATAAAGCTGAGTGAGAACATCGAGTCATCTCACCCAATAGCTGCTGATGTTATCAGGCATGATTTTTATGTAGATGACATGTTGACTGGTGCTGAATGTGTTGAGAAGCTGAAGACAATCAAGTCTGAAGTAAATCTGGCATTGCTAAGCGCAGGGTTTGAGCTAGCAAAATGGCACTCAAACAGTCCTGATATCTCCACATCCGAAAGCACAGCTAAGCCGATAACGATCTCAGAGTCAGATTCTACCAAAACTCTTGGAGTTCTCTGGTTGCCAAATGAAGATGTCTTCCAATTTAAGGTCGACAACCCTTTTTTGGGTCTCCGAGCAACAAAGCGGGACATTCTCTCGGTGACATCTCGTTTATTTGATCCTCTTGGACTGTTGAGTCCTCTAGTCGTAAAGGCTAAAGTCCTAATGCAGGAACTTTGGCTACAGAAGCTAGATTGGGACGAATCCATTCCATTAAGTTTGGAAACTGCATGGGAAACAATGAAATCAACTTTGATTCAGCTGCAAAATATAAAAGTACCACGGTTTGTTTTCACAGTTCCAACGTCACCGATTGAGATACATGGTTTTGCCGACGCCTCTATAAGAGCATATGGCGCCTGCGTGTACATACGCAGCAACACTGCAGAAGGTTTTCGCATTTCGTTGCTTACCTCAAAATCAAAAGTAGCGCCCCTCAAGACTAAGACATTACCTAGACTTGAGCTGTGTGCTGTTCACCTTCTTGCAGAGCTCTGTTCTCGAGTGAAGCCTTTCATAAAATCTCCAATAAATCAGACTATATTATGGTCAGATTCAGAGATCACACTCCATTGGATCAAAACCCATCCTTCGTTGTTATCAACATTCGTTTCAAATCGAGTGGCTGAGATCCAGGAGTGGACAGAGGATGCCATGTGGCGCCATGTTCCAACTAAGCAAAACCCAGCAGATATTGTCTCTCGTGGCTGCGATGTAAAAGAACTTTCAGAATCAATTTGGTTTAAAGGTCCCTCCTTTCTAGAAGAACACCAAGATGCCTGGCCTAAGAATGCTCATTTCGAGCTCACTGAGGAGATGCGCATGTTGGAAGTGCGAAATACCGCTGTTGGACTGGCAGCTGTAGTAGAGAGGTCCGAGTTATTAGACATTATTGAAAAATATTCATCGCATGCCAAACTGCTGAGAGTCTTTGCCTATGTTTTTCGTTTTATTAAAAAATGCAAAGATAAAACTGTCAAATTTGACAATGTTCCTACGGCGCAAGAGCGCAAGGAAGCGTTCCTAAAAATTGTTGAAATAATTCAAGCTTTCGAGTTTCGAGAAGAGATTGAAAGGGTTAGCAAGAGCGCCCGTTTGGGTCCGAGTTTACAGTCTCTTAATCCATTTTTACACACTTATAGTGGATCATGGTGTACATTTTCATTGTTGCGAGTTGGGGGCAGACTTCTAAATGCTCCTATTTCATATGATGCCAAGTTTCCATTGATACTGACAAAACGCTCACAATTCGTTCGAAGCTATGTCATATATCTTCACCAAACTAATTGTCATGCTGGCCCTAGAGCACTCGTGAGCATTCTTAGAGAACAACTGTGGCTAGTCAATGCTCAAGAGATCTGTCGTCAGACAGTTCGATCATGCATTCGTTGTTTTAAATGCAAACCACAATTGCTGACGCAAATAATGGGAAATTTGCCAGCAGATCGGCTCCGAGCGCTCCGCCCATTTACAATATGTGGCGTTGATTTTTGTGGCCCAATCAACACTACGTTGAGAATTCGTGGAAAGCCTCCATATAAAACATATTGTTGTGACTTCTGCTTGAAGTTGGTCAAAAGTCAAAGATGAGTATATGTTCACTACTCAGGGGTTATTTAATTCAATAATTATAACTTAATTTCACTATTTGACAGTTGGTGTGTGTTTATGAACTTATATATATATATGAATTTAAGAAACGGTTTTAAGCGCGACCAGAGTGCAGTGCATGTGTAGTGTGCTCAGCCAAAGATCAAAAGGGAATGTAACAAGAGCGTTTAATCAGCGCTCTCATTCTTTGGATTGTGCTGCTAACTCTTGCAGGTTGTTGGTAGTGCTAACTCTTGTTAGTAATTTAACGATAACGATAAACGTTCGAACATGCCGGCCCCTAAAAATGCTAAAACCAGCATTTTTACTGAAACGAGATAAGTGTTCGTTATGGTATGTAAATGAGTGAACAAAGAATGGTACATTGCTTTAGATTGCGTGGGTAGCGTCAGTATAGGTCGGAATTGGTAATCGGCAGATTTTAGAGATGGAGCGTTTATAAGTTCCGGAAGCAGTTTTGATTGTTGCTACGCGTACCAGGTTATCAGCTCCAGGATGCAATTCAAGAATTCGACCTAATTTCCATTCATTTGGTGCAACGTTGTCATCTTTGATGATGACGAGGTCGTTAACTTGTAGATTTGATTCCTCGTGACGCCATTTGGGACGAGCTTGTAAGTGAGCCAACCAGTCAGTGGTCCAGCGTTTCCAGAAATGTCGCACCATTCTCTGACCTTCTAGATATTGGTCGTTTAATGCCATGTCCTTTGATGTAGGTTCCGGTAGAGCTAACATTGAATCACCAATAAGGAAGTGTGCCGGTGTAAATGCATATGTATTGTTCAAATCAGAAGTTAAAGGGCACAACGGTCGGGAGTTTAAACAAGCCTCAATTTGTACCAGAACTGTTGACAACTGTTCAAAAGTCATGCGTATGCCTTTAAATGTGCGGAACAAATATGTCTTGACAGCCTTTACATTCGCTTCCCAAAGTCCTCCAAAATTTGGACTATGTGGGGGGTTAAAATGCCACTGAATATTGCGTGCAGTTAGTTCTGGTAACACTGTGCTAGATATGTCATTGAGAAACTCGCGATTCCACAATTGTAGAGATTTATCAGCGCCGATAAAATTCGTACCACAATCGCTATATATATTTGCGCAAAAACCTCTACGGCCAATGAAACGCTGCAATGCCCAAAGAAAATGTTGGGTGGTTAATCCTGTGACTGCTTCTAAATGAATGGCTTTGGTCGCTAAACATATAAATACCGCAATGTACGCTTTATAGGTTGTATGTCCTCGAAATCGTGATGCCTTGATTTCAAAGGCTCCTGTGTAATCTACTCCAGTGTTTATGAAAGCACGCTTCGGTGGGTTTACACGATGTAATGGAAGATCTCCCATAAGCTGCGCAGACGGTTTTGGGCGATGTTTGAAACAAGGGATACATTGACGAAGTATAGTTTTAACGGCTTGTTTGCCGTTGAGGATCCAAAAGGTTTGTTGAATTGTAGCAAGTGTGAGTTGGACACCTCCGTGTAACGTATTAAGATGGGCATTTCGAATGATAAGTTCAGTAAAGTGATGTGATTTTGGCAAAATAATTGGAGTGCGCTGATTTGACGAGATATGATGTGCGTTCTTGAGTCGGCCACGTACCCGCAGAATTTGATGTTCATCTAAACATGTTGAAAATTGACTCATTTTATTAGAGTTAGGTAAGCATTTTTTTGCTTGTAATTTAGATATTTCAGCGGCAAAGACTTCATGTTGAACCATTCGGACAAGTTGGTAAGAAGCATTTTGATATTCCGTAACAGTTATTGGACCGGTACGGCGTGTGTCACGAGTTGAGCGGCAATTGTGTATGAAGCGTTGCATATATGCTGTGACAAATAAGAGTTTGTTGTATGAAGAGTATAACGTAATAAATGTATCTTGAGTTGTGCAGACGTGTGTTGCTACAGCAGTTAACTTCTGCTCAACTACAGTACTTTCAAGGTTCGGAGTAGCTAGTTCATTGGTTGGCCACTGAGAGTCAGGCTGTGCCAGCCATGTTGGGCCAAACCACCATAGACTATGTGAAGCTAGCTGTGAGGGTGTGAGACCGCGTGTAGCACAGTCAGCTGGATTGTCCTTTGTTGGCACGTGTCGCCATTGGGAAGCATTGCTGTGTTCTAAGATTTTCCCAATTCGATTTGCAACAAAAGTTTTCCAGCGGTTTGGATTTCCATTGAGCCAGTATAGCACGATCGTGGCATCAGACCAGTAATGAACAGAAACTGTGTGATTATATGTGCGAAGTTCCTGGTAGATCCATCTAGACAATTGCGTAGCTAATTGTGCGCCGGAAAGTTCAATTCTAGGTATTGTCATAGGCTTGATGGGTGTCACTCGGCTACGGGATGCGAGCAAATGCGTGTGTATATGACCATCAAGACAGTGTGCTCGTAAGTAAGCACATGCTGCGTATGCCAGCTGTGATCCGTCACAAAATATGTGGAGTTGTAGGGACTTAACATTTGTAAAGTCGAAACCTAGCCAACGAGTTACGTGTACAGCCTCTATGGCTGGCAAATGTGCAATATAATCGTGCCACCGTGCCTGTATTGGTGTTGGTAATTCCTCGTCCCAATCCAATGAAGTGGAAGAATCTTGGTCTCGTTGTATGCGGATGGTCCATACTTCTTTGAGGATCGCTTTAGCCACGGTTATGACCGGCGCTATGAATCCCAAGGGATCGTAGAGTCTTGCAACTGTGGATAATAACGATCGTTTAGTAAATGTATTGGGAAACTTGAAGTTAATTTTAAAACCATAAAAGTCTTGCTTGGGATGCCAATACAAACCCAAAGTCTTAATTGAATCGTTGTTGTCAAACTCTAAGATGCTACTGTTTGACAAGTGTGATAAAGGAATGCTGGTGAGAAGGGATGGGTGATTTGACGCCCATTTCCTAAGGTCCATGCCAGCAGATCGCAACGTTGCAATTAGTTGATCTCGTATCAGCAACGCGCCTTCGACTGTTTTATGTCCACTTTGGATATCGTCGACATAAATCTCTTTAGTAAGCACATTTTCAGCTAGTGGATATCGTTCTCGTTCGTCATGCGCTAATTGATGCATAACGCGTATAGCCGTATATGGGGCTGATGCTGTTCCAAATGTGACAGTTGTTAAACAATATTCTTTGGGTTGACCATTTCTATCGTACCAAAATATTCTTTGAAATTGGGCATCTTCTTGATGCATGTCGATACATCGGTACATTTTTTGAATGTCTGCGGCGAAAACGAAACGATGGAGTCTCCAATTCAAAATTACTCCTCCCAAATCGTTTTGAAGAGCTGGGCCAACACAGAGAATATCATTAAGCGATTTTCCGTTGGAGGTTTTACATGATGCATCGTATACGACACGCAGCTTTGTTGTGATGCTTTCTTCTTTGATGACTGCATGATGTGGTAATGTACATGATGCGAAAAATGTTTGCCCTTTTTCATTTGCAACACGGTGCTGGTCTTCAGTACTTGTAGCTTCAGTGATCTGTCCCAGATCAAAGTATTCTTGAATGACTGATGCATACTGATTCTGCAATTCAGGTTTCTTTTGCAATTTTCTGTCAAGCAGATGAAAACGATTTAAAGCTATTTGTCGTGATTTTCCTAATATTTGAGTTGGATCATAAAGCGTTTTCAACGGTAAGCGCACCATGTATTTTCCATTTGGTTGACGTACGTGCGTGCGTTGAAAATGGTTTTCACACCACTGTTCCTCTGCAGTGAGTTGACGTTCGGTACTGATTTGTTCAGTCTCGAAGAATTTTTGTACTAAGGTCTCTAAATTGGTTTGATGACAACGAATGGATACTGTGTGAACCTTCGCTGTTTGTAGTTGGCCAAAAACTATCCATCCCAATTGTGTGCGTTGGGCGACAGGTTGGTCAGGGTTGCCCTTACGTATTTCAGGCATTATAATTTGAGGAATAACGTCCACGCCAATCAGCATATCGATGCGGCTGGGGCGTGTAAAAGTGGGATCCGCCAGTGGCAGTCCTTGTAGATGAGTACATGCGTGTACTGCAAGATTTGCCTTTGGTAACTGTGTTGTTAAAGAACGAAGAACAAAGGCTGGATTTACACAAATGTTGAATTCTGAATTAGATAACGAAGTTAACGTAAACATAGTTGTGAATTTGCATTTGTTGTTAGAGGTCGAACCCACTCCGGTGATTTCTGCTCTAGTGCGGTGACGTTGGAGTCCGAGAGACTGCACAACGTTTTCAGTAATAAGAGTTCCTTCGGAACCATGATCGATGAGTGCGCGAACAATAGCCGATTGGCCTGTGGCAATATTATGTATCCGAACCAAGGCGGTTGCGAGGATCATATTGCGCAAAGGAAGATGAGACGCAGCTGCCGTGACGAGTTGCGCTGTGTTGGATGAGCTAATAATCGGAACCTTTTGAGCCGGAAGCTGCGATGAAAAGTTCATATTAGTATCCGCATAATTATTAGTAAAATTTAATAAAGTGTGATGACGTTTACCACAATGTGTGCAGTTCTTGCTGCTGCTGCACTGTGAAAGTGAATGTGTTTGACTGAGGCAATTGAGGCATGCATGTATTCGATCATCGATAGATTTTCTAGCAAAACAATCCTTGGCTAGAAAGTCAGGACAACGCCTTAAAATGTGGTTTTCATTGCAATGGGCACAAATTGGAAGATGAGCAGATCCAGTTCCCGTGTGAAAACTGCTACTATGATGCTTAATGTTGCGTGACTGTTTAGCAGGTTTCCTGTGGGAAGCATTCTGTGGATAGGATTGTCGCAATAGTTGTGGTGACTGGCGATTTTCGAGCATATCGATACTGACCAGTCGACAGTTCAGAAATTTTTCTAACATCGTAAACGTAGGAATTTCAACTATGCTACCTAGCGAATGCTCCCAGGCTTGGAGTGTTTCTGGCGCAAGTTTCGTGGTGAGGTGATGCATAATCCAGTGGTCACAAGATTGGATAGGAATATTGAGACGCTTAAATTCATTTATACATACGTTGGCAACGTTTAGCATCCGCTTAATTTCGGATGAATTTTCTTTACCTAAAGATTGTATATTGTACAACGCGTTCATGTGATGCATGAACTGCAATCGTGGATTGTTGTAACGAGTAACAATAAGATCCCATGCAAGTTGGTAGTTATGTTCAGTTAAATTCATTTGCTGTACATCTTGATCGCGATCCTTTGGAATAGCCTGCTTCAGAAAGTGGAATTTTTGTATGCTTGAGAGTGCTGCATTGCTATGAATCAGTTGAACAAAAACATCTTGAAAGGCGGGCCAGTCAATAAATTTGCCGGAAAAACTCGGTACAGGCAATTTGGGCAATTGGACTGAAGAGAGAGATGCCGCTGGTAACGCTGTAGAATTATGGACGCCAACAGATTCATTAACCGCTAATGGTGGTATACTGTTATCATACGCTTCTGACAAGGCGCATCCAACAGTAAGGTAATCTTCTTGAAATTTTTCATTAATGTTTTTTGCAAAATAGTCGTGCGAGCGCGGAAAATTGTTGACAATTATCGCTTGATGGTTTTTATTGAATTGCGATGATAATTCGTCCAAGTTTTTTAAACGATACTGACAATATTGTTTGGTTTTTCGGGATGCGCTGTCTTTCTTAAAATTGCTAAAAAGTTGTTTCAATTGTGTAAGGAGATCAAGTTGAAGCGCATAAAGATTATTAGTGTCGTCGAAAATATTTGCATTCGGCTTGGTCGATATTGAATCAGTCTCACTCTTATGCATTGTGACTCTCTTGAGTTATTTTTGGCGAATGTACTCAAACTTTGGACAAACAAGAACACACTCAAACAAACACTCACCCGTTGCTTTTAGTTATAACGGATCCGTCTTGTTATCGTTGATTCTTCTGTGCCCGTTATTCCTTTCGCTCTATCGTCTGACCGCTGCCGTCTTGTGCCGTCGTTTTACGTTATTTACGTATGTATTTAGCGTGGGGTACAGCCAGCAAAACGTAATGTATGTAGATATGTTTGTAGAATGTAAGCACTGCACTTCTGGTATATGTTAAATATATATTTATGTAGTTTAGGCTGCACAGCACCAATAGTTAACAAATAATGATGAAATTGAAACTGTTATAGAGTAATTGATTGAATTTGTTCCCCTCATGGGCCACCAAAAATGTTGTGACTTCTGCTTGAAGTTGGTCAAAAGTCAAAGATGAGTATATGTTCACTACTCAGGGGTTATTTAATTCAATAATTATAACTTAATTTCACTATTTGACAGTTGGTGTGTGTTTATGAACTTATATATATATATGAATTTAAGAAACGGTTTTAAGCGCGACCAGAGTGCAGTGCATGTGTAGTGTGCTCAGCCAAAGATCAAAAGGGAATGTAACAAGAGCGTTTAATCAGCGCTCTCATTCTTTGGATTGTGCTGCTAACTCTTGCAGGTTGTTGGTAGTGCTAACTCTTGATAGTAATTTAACGATAACGATAAACGTTCGAACACATATATTGCACTATTTGTTTGTTTTGCGTCCAAAGCGGTTCATTTGGAAATCGTGTCAGATCTGTCAACTAACACATTTCTTATGGCTTTTCAAAGGTTCGTCGGCCGCCGAGGAGTTCCACAAGTAGTCCATTGCGACAACGCGACGAACTTCGTCGGAGCTCAACGGCAGATGCAGGAGTTTCGGAACAGGATCGACGAGGAGGCGGATGCCCTTCGCGAATTCGCATCAAAAAGCGGATGCGAATTTGTGTTCATACCGCCAAGAGCTCCGCACTTCGGGGGTCTATGGGAGGCCGGTGTGAAAACTGCAAAGCACCTACTCCTACGGACGGTAGGAGGCGTGCTCCTCACATCGGAGGAGTTGAGCACCGTGCTCGTGGCAGTCGAGGCAGCAATGAACTCCAGGCCTCTCGGCGCACCTCCTGATCGGGGGCCCATTAGCTTCTCCGCCAACAGAGGAAATCCCGGACCAAAAGGGTCTAAGCTGCTTGAAGCGATGGCGAGCTGTCTCGTCGCTCAAGCAACATTTCTGGCAGAAATGGTCCCGGGAATACGTGCTGGGGCTGCAAACTCGCGCCAAATGGCACCAGAGCCAGCCCAACATTCAAGACGGGGACCTCGTCGTCGTCGCAGAGGACAACCTTCCACCGCAGCAGTGGATGGTGGGCAGAGTCGTAGCCACTCACGTTGGGCAGGACGGCATGGTCAGGGTCGTAGACGTAAAAACGTGTAATGGAGGCACATACAGACGCGCTATCCACAAACTTGCGCCATTGCCAATTATTTAAAGGCTCCCTCAGCCTTTCAAAGGGGCCGGTGTTGGCGCAAATCTCTTATGTAGTATCTAAGTACCAAAATATTGTTTTATTATGAAGTCTAGTGTAAGTGAGAGTAGGGCGGAGCGGGAGCCAATAAAGCTTTCATCGCTCTTGGTGATTTCGCCCCGCTTCGCCGTGGTAGTTTAAGCTAGACTTAAGAGATAAAATTTGGATTTAGCATAAGTTAGTTGTCGAATCATATAACATGCGAGCGCACCTATTTTTTTTCGTTCTTTCATTTTCGCAATAAATTATAATTTTAAACATTTAAACGTGTTCTACGATTTAACTTTAAAAAAATCATAAAAACTCTTATGATTTTTCAATGTCTTCAACGAAAAATGGCAAACAATCCAAAACTTGCCACAGAGCTAAATGCTCAATTGAAAAATCTCATAAACAAAGGATACGCTGAAAAGTTAAGCGCTAAAGCAATAGCGAGCAGCTCAGATGATGCGTGGTATCTACCAACATTCACACTTCGAAACCCACACAAACCAGACAAGGTGCGATTGGTGTGGGACGCAGCAGCCAAATCAGATGGATTATCTCTAAATGATTACCTGATAAAAGGACCTGATCTACTTGTACCTTTGCTGCGTATAATGTACAATTTTCGAATAAGAGCAGTTGGCGTATGCGGAGACATAGCTGAAATGTTTCATCGCATAGCTGTAAACCAAGCAGACGCTAAAGCTCAACGCTTTCTCTGGAATGACCCGGAGACAGGCCAGGTAGATGCGTATCAGCTCAGCGTACTTACATTGGGAGCTGCATGCTCACCTTGCATTGCGCACTATGTGCGCGATCAAAATGCTGCTGCGCATGCCAACGAGTTCCCAGCTGCTGCAAAGGCGATCACCAAGTACCACTACGTAGATGACTACATAGACTCGTGCCACACGCCAGAGCAAGCAATCGCTTTGGCTACCGAAGTAAAAGAAGTTCACTCACGAGGCGGATTTCACATGCACAAGTGGTCATCATACTCCAAAGAAGTCATAGCAGCGCTAAATAATACAATATGTCAAAATGAGAAGAGATTTTTCAACAACGACGAAATTCACTCACATGAGAAGATTTTGGGTATGCAATGGAACCCAAATCAAGATGCATTCACATATGCTATCAAATTTGTTCGACTTAAGCGCAACCTTATTTCGCGCAACCAAGTGCCGACAAAACGAGAAGTCCTACAAGTACTAATGTCAGTCTTTGACCCTATGGGCTTTGTGTCGTGCCTAATGACAAATTTAAAAATACTGCTTCAACATATTTGGCGCATAAAAATTGACTGGGATGAGGAACTCACAACAGAACTGAACGATAAGTGGCGCGTTTGGCTGTCCTACGTACCAGTTATAGCCGAAACAAGCATACCAAGATGCTACTTTACGCAATGCAGGCCAGAAGATTGTCAAATACAACTTCATGTGTTCACCGATGCCGGGCGCCATCAAACGGGAACACGAGTTGCAGTTCCAGCAATGTCACTTGTGGACGGACTCAGCAACAGTCCTGTCGTGGCTCAATGCCGACCCACGCAGATACAAGCAGTTCGTCACGTTTAGAGTGGCCGAAATTCTGGAGCTCACAAATAAAGATGACTGGAGATGGGTGGCCGGCAATATGAATGTGGCTGACGTCGCCACAAAATCCCAACGAGGTCCAGATGCATACACGCAATGGTTCGCCGGGCCCGATTTTCTCAAACTGGCTCCATCCGAGTGGCCAAAACCAGCTGCAAACCGTACAGACATCAACGATGAGCTTAGACCTAGATTTTTGCATATGAGAGCAGAATCCAAACAGTGCAACTACGAGTACTACGGTGACTGGAACCGTTTGGTCAAAGCTGTCGCGTATTGGTTTCTTTATAAGCAGAAACTTAAAAATAAAGTAAACAAGACTGTGGACGCTATTTGTCTAACGGTGGATCACATCACCAGCGCCCAGATGTATATATACAGAGAAGTACAACTGGAAAATTTCGCAGACGAATATGCCACCATCAGCCAAGGAAATCCTGTCTACCGCAGCAGCCCGCTGTGGAGACTGCAACTATACATCGACGATGACGCCGTAATAAAAGTATGCGACCGAGCAAGGCGATACATCGGCATGTCCAAGGGTCTCGTCGTACTTGTACCAACACATTGGGTATCGAAATTGATAGTACGTCACTATCATGTAAAATATTATCATGTAAATCATGAGACCGCAATAAATGAGGTGAGACAATGTTACTACATTCCCAAATTAAGACCTCTATTTAAAACAGAGCGCCGCAATCGCCAACACTGTAAGCTCCAAAAGGCTCAACCTGTACCCCCACAAATGGCAGCACTGCCCAGAGCCAGGATGGCAGCATTCCAACGACCGTTTACATACGTAGGCGTCGACTATTTTGGACCGCTTACTGTAACACACGGGCGACAGGCGTTAAAGCGCTGGGGCATGATTATCACATGTCTCACGATGAGGGCAATTCACATAGAGATTGCCTACAATTTAAGTACGGACTCGTGCCTAATGGCCCTCCAAAACTTTATTGCCCGCCGAGGAGCACCGCTAGAAATTTATAGCGATAACGGAACGAACTTCCGTGGGGCAGAAGCATTCCTGCGCGAATCATGTAACCTCGACGAAGTAAAAATACATCATGATCTCGCGCTTAAAGGGATCAAATGGAAATTTAATCCGCCAGCCGCACCTCACATGGGAGGCGCCTGGGAGCGTCTAGTGCGCTCAATTAAAACTGTACTCTACCGTATATCACCACATCAAAAGTTTACTGACGAGAGTCTACGTACGGCTCTCATGCAAGTGGAGATGACGGTCAACTCACGCCCGTTAACATTTGTGTCCCTTGATGACGAGGATCAAGAGGCTATCACGCCCAATCACTTTTTATTGGGCTCGTCAAACGGAGCAAAAACTTTCTGCGATACTGACCAAATTAATTACAGGTGGTGCCTACGCCAAAGCGAGACGTTTGCAAATATGTTCTGGAAGCGATGGGTGACAGAAGTTCTACCTATAATAACCAGAAGAGGCAAATGGTATCAAAAGGTCAAACCAATCACAGTTGGCGATGTCGTCTTAATAGTCGACGAAAATCAACGCAGAAATACCTGGCTGAAAGGAAGAGTTATTGACGTGGTCACCGCTGACGATGGCCAAGTCAGACAAGCAAGAGTACAAACTTCAAACGGCACGTTACTCCGCCCAGCCGTCAAATTAGCAGTTCTAGATGTCAGCAATGATTTGAAGTAAGCTCCTGCGTTTGCTTACTGGGGGAGAATGTTGCTGAAATTTACAACTAAGCGGCTAATTTTTGGGACCAGCCTAAATCGGACTGGAAGCAGCAGTTGAACAACAAAGCAACGGCACCAAAATAACCGTAACATCGCTATAGCGAGCGCTCGAAGTACAGCATGCAGAACTGACCAGCCAGTGGCAATCGTCAAAGCGAGAGAAGCAGACGTAATTTTTTAAAGCATCACATCACATTCTTTGTCGGCAGTAGCATATTACTTTTAACACGTTTTGATAAATAAATATTGTAAAATAAACCTAAAGTGTTACTGCGGCAAGTGCTCTGAAAGTACGGAAGCGAATTCTCGCAACAGTACTAATCTATACTAACGCTTTAAAGCTGACAATTAAAGATGTAATCAACAAAAAATTGCCCGATAGAATTTTTATAACTCTAGCTAGGAATGACATAAAAAATTGTCAAAACCTAAAACGAGCAGCTCAGGAAGAGGGAATTTATGAGAATGAACATTTTGAAAAACCGAGAGAAAAATTAAATAAGAATAACCAAAGAACTAACCGCTTTAATAATGCCAACCAAAATATGGAATATTCTATCGCCCGAATACGAATAATGCATACAATCAGAATAATTCTCATAGACCCAATACTAATAGACAACTACAACCAACATACGGGAATTTAGGAATGCTTTGAACCAAGGTAGGAGCCAAAATCCCCTTAACTATAATAATCAAAGGAACCAATCAAATTATACTGTAGCTAATCAGCCGTTCAAGAGACCGAGAGAAATTCAGAGCGGCCAGATGAAAATGGATGTAAATTTTCATCAAGTAGCCTCGGAAGACAAAAATGTAGTCCCTATTTAAAAATTGAGTTGAATGGAAAAATTTGGAAGGGAATAGCTGATTCGGGTTCATCAGCTAGTATTATGAAATTTAATATAATAGGAACTATAGAGTTTGAGGAAGATGCTATTGTTCGCACTATGGGAGGAAAGGTGCGATTAACAAAAAATATAATATTATCCCCTAGTATAACCTGTCCGTCTAAGCAAAAATTTTACATAAAAGACTTTTCCGATTATTATGATATATTGTTGGGTAGAGATTATTTGAAAGCCACTCGTGCCCATATTGATTACGAAGATGATACCGTAATATTGGGAGGTAAAGTATATAAAGTTATTAATGAGGAAGAAATAGAAGATAGGAACAATGATACACCAGATACAGATGAATTTAATTTTGCTGTTAATAACGAGATAAAAGAAAGCAATTTGTTAAGGATAGAACATCTAAACCAAGAAGAAAAGGAGTGCTTAAAAAAGCTATTATATGAATTCCGTGATGTCCAATATAGGGAGGGTGATAATTTGAAACTTAACAAGCACTATTAAACATTCAATTAAGACAAAGCATGAGGGCCCAGTTTATAAAAAGCCATATAAATATGCGCAAATATTTGACGAAGAAGTCATCAAACAAACCAGTGAGATGCTTGGGCAGGGAATAATTTCAAAATCAAGTTGTCCTTACTGTTCAACGATCCACATGGTTCCAAAAAAAATGGATGCTTCTGGCAAAGATAAGTATAGAATGGTTATAGATTACCAACCATTAAATGAAATAGCAATTAAGAACAAGTTTCCTACACCTAGAATTGATGAGATATTGGATAAATTAGGTAGATGCCAATATTTCACTACGATAGATTTAGCGAAGGGTTTTCATCAAATCCAAATGGATGAGGACTCAATTGCCAAAACGGCTTTCTCGACCAAACACGGTCATTATGAATTTACTCGTATGCCGTTTGGCTTAACAAATTCCCCGGCAACATTCCAGCGTTACATGAATAATTTGTTAGAAGATTTAATCTATAAAGATTGTTTTGTTTCCCAAGATAACATAATAGTGTTCTCAACTTCATTGGAGGAACATATGTTTGTGGGTGTATATCATTAAGAATGGTGTTAAATAAATTAAAGCAGGCTAATCTGAAATTACAAATGGATAAGTGTGAATTCATGAAGAAAGAAACTGAATTTTTGGGACATATAATTACCACAGAAGGCATAAAGCCCAATCCTAATGAAATAAGCGCAATTGTTAATTTCCCCATACCCAAGACAACTAAACACATAAAATCATTTTTGGGATTGTGCGGATTTTACAGAAAATTCATAACAAATTTTGCAAGCAAAGCTAAACCAATGACTATGAGACTAAAAAAGGGAGCAACAATTAAAATAACCGATGAGAAGTATCTCGAAGCTTTTGAAAAATTAAAGGTACTTATTACCACAGACCCGATTCTGGTCTATCCAGACTTCAATAATCCCATCTCCCTTACCACAGATGCAAGTAACATGGCAATAGGAGCCGTCTTATCACAAGACCGTAAACCTGTTTGATAAGCAAGTAGGACTTTAAATGAGCACGAAACCAATTATTCAACAATAGAAAAGGAACTATTAGCAATAGTGTGGGCGACTAAGTATTTCCGGTCGTATCTTTTTGGTAGGAAGTTTGAGATATTGAGCGATCACAAACCATTAGTTTGGTTAAATAATATAAAGGAGCCCAACATGAAATTGCAAAATGGAAGATAAAGCTGAACGAATTGGATTATCAGATTAAATATTTACCGGGAAAAGAAAACCACGCTTTGTCTAGAGTTAAGGCGGACAAAGAAGAAGAAGAAAAACTAAAAGAAAAGAAAAGAAAGTGTTGTGGGGGGGCTTCTTCCTACCAATAATTGTTGGCTAAAGTGTTCCTGTGTGTTTTCCTTTTGTCCTATATGTCACCTCTAGTAAGTGTACACGTTGTTGTTATGTTTTAATAACTGTTTATTGTAGTGTGCATGTGGTTGTATGTACAATGTTGTATGTATGTTAATCTGAAATGTGTGTCAAAACGCAAAAGTGCCGCGCGCAGAGGGTCTGCTTACAGATATGTTGATTTGATTACTAATTAGTGCAAGCGCAGCTTGCACTCAGCGAGATCGGAAAGCGCCGTCAGCGAAGCTTCTCACCACGGCACCCAGCACGATGGAGACTTGCGACGGACGATAGAATGTTTCGTCAGCAAGCACGAGGCTCGAAAATTTGGCCCTGGCGGCTTCTCCAATCGTCCGCAGAGGAGTTCTCATGTTCAGGTCCGGGTCGACCTTGAACACCACCTCCAGCCTTGTCGACGTATCGAGCCTGGACCCAACCACGGCAGTACATGCCTTCTCGTCGCCAATGCGCGTCGTAGGCAGCTTGAATGCGGACGCAAGTGAGGCATTGATCCGGCTCACCGGTGCGCATGAATCGATCAGCGCTCGGGTGTCGTACCGAGTGGAGCCGTTGTCAACGGTTATAATGGCCGTCGGAAGCACTTGCGTCCCCTGGTGCATCAGGAGTGATGCGAGCGATGGCGACGAGAGGCGCTTGGAGTCAGTTGGGGTAACCACTGCGGAGCGAGGTGTGGGACGTATGCGTGGAAGCATGGGCGGCGATCGGGACTGACTGTCCGAATGAGGCCGCGAGCGTTGTCGCTTGGATGCACGGAGGTGGAGGAGCGTGTGGTGGTCGTCTCCACAGATGCGGCACCGATCACCACTCCGACAGGATTGCCGGGAGTGCTGGTGTGCCAAGCAGTTTGGACTGTGCTTTGTAATTCTTTCAAGGCGGATCCTGACTCATGGGAGACAGAGTTCAGGTTGAGGAGGATCTTCAGTTGACTGTTGACCAGTAACCTTTTATTTTCGAAGCGATCCTTGAGATTGTCCCAAGCCGCCTGAAAACCTTCATTGGTAAGCGGGGATTTTGAGACAATCTCGTTTGCTTCACCCTTTGTTTTGGAGAGCAAGTGAAATAGTTTTTCGACTGGAGTTAGTCGCGCATTGTTAATATAAACAGCTGTGAATAAGTCACGAAAGGTGGGCCATCGCAGATAGTCTCCTGAAAAAACTTCTGTAGGGCAAGGCGGGAGAGATATGTTGTGACTTGGAGGCTCTTGAATTTGTTGTTGAGCGTACTGTGCATTTTTAGCGGAGAGGGCTTTAATGCGTTGGGTAAGGACGGCTATGCACCGCTCGTATATTTGGCTCTAACGACTTGTAAATCCCTTCGAGCTTCGTCGCTGTCCATCGCAATTAGAGCCCTGGAGCAGGACTTGTACTCTTGCACGACTTGTTCCCACAGCGTTTTCGTTGTATCGCGTCGGACTTCTAACGCGTCGGGTGAATCCTCTGCAGAAAATGCCGAATTTATACGGTCTTCGAAATGGATTAAGTCATCCGTGGATGCAATGAAATTTGCGATAGCCATGTTGCTCATATTCCTCTTAATCTGGGATTGACTCCTTGTAGCTACCTTACTTGTAGTGGCACCTGGTGTAGGAGTTGACGTTTTTGCAGCTAACTTTGAAAGAGTTGGAACAGTTAGCCTATGCGTCGAAACAGGTGTTTTCTCTTCACTACGTGCTACTGATGTTGGAGTTGCGCCTTGTGCACTTGCTCTTGGAGGAGCGGATGATGTGCGGCGCACAGATGGATGTACGAGAGGAGCTAGCTTTTTATCGCTACCAGGACAGGATGATTTTCTACCCTTATCACTGCCAGTGGGCATAGTATGCCTTGCGATCGATTAAAAAATCGAAAAAACGACCGGACGATCAACGGACCTGAATAAGCTAGAAAAATATGGAGCGATTGGGAGCAACAACGAGTACGTGGTGTTTTGAAGTTGAGCTTGAAAACGGATGTGGATGGATCGCGTTGAAGCCGTTGGAGATATTAATATATACGCGTGATGCATGGATGAATATATATACAGTCGAACCTGCTTAAGTTGGCCACTGATGGTTCAACAATTTTTGGCCAACTTATGCAGGTGGCCAACTTATGAGGGGGTAGAGTTTTATACTGATATTATGTTATTTTTTTACTTTTTATAATTAGATTTTGTGGGTCATGATTGTTTTAACATAACTCTTTATTTAATAATACAAATGATAAAAAAATAAACACAAATTAATTATTAACTTCATTTTAACATAAATTAATTCAAATTTTCAGAATATGTATACTATATTAAAGCAGTCTACAAGTTTGTTTCAATAATAATTTGTATGTAATCATGTTTTTAAACTTAAAATGTCACTTAAGTTACATTACTTTAAATCTTTTATATTAGTTTGCTTATAAGCTTTTGATTTTGCAATTTTTGTTTCAAGCGTGCTTTTAAATTTCATTAAATGAGTTGTTGCTTCTGGAAGTTGCTCCATTGAAAAACCAATGAGATCATTACAATATTTGAGATATTGTTGGTTTCTCAATAGATTCCACGGATACTTCTGAATCGGTATCTGAGATTTCGGATGCGTTTACTATTTCACTTACAACATCGTTCAACAACTCGTCAATATTGCCACTAATGACCTCGTGCACATTCTCATTCTCCATGTGATGGATTTGATTGACTTCTCCCGAAAGAATCTTAAATTGAATATTGTGGCGCTTCCTGAATGACTCCAGCCAACCATTGGGCTACCTGACATAACCGCGCCTGCCATAACCGCGAACTATTTTTGTCATAAGCGCGACTTATGAAATATTAGTGAAATAAGCGCGACTCTCTTAATTTTAATTTTGTCGTAAGCGCGACACCGAATTTTTGAAAAAATAGCAGTCGCGGTAATGTCAAAAATTTTCGTTATAAGCGCGACGTCCAAAAATTTAAAAATTTGCGTTCGCGCTTATAACGAAATTTTTTGACATTACCGCGACTGCTATTTTTTTAAAAATGTGGTGTCGCGCTTATGACAATTTATTTTGTTATTAGCGCGACAGCTAAATTTATAAAAATTTCGAGTGAATGGAAAGCCACAACAATATCAAAATTTAAATTGGTAGTTCAATGAAGGAAAATCACAATATTCGATGTGTATTGGATGTGATTGTTTTCAAGTTTCGCTATTATAACAAATAAAAATGACATTACCGCGACAAATAAAAATCAATTTTTTTGGTGACGCGGTAATGGCAATTTGTTTTGCCATAAGCGCGACACTTGAAAACGTGATTTGTAATGTTCGCCCTTATAACAAAAAAAAACTGTCATAACCGTGACACCAAAAAATAATTTTTTCAGCTGTTGCGGTAATGTCATTTTTGTTTGTTATAATAGCGAATGGGCTAAGGAAATGTTCTGCCACAAACGCGAATTCGCGATTATGACAAAAATAAAAGACATCATCAAGCAGGTCCACTTTTTCAGTAACGGTTAATTCTACCAGCGTTTTTGTTTACATTCTAAACATAAATTTATTAGACAACCCGCTTACACACACCATAACTTATGAACTTACATTTAAGCAACGCACTTTCGGGTTAACTAATAAAATCGACGCTATAATACACAATTATTTAACAATTTTCTATAAACAATGCAATCAATTTTGTACATATTTATGTTTCGATAATGCGGTCTTTGCTAATCAGCTGTTTTTATACATTAATAACATGTTATCAGTGTAGAATATGCATGATCTTTACACAACACATATTTTTAAGGTGTCCAACTTTAACAGGTTCAATTGCATTGACAAAATTAAAAAATCGATCAAAAAGTGGCCAACTTACAAGATATGCAGGTGCAACTTAAGCAGGTTAAAATTGTATTTTTGTACTGATATATTTTGGTTTCACTGAAAAGTGGCCAACTTAAGGAGGTGGCCAACTTGTGAGGGTGGCCAACTTGGCAGGTTCGACTGTATATATTATATATATTGTATGTGTAATTTATCTTGTGTGTGTAGATGTATAGATAGATGTGTATTTAAATGTATAAATGGTGTGTGTAAATTGATCCGTTGTGTATCAAATAAATACGAGGTGTGTAGATACTTGTATGATTAGGGTGTAAATTTATACGTTGTGTGTGTAGATATACACTTGTTGTGTTAATTTATATATATATGTTGTGTGTATAAATATATATGTTATGTGTAGAATATATATATGTTGTGTGTATAAATATATATATGTTGTGTGTATAAATATATATTGTGAATGGAGATATATTTATTTATGTAAATATTTTTTTGTATATATATTTTGTAATATTTTTTCGCGGCTTTGAATTATTAATTTAATATGATTTTATTTATTTATTTATATTTGGAATAGGGATGGTGTTCAAGTCGGTTGATGTACCGACTTAAAAGTTAGAGTAAAACACAGTTTGATTTTTTCTTTATTTGTACTGGATATATGTATGTGTATATATGAGTAGTTGGAAATGTGGAATTTTATATATTGGAATGTTGGAAAAAACAGTGCAATTTTATGTATGTGTGTGCAAGAATGTTGGAAATAACAGTGCAATTTTGTATATGTGTGTGCAAGAATGTTGGATTGTGTGCATGTGCGTATAGGAGGAATTTAGTGCCAGCAAAAAACGTTGGAAAAAAATGTGCGCGTAATCGTGTGTTCGCGACGGAAAGAGAAGAAATGCTCACCCGGAAATGGAGCTCTTCTAAACTGGAGACAAATGTGGCATAGTATTTAGTTTTCGTGTTTGGAAGTGCTGTTATATTTTTTTTTTTTTTTTTTTTTATTATTATTTTTATTGAAAATTTTTATATACGGATATATGTATATTTATTTTTATTTTTAAGTTTCTTTTGATTTTGTAAAGTAAAGTAAAGTAAAGTAAAGTAAAGTAAAGTAAAGTAAAGTAAAGTAAAGTAAAGTAAAGTAAAGTAAAGTAAAGTAAAGTAAAGTAAAGTAAAGTAAAGTAAAGTAAAGTAAAGTAAAGTAAAGTAAAGTAAAGTAAAGTAAAGTAAAGTAAAGTAAAGTAAAGTAAAGTAAAGTAAAGTAAAGTAAAGTAAAGTAAAGTAAAGTAAAGTAAAGTAAAGTAAAGTAAAGTAAAGTAAAGTAAAGTAAAGTAAAGTAAAGTAAAGTAAAGTAAAGTAAAGTAAAGTAAAGTAAAGTAAAGTAAAGTAAAGTAAAGTAAAGTAAAGTAAAGTAAAGTAAAGTAAAGTAAAGTAAAGTAAAGTAAAGTAAAGTAAAGTAAAGTAAAGTAAAGTAAAGTAAAGTAAAGTAAAGTAAAGTAAAGTAAAGTAAAGTAAAGTAAAGTAAAGTAAAGTAAAGTAAAGTAAAGTAAAGTAAAGTAAAGTAAAGTAAAGTAAAGTAAAGTAAAGTAAAGTAAAGTAAAGTAAAGTAAAGTAAAGTAAAGTAAAGTAAAGTAAAGTAAAGTAAAGTAAAGTAAAGTAAAGTAAAGTAAAGTAAAGTAAAGTAAAGTAAAGTAAAGTAAAGTAAAGTAAAGTAAAGTAAAGTAAAGTAAAGTAAAGTAAAGTAAAGTAAAGTAAAGTAAAGTAAAGTAAAGTAAAGTAAAGTAAAGTAAAGTAAAGTAAAGTAAAGTAAAGTAAAGTAAAGTAAAGTAAAGTAAAGTAAAGTAAAGTAAAGTAAAGTAAAGTAAAGTAAAGTAAAGTAAAGTAAAGTAAAGTAAAGTAAAGTAAAGTAAAGTAAAGTAAAGTAAAGTAAAGTAAAGTAAAGTAAAGTAAAGTAAAGTAAAGTAAAGTAAAGTAAAGTAAAGTAGTGAAGTGAAATAGTTTTTCGACTGGAGTTAGTCGCGCATTGTTAATATAAACAGCTGTGAATAAGTCACGAAAGGTGGGCCATCGCAGATAGTCTCCTGAAAAAACTTCTGTAGGGCAAGGCGGGAGAGATATGTTGTGACTTGGAGGCTCTTGAATTTGTTGTTGAGCGTACTGTGCATTTTTAGCGGAGAGGGCTTTAATGCGTTGGGTAAGGACGGCTATGCACCGCTCGTATATTTGGCTCTAACGACTTGTAAATCCCTTCGAGCTTCGTCGCTGTCCATCGCAATTAGAGCCCTGGAGCAGGACTTGTACTCTTGCACGACTTGTTCCCACAGCGTTTTCGTTGTATCGCGTCGGACTTCTAACGCGTCGGGTGAATCCTCTGCAGAAAATGCCGAATTTATACGGTCTTCGAAATGGATTAAGTCATCCGTGGATGCAATGAAATTTGCGATAGCCATGTTGCTCATATTCCTCTTAATCTGGGATTGACTCCTTGTAGCTACCTTACTTGTAGTGGCACCTGGTGTAGGAGTTGACGTTTTTGCAGCTAACTTTGAAAGAGTTGGAACAGTTAGCCTATGCGTCGAAACAGGTGTTTTCTCTTCACTACGTGCTACTGATGTTGGAGTTGCGCCTTGTGCACTTGCTCTTGGAGGAGCGGATGATGTGCGGCGCACAGATGGATGTACGAGAGGAGCTAGCTTTTTATCGCTACCAGGACAGGATGATTTTCTACCCTTATCACTGCCAGTGGGCATAGTATGCCTTGCGATCGATTAAAAAATCGAAAAAACGACCGGACGATCAACGGACCTGAATAAGCTAGAAAAATATGGAGCGATTGGGAGCAACAACGAGTACGTGGTGTTTTGAAGTTGAGCTTGAAAACGGATGTGGATGGATCGCGTTGAAGCCGTTGGAGATATTAATATATACGCGTGATGCATGGATGAATATATATACAGTCGAACCTGCTTAAGTTGGCCACTGATGGTTCAACAATTTTTGGCCAACTTATGCAGGTGGCCAACTTATGAGGGGGTAGAGTTTTATACTGATATTATGTTATTTTTTTACTTTTTATAATTAGATTTTGTGGGTCATGATTGTTTTAACATAACTCTTTATTTAATAATACAAATGATAAAAAAATAAACACAAATTAATTATTAACTTCATTTTAACATAAATTAATTCAAATTTTCAGAATATGTATACTATATTAAAGCAGTCTACAAGTTTGTTTCAATAATAATTTGTATGTAATCATGTTTTTAAACTTAAAATGTCACTTAAGTTACATTACTTTAAATCTTTTATATTAGTTTGCTTATAAGCTTTTGATTTTGCAATTTTTGTTTCAAGCGTGCTTTTAAATTTCATTAAATGAGTTGTTGCTTCTGGAAGTTGCTCCATTGAAAAACCAATGAGATCATTACAATATTTGAGATATTGTTGGTTTCTCAATAGATTCCACGGATACTTCTGAATCGGTATCTGAGATTTCGGATGCGTTTACTATTTCACTTACAACATCGTTCAACAACTCGTCAATATTGCCACTAATGACCTCGTGCACATTCTCATTCTCCATGTGATGGATTTGATTGACTTCTCCCGAAAGAATCTTAAATTGAATATTGTGGCGCTTCCTGAATGACTCCAGCCAACCATTGGGCTACCTGACATAACCGCGCCTGCCATAACCGCGAACTATTTTTGTCATAAGCGCGACTTATGAAATATTAGTGAAATAAGCGCGACTCTCTTAATTTTAATTTTGTCGTAAGCGCGACACCGAATTTTTGAAAAAATAGCAGTCGCGGTAATGTCAAAAATTTTCGTTATAAGCGCGACGTCCAAAAATTTAAAAATTTGCGTTCGCGCTTATAACGAAATTTTTTGACATTACCGCGACTGCTATTTTTTTAAAAATGTGGTGTCGCGCTTATGACAATTTATTTTGTTATTAGCGCGACAGCTAAATTTATAAAAATTTCGAGTGAATGGAAAGCCACAACAATATCAAAATTTAAATTGGTAGTTCAATGAAGGAAAATCACAATATTCGATGTGTATTGGATGTGATTGTTTTCAAGTTTCGCTATTATAACAAATAAAAATGACATTACCGCGACAAATAAAAATCAATTTTTTTGGTGACGCGGTAATGGCAATTTGTTTTGCCATAAGCGCGACACTTGAAAACGTGATTTGTAATGTTCGCCCTTATAACAAAAAAAAACTGTCATAACCGTGACACCAAAAAATAATTTTTTCAGCTGTTGCGGTAATGTCATTTTTGTTTGTTATAATAGCGAATGGGCTAAGGAAATGTTCTGCCACAAACGCGAATTCGCGATTATGACAAAAATAAAAGACATCATCAAGCAGGTCCACTTTTTCAGTAACGGTTAATTCTACCAGCGTTTTTGTTTACATTCTAAACATAAATTTATTAGACAACCCGCTTACACACACCATAACTTATGAACTTACATTTAAGCAACGCACTTTCGGGTTAACTAATAAAATCGACGCTATAATACACAATTATTTAACAATTTTCTATAAACAATGCAATCAATTTTGTACATATTTATGTTTCGATAATGCGGTCTTTGCTAATCAGCTGTTTTTATACATTAATAACATGTTATCAGTGTAGAATATGCATGATCTTTACACAACACATATTTTTAAGGTGTCCAACTTTAACAGGTTCAATTGCATTGACAAAATTAAAAAATCGATCAAAAAGTGGCCAACTTACAAGATATGCAGGTGCAACTTAAGCAGGTTAAAATTGTATTTTTGTACTGATATATTTTGGTTTCACTGAAAAGTGGCCAACTTAAGGAGGTGGCCAACTTGTGAGGGTGGCCAACTTGGCAGGTTCGACTGTATATATTATATATATTGTATGTGTAATTTATCTTGTGTGTGTAGATGTATAGATAGATGTGTATTTAAATGTATAAATGGTGTGTGTAAATTGATCCGTTGTGTATCAAATAAATACGAGGTGTGTAGATACTTGTATGATTAGGGTGTAAATTTATACGTTGTGTGTGTAGATATACACTTGTTGTGTTAATTTATATATATATGTTGTGTGTATAAATATATATGTTATGTGTAGAATATATATATGTTGTGTGTATAAATATATATATGTTGTGTGTATAAATATATATTGTGAATGGAGATATATTTATTTATGTAAATATTTTTTTGTATATATATTTTGTAATATTTTTTCGCGGCTTTGAATTATTAATTTAATATGATTTTATTTATTTATTTATATTTGGAATAGGGATGGTGTTCAAGTCGGTTGATGTACCGACTTAAAAGTTAGAGTAAAACACAGTTTGATTTTTTCTTTATTTGTACTGGATATATGTATGTGTATATATGAGTAGTTGGAAATGTGGAATTTTATATATTGGAATGTTGGAAAAAACAGTGCAATTTTATGTATGTGTGTGCAAGAATGTTGGAAATAACAGTGCAATTTTGTATATGTGTGTGCAAGAATGTTGGATTGTGTGCATGTGCGTATAGGAGGAATTTAGTGCCAGCAAAAAACGTTGGAAAAAAATGTGCGCGTAATCGTGTGTTCGCGACGGAAAGAGAAGAAATGCTCACCCGGAAATGGAGCTCTTCTAAACTGGAGACAAATGTGGCATAGTATTTAGTTTTCGTGTTTGGAAGTGCTGTTATATTTTTTTTTTTTTTTTTTTTTATTATTATTTTTATTGAAAATTTTTATATACGGATATATGTATATTTATTTTTATTTTTAAGTTTCTTTTGATTTTGTAAAGTAAAGTAAAGTAAAGTAAAGTAAAGTAAAGTAAAGTAAAGTAAAGTAAAGTAAAGTAAAGTAAAGTAAAGTAAAGTAAAGTAAAGTAAAGTAAAGTAAAGTAAAGTAAAGTAAAGTAAAGTAAAGTAAAGTAAAGTAAAGTAAAGTAAAGTAAAGTAAAGTAAAGTAAAGTAAAGTAAAGTAAAGTAAAGTAAAGTAAAGTAAAGTAAAGTAAAGTAAAGTAAAGTAAAGTAAAGTAAAGTAAAGTAAAGTAAAGTAAAGTAAAGTAAAGTAAAGTAAAGTAAAGTAAAGTAAAGTAAAGTAAAGTAAAGTAAAGTAAAGTAAAGTAAAGTAAAGTAAAGTAAAGTAAAGTAAAGTAAAGTAAAGTAAAGTAAAGTAAAGTAAAGTAAAGTAAAGTAAAGTAAAGTAAAGTAAAGTAAAGTAAAGTAAAGTAAAGTAAAGTAAAGTAAAGTAAAGTAAAGTAAAGTAAAGTAAAGTAAAGTAAAGTAAAGTAAAGTAAAGTAAAGTAAAGTAAAGTAAAGTAAAGTAAAGTAAAGTAAAGTAAAGTAAAGTAAAGTAAAGTAAAGTAAAGTAAAGTAAAGTAAAGTAAAGTAAAGTAAAGTAAAGTAAAGTAAAGTAAAGTAAAGTAAAGTAAAGTAAAGTAAAGTAAAGTAAAGTAAAGTAAAGTAAAGTAAAGTAAAGTAAAGTAAAGTAAAGTAAAGTAAAGTAAAGTAAAGTAAAGTAAAGTAAAGTAAAGTAAAGTAAAGTAAAGTAAAGTAAAGTAAAGTAAAGTAAAGTAAAGTAAAGTAAAGTAAAGTAAAGTAAAGTAAAGTAAAGTAAAGTAAAGTAAAGTAAAGTAAAGTAAAGTAAAGTAAAGTAAAGTAAAGTAAAGTAAAGTAAAGTAAAGTAAAGTAAAGTAAAGTAAAGTAAAGTAAAGTAAAGTAAAGTAAAGTAAAGTAAAGTAAAGTAAAGTAAAGTAAAGTAAAGTAAAGTAAAGTAAAGTAAAGTAAAGTAAAGTAAAGTAAAGTAAAGTAAAGTAAAGTAAAGTAAAGTAAAGTAAAGTAAAGTAAAGTAAAGTAAAGTAAAGTAAAGTAAAGTAAAGTAAAGTAAAGTAAAGTAAAGTAAAGTAAAGTAAAGTAAAGTAAAGTAAAGTAAAGTAAAGTAAAGTAAAGTAAAGTAAAGTAAAGTAAAGTAAAGTAAAGTAAAGTAAAGTAAAGTAAAGTAAAGTAAAGTAAAGTAAAGTAAAGTAAAGTAAAGTAAAGTAAAGTAAAGTAAAGTAAAGTAAAGTAAAGTAAAGTAAAGTAAAGTAAAGTAAAGTAAAGTAAAGTAAAGTAAAGTAAAGTAAAGTAAAGTAAAGTAAAGTAAAGTAAAGTAAAGTAAAGTAAAGTAAAGTAAAGTAAAGTAAAGTAAAGTAAAGTAAAGTAAAGTAAAGTAAAGTAAAGTAAAGTAAAGTAAAGTAAAGTAAAGTAAAGTAAAGTAAAGTAAAGTAAAGTAAAGTAAAGTAAAGTAAAGTAAAGTAAAGTAAAGTAAAGTAAAGTAAAGTAAAGTAAAGTAAAGTAAAGTAAAGTAAAGTAAAGTAAAGTAAAGTAAAGTAAAGTAAAGTAAAGTAAAGTAAAGTAAAGTAAAGTAAAGTAAAGTAAAGTAAAGTAAAGTAAAGTAAAGTAAAGTAAAGTAAAGTAAAGTAAAGTAAAGTAAAGTAAAGTAAAGTAAAGTAAAGTAAAGTAAAGTAAAGTAAAGTAAAGTAAAGTAAAGTAAAGTAAAGTAAAGTAAAGTAAAGTAAAGTAAAGTAAAGTAAAGTAAAGTAAAGTAAAGTAAAGTAAAGTAAAGTAAAGTAAAGTAAAGTAAAGTAAAGTAAAGTAAAGTAAAGTAAAGTAAAGTAAAGTAAAGTAAAGTAAAGTAAAGTAAAGTAAAGTAAAGTAAAGTAAAGTAAAGTAAAGTAAAGTAAAGTAAAGTAAAGTAAAGTAAAGTAAAGTAAAGTAAAGTAAAGTAAAGTAAAGTAAAGTAAAGTAAAGTAAAGTAAAGTAAAGTAAAGTAAAGTAAAGTAAAGTAAAGTAAAGTAAAGTAAAGTAAAGTAAAGTAAAGTAAAGTAAAGTAAAGTAAAGTAAAGTAAAGTAAAGTAAAGTAAAGTAAAGTAAAGTAAAGTAAAGTAAAGTAAAGTAAAGTAAAGTAAAGTAAAGTAAAGTAAAGTAAAGTAAAGTAAAGTAAAGTAAAGTAAAGTAAAGTAAAGTAAAGTAAAGTAAAGTAAAGTAAAGTAAAGTAAAGTAAAGTAAAGTAAAGTAAAGTAAAGTAAAGTAAAGTAAAGTAAAGTAAAGTAAAGTAAAGTAAAGTAAAGTAAAGTAAAGTAAAGTAAAGTAAAGTAAAGTAAAGTAAAGTAAAGTAAAGTAAAGTAAAGTAAAGTAAAGTAAAGTAAAGTAAAGTAAAGTAAAGTAAAGTAAAGTAAAGTAAAGTAAAGTAAAGTAAAGTAAAGTAAAGTAAAGTAAAGTAAAGTAAAGTAAAGTAAAGTAAAGTAAAGTAAAGTAAAGTAAAGTAAAGTAAAGTAAAGTAAAGTAAAGTAAAGTAAAGTAAAGTAAAGTAAAGTAAAGTAAAGTAAAGTAAAGTAAAGTAAAGTAAAGTAAAGTAAAGTAAAGTAAAGTAAAGTAAAGTAAAGTAAAGTAAAGTAAAGTAAAGTAAAGTAAAGTAAAGTAAAGTAAAGTAAAGTAAAGTAAAGTAAAGTAAAGTAAAGTAAAGTAAAGTAAAGTAAAGTAAAGTAAAGTAAAGTAAAGTAAAGTAAAGTAAAGTAAAGTAAAGTAAAGTAAAGTAAAGTAAAGTAAAGTAAAGTAAAGTAAAGTAAAGTAAAGTAAAGTAAAGTAAAGTAAAGTAAAGTAAAGTAAAGTAAAGTAAAGTAAAGTAAAGTAAAGTAAAGTAAAGTAAAGTAAAGTAAAGTAAAGTAAAGTAAAGTAAAGTAAAGTAAAGTAAAGTAAAGTAAAGTAAAGTAAAGTAAAGTAAAGTAAAGTAAAGTAAAGTAAAGTAAAGTAAAGTAAAGTAAAGTAAAGTAAAGTAAAGTAAAGTAAAGTAAAGTAAAGTAAAGTAAAGTAAAGTAAAGTAAAGTAAAGTAAAGTAAAGTAAAGTAAAGTAAAGTAAAGTAAAGTAAAGTAAAGTAAAGTAAAGTAAAGTAAAGTAAAGTAAAGTAAAGTAAAGTAAAGTAAAGTAAAGTAAAGTAAAGTAAAGTAAAGTAAAGTAAAGTAAAGTAAAGTAAAGTAAAGTAAAGTAAAGTAAAGTAAAGTAAAGTAAAGTAAAGTAAAGTAAAGTAAAGTAAAGTAAAGTAAAGTAAAGTAAAGTAAAGTAAAGTAAAGTAAAGTAAAGTAAAGTAAAGTAAAGTAAAGTAAAGTAAAGTAAAGTAAAGTAAAGTAAAGTAAAGTAAAGTAAAGTAAAGTAAAGTAAAGTAAAGTAAAGTAAAGTAAAGTAAAGTAAAGTAAAGTAAAGTAAAGTAAAGTAAAGTAAAGTAAAGTAAAGTAAAGTAAAGTAAAGTAAAGTAAAGTAAAGTAAAGTAAAGTAAAGTAAAGTAAAGTAAAGTAAAGTAAAGTAAAGTAAAGTAAAGTAAAGTAAAGTAAAGTAAAGTAAAGTAAAGTAAAGTAAAGTAAAGTAAAGTAAAGTAAAGTAAAGTAAAGTAAAGTAAAGTAAAGTAAAGTAAAGTAAAGTAAAGTAAAGTAAAGTAAAGTAAAGTAAAGTAAAGTAAAGTAAAGTAAAGTAAAGTAAAGTAAAGTAAAGTAAAGTAAAGTAAAGTAAAGTAAAGTAAAGTAAAGTAAAGTAAAGTAAAGTAAAGTAAAGTAAAGTAAAGTAAAGTAAAGTAAAGTAAAGTAAAGTAAAGTAAAGTAAAGTAAAGTAAAGTAAAGTAAAGTAAAGTAAAGTAAAGTAAAGTAAAGTAAAGTAACGAAAAGTAAAGTAACGAAAAGTAAAGTAACGAAAAGTAAAGTAACGAAAAGTAAAGTAACGAAAAGTAAAGTAACGAAAAGTAAAGTAACGAAAAGTAAAGTAACGAAAAGTAAAGTAACGAAAAGTAAAGTAACGAAAAGTAAAGTAACGAAAAGTAAAGTAACGAAAAGTAAAGTAACGAAAAGTAAAGTAAAGTAAAAAAAAGCTTTTTGCTCTTTTGTTCGGTTGGTCGTGTTTCTACCGCGCTCCGGTTACTTTTTATTTTTTATAAAAAAACCCTACGAATTTTAACCAATCTTTGTTCGCAATAACTAATAACTTAGTGGTGGTTCATTTAATTAAAGTGACAAACTCAAAATAACTGCAACAGTGTTAATTTAATTGCTAAAACATTTTGCTTAAATTCTAAACAGTGCAATTTGTTGTTGCTGCTCAATTTTTGTTTGCATTTTAAGCTCAGCCTAGCCGCTCAGCTTAGTTTTTGTTGTTGTTGCTTGTTCCTCAGTGCGAGCTTTTATTTCGTGCGGCGCTTTGCGTATTCTTCTTTGTGCTGCGCTCACCAACGCTTTCTTGTTGTTGCGTGCATCTCTTCTTTGCTTTGAGCATACGTATTTGTTGTTGCTGAATAACTGCTGTGTTTATAAGCTTTCGGTCGCTTATACACCGTCAGACTCATATACACTGTCTGTCTGCTGCATCTTTTGTAAATAATCATCGCCATGAGTGACCTAAAGATTTGTTGTTATCCATCTTGTCAATGGAGCGGTATACAAACCGAAGCCTGTGTTGCATGCTGGATGTGCGACAATATGGCTCATTTAAAATGTGCCGGTCTGACCGGCCGTGTCTTTGACTTTATACGTGAGGGCAAAGGCCTAAACTGGACCTGCCCAACTTGTCGTTCCGCTGAAGTTGAGATGAAAGCCTTTATGCGCCAGACGAAACTGGGATTTGATGACCTTTATAAGGATTTTCGTTCTCTACAAGATAAGTTTTCTTCAATTTCAAGTATGTTTGGCAATTTGCAGCTTATGAGAGTTTCACCTAAGCGCAAAAAGGCAAACCTACCAGCCATTGAACCAACTTTAATAAATTCTAACCCTTCAGGGCTGGACTCGCCTATAACTCCCCGTCCGTCGCAGCTTATTTCGTTTGCTACACCTATACCAGTTCCTTCAGCCGCTGCTAGTGACACGGCTAGTGCTGTTGCTGTTGACACTGGCGCTAGTTTGACAGTAGCTTCTACAGCTCCTACCGTTTCTGTCGAGTCTGCCACTACGGACTGCGCCACTAACAGCGTGACTGATGCGCCGTCCTCTGTCATCATTTTGAGTGGAGTCCCTATACCTGCCGCCCCGCCAACTGCTGACCCCTCGGACTCATTGGTAGGAGTGGCTCCTAAAAAGACAATCTTCGTCTCCAGGCTAATGCCATCGGCTACTGAAAATTGCATTAATCAATTCGTTTGCGAGAAGCTTAATATTTCTCCAAATGAAATTGAAGTATTTAAGTTCAATTTTAAGTATAAGCGCGATATCTCTTCGTTTAAGATTAGTGTCCCTGATTCTCTCTTTTCTGCTATACTTAATCCTTCATTCTGGCCTACTCATACTTTAGTGCATGAGTTTATTAGAAAACCTAAAAAGACTTTAGCATCTAATGTAGCTTCCTCTACAAGTGTAGTTAACACAGCTTCAAAAAACTAAATTCTGTTCTTACCATTCAATATCAGAATGTTCGTGGTCTCCTCTCTAAACTTAGTAGACTTTTCACCAATAGCGTAAATTTCGATTTTGATATTATTGCTTTCTCTGAAACCTGGCTTAATGCGTCTGTCTATGATTTTGAGATTTTTGTTAGCTCCTATGTAACCTACAGGCTTGACCGGTCTCCCGGTCGTGGTGGTGGTGTACTCATTGCTGTAAATGTAGCCTTAGAATCTCATTTACTATCTCTAAATTTTCCAATAGGCATTGAGTTCATTGCGGTAAAAGTGTTTTTTAATAATTCCTATATCTATTTTACTTGTTCCTATATACCTCCTTGCTCCGACTTGAGTGTATATCAGAATCATCTCACTGCCATTCGTATGGTGGCTGATTCTGTTGGTACTCGGGATCAAATTGTTGTCTTAGGCGACTTTAATCTGCCTACATTATATTGGCTTAGTTCAGTCAATTCTAGTTTTCTTTTTCCATCTGGTAATCATGAGTTTGTTACAGGACTGATTGATATCTCTCTCAGCCAAATAAATTTTATACATAATTGCTCAAATAGAATGCTTGACCTCGTTTTTGTCAATGATAATTCTGATTTTGAAATTTCTAGGGTCTGTCCGCTCTCCGTACCCGAGGATCCGTACCATCCGACATTACAAATCTCTTTAAAATTTAATGGTCTCTACCGAAATCAGCCACATGCTCACGCTCTTCGGTATCGCTGCTTTCGCAAGTCTAATTTTGTCGGTCTTAATAAATTTTTGTCCGAAGTTAACTGGTTGCCTTTGTTGACTACTAATGACCTTGACTTATCCATTTCCAATTTCTATCGGGTTTTATACGCTGCTTTTGATCTCTTTGTCCCTTATTCTGTCCCGGCTCCTTCTTTAAAGCCGCCTTGGTTTACTACTAGTCTGTCCTCTTTAAAAAATCGCAAGTCTTCTTCTTACAAAAAATTTAAGAAATCTGGATCTCCTGTCGACTTTTATAAGTTTTCTATTTTACGCAGCAAGTTCGTCCTTCTTAACAGAATTTGCTACAATAATTATCTTTCCCGCTGTCGGCTTAACTTCTGTAGTGATCCTAAAAAATTTTTTTCTTTTGTTAATTCTAAACGTAAATCTTCCTTATTTCCTTCATCGCTATATTTCAAAAATGAAAGCTCTACTAACAATTCTGAAATCGCCGACCTGTTTGCGAAATTTTTTCAAACTACCTATTCTGTCAACCCTAATTGCATTGACCTTAACTATCCCTATAACCTACCACATTCAAATCTTATTGCTTATCCTGAAATCTTTGAAACCGACGTTTTACAATCCCTACTGTCCATTAAATCATCCTTCTCCCCTGGCCCAGATGCCATTCCTAGTTGCGTCTTAAAGCATTGTGCTCACTCTCTTTCTACACCATTATCTGTTCTTTTCCGCACTTCATTAAAATATTCTTATCTTCCGGCCATCTGGAATGAATCCTTTATTATCCCTATTCACAAAAAAGGTTCCAAGTCCAACATTGAGAACTACCGCGGTATTGCCAAGCTTTCATCAATTCCAAAAGTTTTTGAAAGGATTGTAACTTCACAATTGCAACACTACTGTCGTTCTTTAATGTCGGATTCCCAACATGGGTTTGTAAAACGTCGGTCCACTTCTACTAACCTTTTAGAACTTTCGTCTCTTATTAATCTTGGTTTTACGGAAAAAAAACAAACTGATGTCATTTATACTGACTTTAGTAAAGCATTTGATTCGGTAAATCATAGTCTTCTACTTGTTAAACTGTCTCGTCTGGGGTTTCCGTCTTGTCTTTTAAATTGGATATCGTCCTATTTATCCAACCGAGTCCAGAAGGTAGTTTTTAAAGGCTGCGAATCTACAGAAATTATGGTCACGTCAGGGGTACCTCAAGGTAGCCATCTAGGCCCTCTTCTTTTTAACTTATTTTTAAATGATCTCCCTCAGGTAATCTCATCTTCTCACATTCTTATGTATGCGGATGATGTTAAACTCTGTATGTCCTACTCCGATAATAATAAGTACTTACTTCTTCAGCATGATTTTGATAACATGCAATCTTGGTGCAATATCAACCAACTCTTTCTCAACAAGACAAAATGTAACGTTATGACATTTTATCGTTCTGCTCCTTATTTGGCCACTTACTCTTTAGAATCTTCTACCTTAGAACGCATCGAGAGTGTGTCTGACCTTGGTGTTTTGTTTGATCATAACCTTAAATTTAATAACCATATTTGCAACATCGTGAATAAGGCTAGAGGTGTTCTTGCTTTTATTAAGCGTTGGTCTAAAGAGTTTAACGACCCTTACACAACCAAACTTCTTTATATTTCTCTTGTCCGTCCAATTTTGGAATATTGTTCCTGCGTTTGGAGCCCTCAATACCACCTTTATCAGGACATGATTGAGTCCGTACAAAAGCAATTTCTCCTTTTTGCACTTCGTGGCTTAAACTGGGACCCAAATATCCGACTGCCGCCATATTCTGATAGACTTCGCCTTATAAAATTGCCTTCCTTAAATCACCGCAGAACATGCCACGGCGTGTTATTCTTGCATAAACTGTTACTCGGTCTTATCGATTCCAATGTACTCCTTAGCAAAGTTACTTTGGTCATACCATCCAGAGTAACTCGTAATTTTCGACCCTTAGCCTTACAATTTTGTAGATCTAATTATGCTTTGCACGACCCTTTCCGTGTCTTATGCTCTAACTATAATAACTTTTACAATTTCCTCTCTTTCGAACGGTCTATTCAATCTATCACTTCTTCTATCTTAAGTCACCTTGACTTGCCACTTCGAGCATCCTTGACCAATCCTATATTATGAGTCACCCACTTGGTCAATGGTGATCCATTGGCTTTTTTTGCGATATAATGTTTAATTTTTATCTTGCTTCCTCTTTTCAACTTTAATATTGTAAATCCAAGTTTCTGGCCAGTTCTTGATGTGAGTTGGTGCATATCATTAAAAAGTTCACCCATCGGGCTAGAGACGCGGATTAGTTCATATCAATTCCCTCGCTCTATTTTCTTTTCTAAATAATTTATATGTACTTTTTATACCCTGTACCTATAGGTACAAAGGGTATACTAGATTTGTGCAATGTATGTAACGGACAGAAGGAGGCGTGGCAGACCCCAAGTCCTTTATACCAAAATGCTTATCATAACCTCGGGTAGCGATTGAGCCATGTCCGTCCGTCCGTCCGTCCGTCCGTCCGTCCGTCCGTCCGTCCGTCCGTCTGTCCGTCCGTATGAACGCCTAGATCTCGGAGACTATAAGAGCTAGAGACACGAAACTTTACCAGCTGGTGCGCATATTTCCTAAGCAGATGAAGTTTGTTGAATCATGTCAATATCTTTCCCCGTTCCCCCGCTGTAGATTTTCGCGGTTCTTAGCCACACCGTTTAATATTTTCATTTGAAATTTAACAGAGCGATGCGTTGTAGTTACATGCATCTATGTGTAAAAAATGAACAAAATCGGACAAATACAACAGAAGTTATAGTCAAAAATGTGCAAACTTCACCTCCCCTTGCCAATAAACTGCGTCAATATTTGACTCTACGCAATTGTGGCTACAAGTGACCTAGAATCACAATTTTTGGTAAGCTGATTCATGTGGCTCTAATGAACAAATCCACATCCAAATTTTATCGATGCGGTCCCCCCACCCCCCGCAATGAAAATGAAAAATGAGTTACGAGTCGACTTTAAGATTTGAGAACAACACTTCTGGGTCTCGAATTAAAGCTTTCAAGTTTCATTGCGTGGCATTACATAGCTCAACAAATTTTTTCTCATCTGGGACTCGAAAATGGATTTTGAGTCGATTTTAAGTTTTGAGACCAACAATGACTCCACCAACGCAGCTTTCCATATGGATGGAAATTCGAACTTTGTCCTCCAAAATTTTTTGTCATCGGGGACTCGAAAATGGGTTTCGAGTCGTTTTTAAGTTTTGAGACCAAATGTCCACCAACGCAGCTTCCCATATGGATGGAAATTCGAACTTTGTCCTTCAAAATTAATTTTTTGCGATTATCTGCAATTGAAACATGTGAACTTTAGGAAATATATCGTTTTGAAATTATTTGGCTGTGTCAGGAGCATGACAAATAAAAACGTGAGCCGCCTGCACATTGTTAGGAGCTCTAATCTCAAGTTTGGTTATCCTTGCTCATATAGTCTTCAAGATCTAGGCGTTCATACAGACGCACATATAGTATATCAAAATCAATTTTTTCTGTTCTCCTGCTCATATTCGAGATAGTTTTGAGGGCTCAGCGGCGTCTCCTGCTATAAAATGAGATCATATGCAAGATTAAATTTTTTTCGAAAATAAAGCTATAGCGTGTACAGTATAAAGAACTATAGAGTTAAGGGAATCTTGGAATTTTTGAATAGAACAAAAGTTTTTCGCGGTTCTTAGCCACACAGTTTAATATTTTCATTTGAAATTTAACAGAGCGATGCGTTGTAGTTACATGCATCTATGTGTAAAAAATGAACAAAATCGGACAAATACAACAGAAGTTATAGTCAAAAATGTGCAAACTTCACCTCCCCTTGCCAATAAACTGCGTCAATATTTGACTCTACGCAATTGTGGCTACAAGTGACCTAGAATCACAATTTTTGGTAAGCTGATTCATGTGGCTCTAATGAACAAATCCACATCCAAATTTTATCGATGCGGTCCCCCCACCCCCCGCAATGAAAATGAAAAATGAGTTACGAGTCGACTTTAAGATTTGAGAACAACACTTCTGGGTCTCGAATTAAAGCTTTCAAGTTTCATTGCGTGGCATTACATAGCTCAACAAATTTTTTCTCATCTGGGACTCGAAAATGGATTTTGAGTCGATTTTAAGTTTTGAGACCAACAATGACTCCACCAACGCAGCTTTCCATATGGATGGAAATTCGAACTTTGTCCTCCAAAATTTTTTGTCATCGGGGACTCGAAAATGGGTTTCGAGTCGTTTTTAAGTTTTGAGACCAAATGTCCACCAACGCAGCTTCCCATATGGATGGAAATTCGAACTTTGTCCTTCAAAATTAATTTTTTGCGATTATCTGCAATTGAAACATGTGAACTTTAGGAAATATATCGTTTTGAAATTATTTGGCTGTGTCAGGAGCATGACAAATAAAAACGTGAGCCGCCTGCACATTGTTAGGAGCTCTAATCTCAAGTTTGGTTATCCTTGCTCATATAGTCTTCAAGATCTAGGCGTTCATACAGACGCACATATAGTATATCAAAATCAATTTTTTCTGTTCTCCTGCTCATATTCGAGATAGTTTTGAGGGCTCAGCGGCGTCTCCTGCTATAAAATGAGATCATATGCAAGATTAAATTTTTTTCGAAAATAAAGCTATAGCGTGTACAGTATAAAGAACTATAGAGTTAAGGGAATCTTGGAATTTTTGAATAGAACAAAAGTTTTTCGCGGTTCTTAGCCACACAGTTTAATATTTTCATTTGAAATTTAACAGAGCGATGCGTTGTAGTTACATGCATCTATGTGTAAAAAATGAACAAAATCGGACAAATACAACAGAAGTTATAGTCAAAAATGTGCAAACTTCACCTCCCCTTGCCAATAAACTGCGTCAATATTTGACTCTACGCAATTGTGGCTACAAGTGACCTAGAATCACAATTTTTGGTAAGCTGATTCATGTGGCTCTAATGAACAAATCCACATCCAAATTTTATCGATGCGGTCCCCCCACCCCCCGCAATGAAAATGAAAAATGAGTTACGAGTCGACTTTAAGATTTGAGAACAACACTTCTGGGTCTCGAATTAAAGCTTTCAAGTTTCATTGCGTGGCATTACATAGCTCAACAAATTTTTTCTCATCTGGGACTCGAAAATGGATTTTGAGTCGATTTTAAGTTTTGAGACCAACAATGACTCCACCAACGCAGCTTTCCATATGGATGGAAATTCGAACTTTGTCCTCCAAAATTTTTTGTCATCGGGGACTCGAAAATGGGTTTCGAGTCGTTTTTAAGTTTTGAGACCAAATGTCCACCAACGCAGCTTCCCATATGGATGGAAATTCGAACTTTGTCCTTCAAAATTAATTTTTTGCGATTATCTGCAATTGAAACATGTGAACTTTAGGAAATATATCGTTTTGAAATTATTTGGCTGTGTCAGGAGCATGACAAATAAAAACGTGAGCCGCCTGCACATTGTTAGGAGCTCTAATCTCAAGTTTGGTTATCCTTGCTCATATAGTCTTCAAGATCTAGGCGTTCATACAGACGCACATATAGTATATCAAAATCAATTTTTTCTGTTCTCCTGCTCATATTCGAGATAGTTTTGAGGGCTCAGCGGCGTCTCCTGCTATAAAATGAGATCATATGCAAGATTAAATTTTTTTCGAAAATAAAGCTATAGCGTGTACAGTATAAAGAACTATAGAGTTAAGGGAATCTTGGAATTTTTGAATAGAACAAAAGTTTTTCGCGGTTCTTAGCCACACAGTTTAATATTTTCATTTGAAATTTAACAGAGCGATGCGTTGTAGTTACATGCATCTATGTGTAAAAAATGAACAAAATCGGACAAATACAACAGAAGTTATAGTCAAAAATGTGCAAACTTCACCTCCCCTTGCCAATAAACTGCGTCAATATTTGACTCTACGCAATTGTGGCTACAAGTGACCTAGAATCACAATTTTTGGTAAGCTGATTCATGTGGCTCTAATGAACAAATCCACATCCAAATTTTATCGATGCGGTCCCCCCACCCCCCGCAATCGATTTACCGTGTTTTCTCCCACACCCCTTAACATATCAACTTGAAACTTACCCAATATAATTAAAATAGCTTCTTTGACGTAACTTTCGATTTTCATCAAAATCGGTATAAATTTACGGAACTTATAGGTATAAATATCGTTTTGCCCCCAAAAAAAAATAAATTCCAATTGGAAAGTTCTTAGATGGAATATGCAGGAAAAATTTTTTTGACACAAAAGGTACAGGGTATTCCACTGTCGGGCACCGCCTCGACTGTACCACATTTTTTATAATATAATGTCAACTGTACGTAGTTGTACCCCTCAAATAAATAAATAAATAAATAAATAAATAAAAGTAAAGTAAAGTAAAGTAAAGTAAAGTAAAGTAAAGTAAAGTAAAGTAAAGTAAAGTAAAGTAAAGTAAAGTAAAGTAAAGTAAAGTAAAGTAAAGTAAAGTAAAGTAAAGTAAAGTAAAGTAAAGTAAAGTAAAGTAAAGTAAAGTAAAGTAAAGTAAAGTAAAGTAAAGTAAAGTAAAGTAAAGTAAAGTAAAGTAAAGTAAAGTAAAGTAAAGTAAAGTAAAGTAAAGTAAAGTAAAGTAAAGTAAAGTAAAGTAAAGTAAAGTAAAGTAAAGTAAAGTAAAGTAAAGTAAAGTAAAGTAAAGTAAAGTAAAGTAAAGTAAAGTAAAGTAAAGTAAAGTAAAGTAAAGTAAAGTAAAGTAAAGTAAAGTAAAGTAAAGTAAAGTAAAGTAAAGTAAAGTAAAGTAAAGTAAAGTAAAGTAAAGTAAAGTAAAGTAAAGTAAAGTAAAGTAAAGTAAAGTAAAGTAAAGTAAAGTAAAGTAAAGTAAAGTAAAGTAAAGTAAAGTAAAGTAAAGTAAAGTAAAGTAAAGTAAAGTAAAGTAAAGTAAAGTAAAGTAAAGTAAAGTAAAGTAAAGTAAAGTAAAGTAAAGTAAAGTAAAGTAAAGTAAAGTAAAGTAAAGTAAAGTAAAGTAAAGTAAAGTAAAGTAAAGTAAAGTAAAGTAAAGTAAAGTAAAGTAAAGTAAAGTAAAGTAAAGTAAAGTAAAGTAAAGTAAAGTAAAGTAAAGTAAAGTAAAGTAAAGTAAAGTAAAGTAAAGTAAAGTAAAGTAAAGTAAAGTAAAGTAAAGTAAAGTAAAGTAAAGTAAAGTAAAGTAAAGTAAAGTAAAGTAAAGTAAAGTAAAGTAAAGTAAAGTAAAGTAAAGTAAAGTAAAGTAAAGTAAAGTAAAGTAAAGTAAAGTAAAGTAAAGTAAAGTAAAGTAAAGTAAAGTAAAGTAAAGTAAAGTAAAGTAAAGTAAAGTAAAGTAAAGTAAAGTAAAGTAAAGTAAAGTAAAGTAAAGTAAAGTAAAGTAAAGTAAAGTAAAGTAAAGTAAAGTAAAGTAAAGTAAAGTAAAGTAAAGTAAAGTAAAGTAAAGTAAAGTAAAGTAAAGTAAAGTAAAGTAAAGTAAAGTAAAGTAAAGTAAAGTAAAGTAAAGTAAAGTAAAGTAAAGTAAAGTAAAGTAAAGTAAAGTAAAGTAAAGTAAAGTAAAGTAAAGTAAAGTAAAGTAAAGTAAAGTAAAGTAAAGTAAAGTAAAGTAAAGTAAAGTAAAGTAAAGTAAAGTAAAGTAAAGTAAAGTAAAGTAAAGTAAAGTAAAGTAAAGTAAAGTAAAGTAAAGTAAAGTAAAGTAAAGTAAAGTAAAGTAAAGTAAAGTAAAGTAAAGTAAAGTAAAGTAAAGTAAAGTAAAGTAAAGTAAAGTAAAGTAAAGTAAAGTAAAGTAAAGTAAAGTAAAGTAAAGTAAAGTAAAGTAAAGTAAAGTAAAGTAAAGTAAAGTAAAGTAAAGTAAAGTAAAGTAAAGTAAAGTAAAGTAAAGTAAAGTAAAGTAAAGTAAAGTAAAGTAAAGTAAAGTAAAGTAAAGTAAAGTAAAGTAAAGTAAAGTAAAGTAAAGTAAAGTAAAGTAAAGTAAAGTAAAGTAAAGTAAAGTAAAGTAAAGTAAAGTAAAGTAAAGTAAAGTAAAGTAAAGTAAAGTAAAGTAAAGTAAAGTAAAGTAAAGTAAAGTAAAGTAAAGTAAAGTAAAGTAAAGTAAAGTAAAGTAAAGTAAAGTAAAGTAAAGTAAAGTAAAGTAAAGTAAAGTAAAGTAAAGTAAAGTAAAGTAAAGTAAAGTAAAGTAAAGTAAAGTAAAGTAAAGTAAAGTAAAGTAAAGTAAAGTAAAGTAAAGTAAAGTAAAGTAAAGTAAAGTAAAGTAAAGTAAAGTAAAGTAAAGTAAAGTAAAGTAAAGTAAAGTAAAGTAAAGTAAAGTAAAGTAAAGTAAAGTAAAGTAAAGTAAAGTAAAGTAAAGTAAAGTAAAGTAAAGTAAAGTAAAGTAAAGTAAAGTAAAGTAAAGTAAAGTAAAGTAAAGTAAAGTAAAGTAAAGTAAAGTAAAGTAAAGTAAAGTAAAGTAAAGTAAAGTAAAGTAAAGTAAAGTAAAGTAAAGTAAAGTAAAGTAAAGTAAAGTAAAGTAAAGTAAAGTAAAGTAAAGTAAAGTAAAGTAAAGTAAAGTAAAGTAAAGTAAAGTAAAGTAAAGTAAAGTAAAGTAAAGTAAAGTAAAGTAAAGTAAAGTAAAGTAAAGTAAAGTAAAGTAAAGTAAAGTAAAGTAAAGTAAAGTAAAGTAAAGTAAAGTAAAGTAAAGTAAAGTAAAGTAAAGTAAAGTAAAGTAAAGTAAAGTAAAGTAAAGTAAAGTAAAGTAAAGTAAAGTAAAGTAAAGTAAAGTAAAGTAAAGTAACGAAAAGTAAAGTAACGAAAAGTAAAGTAACGAAAAGTAAAGTAACGAAAAGTAAAGTAACGAAAAGTAAAGTAACGAAAAGTAAAGTAACGAAAAGTAAAGTAACGAAAAGTAAAGTAACGAAAAGTAAAGTAACGAAAAGTAAAGTAACGAAAAGTAAAGTAACGAAAAGTAAAGTAACGAAAAGTAAAGTAACGAAAAGTAAAGTAACGAAAAGTAAAGTAACGAAAAGTAAAGTAACGAAAAGTAAAGTAACGAAAAGTAAAGTAACGAAAAGTAAAGTAACGAAAAGTAAAGTAACGAAAAGTAAAGTAACGAAAAGTAAAGTAACGAAAAGTAAAGTAACGAAAAGTAAAGTAACGAAAAGTAAAGTAACGAAAAGTAAAGTAACGAAAAGTAAAGTAACGAAAAGTAAAGTAACGAAAAGTAAAGTAACGAAAAGTAAAGTAACGAAAAGTAAAGTAACGAAAAGTAAAGTAACGAAAAGTAAAGTAACGAAAAGTAAAGTAACGAAAAGTAAAGTAACGAAAAGTAAAGTAACGAAAAGTAAAGTAACGAAAAGTAAAGTAACGAAAAGTAAAGTAACGAAAAGTAAAGTAACGAAAAGTAAAGTAACGAAAAGTAAAGTAACGAAAAGTAAAGTAACGAAAAGTAAAGTAACGAAAAGTAAAGTAACGAAAAGTAAAGTAACGAAAAGTAAAGTAACGAAAAGTAAAGTAACGAAAAGTAAAGTAACGAAAAGTAAAGTAACGAAAAGTAAAGTAACGAAAAGTAAAGTAACGAAAAGTAAAGTAACGAAAAGTAAAGTAACGAAAAGTAAAGTAACGAAAAGTAAAGTAACGAAAAGTAAAGTAACGAAAAGTAAAGTAACGAAAAGTAAAGTAACGAAAAGTAAAGTAACGAAAAGTAAAGTAACGAAAAGTAAAGTAACGAAAAGTAAAGTAAAGTAAAGTAAAGTAAAGTAAAGTAAAGTAAAGTAAAGTAAAGTAAAGTAAAGTAAAGTAAAGTAAAGTAAAGTAAAGTAAAGTAAAGTAAAGTAAAGTAAAGTAAAGTAAAGTAAAGTAAAGTAAAGTAAAGTAAAGTAAAGTAAAGTAAAGTAAAGTAAAGTAAAGTAAAGTAAAGTAAAGTAAAGTAAAGTAAAGTAAAGTAAAGTAAAGTAAAGTAAAGTAAAGTAAAGTAAAGTAAAGTAAAGTAAAGTAAAGTAAAGTAAAGTAAAGTAAAGTAAAGTAAAGTAAAGTAAAGTAAAGTAAAGTAAAGTAAAGTAAAGTAAAGTAAAGTAAAGTAAAGTAAAGTAAAGTAAAGTAAAGTAAAGTAAAGTAAAGTAAAGTAAAGTAAAGTAAAGTAAAGTAAAGTAAAGTAAAGTAAAGTAAAGTAAAGTAAAGTAAAGTAAAGTAAAGTAAAGTAAAGTAAAGTAAAGTAAAGTAAAGTAAAGTAAAGTAAAGTAAAGTAAAGTAAAGTAAAGTAAAGTAAAGTAAAGTAAAGTAAAGTAAAGTAAAGTAAAGTAAAGTAAAGTAAAGTAAAGTAAAGTAAAGTAAAGTAAAGTAAAGTAAAGTAAAGTAAAGTAAAGTAAAGTAAAGTAAAGTAAAGTAAAGTAAAGTAAAGTAAAGTAAAGTAAAGTAAAGTAAAGTAAAGTAAAGTAAAGTAAAGTAAAGTAAAGTAAAGTAAAGTAAAGTAAAGTAAAGTAAAGTAAAGTAAAGTAAAGTAAAGTAAAGTAAAGTAAAGTAAAGTAAAGTAAAGTAAAGTAAAGTAAAGTAAAGTAAAGTAAAGTAAAGTAAAGTAAAGTAAAGTAAAGTAAAGTAAAGTAAAGTAAAGTAAAGTAAAGTAAAGTAAAGTAAAGTAAAGTAAAGTAAAGTAAAGTAAAGTAAAGTAAAGTAAAGTAAAGTAAAGTAAAGTAAAGTAAAGTAAAGTAAAGTAAAGTAAAGTAAAGTAAAGTAAAGTAAAGTAAAGTAAAGTAAAGTAAAGTAAAGTAAAGTAAAGTAAAGTAAAGTAAAGTAAAGTAAAGTAAAGTAAAGTAAAGTAAAGTAAAGTAAAGTAAAGTAAAGTAAAGTAAAGTAAAGTAAAGTAAAGTAAAGTAAAGTAAAGTAAAGTAAAGTAAAGTAAAGTAAAGTAAAGTAAAGTAAAGTAAAGTAAAGTAAAGTAAAGTAAAGTAAAGTAAAGTAAAGTAAAGTAAAGTAAAGTAAAGTAAAGTAAAGTAAAGTAAAGTAAAGTAAAGTAAAGTAAAGTAAAGTAAAGTAAAGTAAAGTAAAGTAAAGTAAAGTAAAGTAAAGTAAAGTAAAGTAAAGTAAAGTAAAGTAAAGTAAAGTAAAGTAAAGTAAAGTAAAGTAAAGTAAAGTAAAGTAAAGTAAAGTAAAGTAAAGTAAAGTAAAGTAAAGTAAAGTAAAGTAAAGTAAAGTAAAGTAAAGTAAAGTAAAGTAAAGTAAAGTAAAGTAAAGTAAAGTAAAGTAAAGTAAAGTAAAGTAAAGTAAAGTAAAGTAAAGTAAAGTAAAGTAAAGTAAAGTAAAGTAACGAAAAGTAAAGTAACGAAAAGTAAAGTAACGAAAAGTAAAGTAACGAAAAGTAAAGTAACGAAAAGTAAAGTAACGAAAAGTAAAGTAACGAAAAGTAAAGTAACGAAAAGTAATGTAACGAAAAGTAATGTAACGAAAAGTAATGTAACGAAAAGTAATGTAACGAAAAGTAATGTAACGAAAAGTAATGTAACGAAAAGTAATGTAACGAAAAGTAATGTAACGAAAAGTAATGTAACGAAAAGTAATGTAACGAAAAGTAATGTAACGAAAAGTAATGTAACGAAAAGTAAAGTAACGAAAAGTAAAGTAACGAAAAGTAAAGTAACGAAAAGTAAAGTAACGAAAAGTAAAGTAACGAAAAGTAAAGTAACGAAAAGTAAAGTAACGAAAAGTAAAGTAACGAAAAGTAAAGTAACGAAAAGTAAAGTAACGAAAAGTAAAGTAACGAAAAGTAAAGTAACGAAAAGTAAAGTAACGAAAAGTAAAGTAACGAAAAGTAAAGTAACGAAAAGTAAAGTAACGAAAAGTAAAGTAACGAAAAGTAAAGTAACGAAAAGTAAAGTAACGAAAAGTAAAGTAACGAAAAGTAATGTAACGAAAAGTAATGTAACGAAAAGTAATGTAACGAAAAGTAATGTAACGAAAAGTAATGTAACGAAAAGTAATGTAACGAAAAGTAATGTAACGAAAAGTAATGTAACGAAAAGTAATGTAACGAAAAGTAATGTAACGAAAAGTAATGTAACGAAAAGTAATGTAACGAAAAGTAAAGTAACGAAAAGTAAAGTAACGAAAAGTAAAGTAACGAAAAGTAAAGTAACGAAAAGTAAAGTAACGAAAAGTAAAGTAACGAAAAGTAAAGTAACGAAAAGTAAAGTAACGAAAAGTAAAGTAACGAAAAGTAAAGTAACGAAAAGTAAAGTAACGAAAAGTAAAGTAACGAAAAGTAAAGTAACGAAAAGTAAAGTAACGAAAAGTAAAGTAACGAAAAGTAAAGTAACGAAAAGTAAAGTAACGAAAAGTAAAGTAACGAAAAGTAAAGTAACGAAAAGTAAAGTAACGAAAAGTAAAGTAACGAAAAGTAAAGTAACGAAAAGTAAAGTAACGAAAAGTAAAGTAACGAAAAGTAAAGTAACGAAAAGTAAAGTAACGAAAAGTAAAGTAACGAAAAGTAAAGTAACGAAAAGTAAAGTAACGAAAAGTAAAGTAACGAAAAGTAAAGTAACGAAAAGTAAAGTAACGAAAAGTAAAGTAACGAAAAGTAAAGTAACGAAAAGTAAAGTAACGAAAAGTAAAGTAACGAAAAGTAAAGTAACGAAAAGTAAAGTAACGAAAAGTAAAGTAACGAAAAGTAAAGTAACGAAAAGTAAAGTAACGAAAAGTAAAGTAACGAAAAGTAAAGTAACGAAAAGTAAAGTAACGAAAAGTAAAGTAACGAAAAGTAAAGTAACGAAAAGTAAAGTAACGAAAAGTAAAGTAACGAAAAGTAAAGTAAAGTAACGAAAAGTAAAGTAAAGTAACGAAAAGTAAAGTAAAGTAACGAAAAGTAAAGTAAAGTAACGAAAAGTAAAGTAAAGTAACGAAAAGTAAAGTAAAGTAACGAAAAGTAAAGTAAAGTAACGAAAAGTAAAGTAAAGTAACGAAAAGTAAAGTAAAGTAACGAAAAGTAAAGTAAAGTAAAGTAAAGTAAAGTAAAGTAAAGTAAAGTAAAGTAAAGTAAAGTAAAGTAAAGTAAAGTAAAGTAAAGTAAAGTAAAGTAAAGTAAAGTAAAGTAAAGTAAAGTAAAGTAAAGTAAAGTAAAGTAAAGTAAAGTAAAGTAAAGTAAAGTAAAGTAAAGTAAAGTAAAGTAAAGTAAAGTAAAGTAAAGTAAAGTAAAGTAAAGTAAAGTAAAGTAAAGTAAAGTAAAGTAAAGTAAAGTAAAGTAAAGTAAAGTAAAGTAAAGTAAAGTAAAGTAAAGTAAAGTAAAGTAAAGTAAAGTAAAGTAAAGTAAAGTAAAGTAAAGTAAAGTAAAGTAAAGTAAAGTAAAGTAAAGTAAAGTAAAGTAAAGTAAAGTAAAGTAAAGTAAAGTAAAGTAAAGTAAAGTAAAGTAAAGTAAAGTAAAGTAAAGTAACGAAAAGTAAAGTAACGAAAAGTAAAGTAACGAAAAGTAAAGTAACGAAAAGTAAAGTAACGAAAAGTAAAGTAACGAAAAGTAAAGTAACGAAAAGTAAAGTAACGAAAAGTAAAGTAACGAAAAGTAAAGTAACGAAAAGTAAAGTAACGAAAAGTAAAGTAACGAAAAGTAAAGTAACGAAAAGTAAAGTAACGAAAAGTAAAGTAACGAAAAGTAAAGTAACGAAAAGTAAAGTAACGAAAAGTAAAGTAACGAAAAGTAAAGTAACGAAAAGTAAAGTAACGAAAAGTAAAGTAACGAAAAGTAAAGTAACGAAAAGTAAAGTAACGAAAAGTAAAGTAACGAAAAGTAAAGTAACGAAAAGTAAAGTAACGAAAAGTAAAGTAACGAAAAGTAAAGTAACGAAAAGTAAAGTAACGAAAAGTAAAGTAACGAAAAGTAAAGTAACGAAAAGTAAAGTAACGAAAAGTAAAGTAACGAAAAGTAAAGTAACGAAAAGTAAAGTAACGAAAAGTAAAGTAACGAAAAGTAAAGTAACGAAAAGTAAAGTAACGAAAAGTAAAGTAACGAAAAGTAAAGTAACGAAAAGTAAAGTAACGAAAAGTAAAGTAACGAAAAGTAAAGTAACGAAAAGTAAAGTAAAGTAAAGTAAAGTAAAGTAAAGTAACGAAAAGTAAAGTAACGAAAAGTAAAGTAAAGTAACGAAAAGTAAAGTAAAGTAAAGTAAAGTAAAGTAACGAAAAGTAAAGTAAAGTAACGAAAAGTAACGAAAAGTAAAGTAAAGTAACGAAAAGTAAAGTAAAGTAAAGTAAAGTAACGAAAAGTAAAGTAACGAAAAGTAAAGTAACGAAAAGTAAAGTAACGAAAAGTAAAGTAACGAAAAGTAAAGTAACGAAAAGTAAAGTAAAGTAACGAAAAGTAAAGTAAAGTAACGAAAAGTAAAGTAAAGTAACGAAAAGTAAAGTAAAGTAACGAAAAGTAAAGTAAAGTAACGAAAAGTAAAGTAAAGTAACGAAAAGTAAAGTAAAGTAACGAAAAGTAAAGTAAAGTAACGAAAAGTAAAGTAAAGTAACGAAAAGTAAAGTAAAGTAAAGTAAAGTAAAGTAAAGTAAAGTAAAGTAAAGTAACGAAAAGTAAAGTAACGAAAAGTAAAGTAACGAAAAGTAAAGTAAAGTAACGAAAAGTAAAGTAACGAAAAGTAAAGTAACGAAAAGTAAAGTAACGAAAAGTAAAGTAACGAAAAGTAAAGTAACGAAAAGTAAAGTAACGAAAAGTAAAGTAAAGTAACGAAAAGTAAAGTAAAGTAACGAAAAGTAAAGTAAAGTAACGAAAAGTAAAGTAAAGTAACGAAAAGTAAAGTAAAGTAACGAAAAGTAAAGTAAAGTAACGAAAAGTAAAGTAAAGTAACGAAAAGTAAAGTAAAGTAACGAAAAGTAAAGTAAAGTAAAGTAAAGTAACGAAAAGTAAAGTAACGAAAAGTAAAGTAACGAAAAGTAAAGTAACGAAAAGTAAAGTAACGAAAAGTAAAGTAACGAAAAGTAAAGTAAAGTAACGAAAAGTAAAGTAAAGTAACGAAAAGTAAAGTAAAGTAACGAAAAGTAAAGTAAAGTAACGAAAAGTAAAGTAAAGTAACGAAAAGTAAAGTAAAGTAACGAAAAGTAAAGTAAAGTAACGAAAAGTAAAGTAAAGTAACGAAAAGTAAAGTAAAGTAACGAAAAGTAAAGTAAAGTAAAGTAAAGTAAAGTAAAGTAAAGTAAAGTAAAGTAACGAAAAGTAAAGTAACGAAAAGTAAAGTAACGAAAAGTAAAGTAAAGTAACGAAAAGTAAAGTAACGAAAAGTAAAGTAACGAAAAGTAAAGTAACGAAAAGTAAAGTAACGAAAAGTAAAGTAACGAAAAGTAAAGTAACGAAAAGTAAAGTAAAGTAACGAAAAGTAAAGTAAAGTAACGAAAAGTAAAGTAAAGTAACGAAAAGTAAAGTAAAGTAACGAAAAGTAAAGTAAAGTAACGAAAAGTAAAGTAAAGTAACGAAAAGTAAAGTAAAGTAACGAAAAGTAAAGTAAAGTAACGAAAAGTAAAGTAAAGTAACGAAAAGTAGAGTAAAGTAACGAAAAGTAGAGTAAAGTAACGAAAAGTAGAGTAAAGTAAAGAAAAGTAGAGTAAAGTAGAGTAAAGTAAAGTAGAGTAAAGTAAAGTAGAGTAAAGTAGAGTAAAGTAAAGTAGAGTAAAGTAAAGTAAAGTAGAGTAAAGTAAAGTAGAGTAAAGTAAAGTAAAGTAGAGTAAAGTAAAGTAAAGTAAAGTAAAGTAAAGTAAAGTAAAGTAAAGTAAAGTAAAGTAAAGTAAAGTAAAGTAAAGTAAAGTAAAGTAAAGTAAAGTAAAGTAAAGTAAAGTAAAGTAAAGTAAAGTAAAGTAAAGTAAAGTAAAGTAAAGTAAAGTAAAGTAAAGTAAAGTAAAGTAAAGTAAAGTAAAGTAAAGTAAAGTAAAGTAAAGTAAAGTAAAGTAAAGTAAAGTAAAGTAAAGTAAAGTAAAGTAAAGTAAAGTAAAGTAAAGTAAAGTAAAGTAAAGTAAAGTAAAGTAAAGTAAAGTAAAGTAAAGTAAAGTAAAGTAAAGTAAAGTAAAGTAAAGTAAAGTAAAGTAAAGTAAAGTAAAGTAAAGTAAAGTAAAGTAAAGTAAAGTAAAGTAAAGTAAAGTAAAGTAAAGTAAAGTAAAGTAAAGTAAAGTAAAGTAAAGTAAAGTAAAGTAAAGTAAAGTAAAGTAAAGTAAAGTAAAGTAAAGTAAAGTAAAGTAAAGTAAAGTAAAGTAAAGTAAAGTAAAGTAAAGTAAAGTAAAGTAAAGTAAAGTAACGAAAAGTAAAGTAAAGTAACGAAAAGTAAAGTAAAGTAACGAAAAGTAAAGTAAAGTAACGAAAAGTAAAGTAAAGTAACGAAAAGTAAAGTAAAGTAACGAAAAGTAAAGTAAAGTAACGAAAAGTAAAGTAAAGTAACGAAAAGTAAAGTAAAGTAACGAAAAGTAAAGTAAAGTAACGAAAAGTAAAGTAAAGTAACGAAAAGTAAAGTAAAGTAACGAAAAGTAAAGTAAAGTAACGAAAAGTAAAGTAAAGTAACGAAAAGTAAAGTAAAGTAACGAAAAGTAAAGTAAAGTAACGAAAAGTAAAGTAAAGTAACGAAAAGTAAAGTAAAGTAACGAAAAGTAAAGTAACGAAAAGTAAAGTAACGAAAAGTAAAGTAACGAAAAGTAAAGTAACGAAAAGTAAAGTAACGAAAAGTAAAGTAACGAAAAGTAAAGTAACGAAAAGTAAAGTAACGAAAAGTAAAGTAACGAAAAGTAAAGTAACGAAAAGTAACGAAAAGTAACGAAAAGTAACGAAAAGTAACGAAAAGTAACGAAAAGAAAAGTAACGAAATAAATTTCTTAGGAGAAGAAGCAGAAAGCAATAATGCTACAGTGCACAGTGCACAAGAAGATAATCATTTTGATATACCAATAACTGAAAGAGCAGTTAACTATTATAACAGACAGATCAAGCTTATAAAAGGGAATGAGGATAAAGTAGAGACTGTGCTTTATTTCCACAAGCTACACATAAAAATAACATATAAAGAATTGACAATTGAAATCGCCAAACAAATGATAAAAGAGTATATTTGTGCAAAGAAGAGTGTTATTTATTTCCATAATGAAGCAGATTACTCAGTTTTTCATGAGGCATATTTAGAGATCATACGTCCAAATGATGCTACAAAATTAATAAAATCAAGCACCAAACTAACTGATATACAGACCTATGCAGAATTTAAAGAAATGATAATGAAAAAACATAAGGAATTTTTAAGCCAAAATTATTAAAACAAGATTACTTAAAACATATAAACTCAGAAAAATTACTAAGTATAAAAACTTCAACTTGGTTAAATTTAAATACCAACGAAATTTTCATAATTTCCCATATCCCAAGAGATAGCGCTCGAATCCCAGTCTTCGAAATAGTACCGTACCCAGATAATAATAATAATATACTAACTGAAAAGGTGTACGTTAAGTATGTCTTGTACGAAGATAAGTTATACAATAAGGAAACAAAGAACTTAGTATTTAATGAATGTATCAAGGGTATTTTGAAACAAACACCAACCGAATGCAAATTCACTAAAGCTTACAAAAATTATCAAATTAACTATGTGGAACCAAATATATTGTTAACCTGGAACTTACCTTAACTTACCTGAAATAAGACTAACCCAAGACTATGTTAGTAATAATATAACAAGATTAGAACCAATAGAGTTCATACAAACAAAAGAAATCTTACAACAACACACCAAATATAACAACGTATTCCAAATTATAACAATTTCTACATTTGTAATAATTATCATAGGTTTGATTGTATGTATATGTAATCTATAAATTTAAAATATTACCAAGTAAACTAATTGTCAAATATGCTAAATCAAAAGAAGACATAACTATAAGCCCTACAATAGAATTAAGAGACACAAAGAACTCGCAAATAGAACAGAACCCAATATTATACCCTAAGCTATACGCCTGAGGACAGGCCAATTTCAAAGGTTGGGGGAGTAACATATCCATATTAAGAACTCCACTCAAACAATCAAATTATGAATATGTTTACGTCTCTAACATTAACCTCATGTCAAATAACTTTACGACTCCAATGTTTAAGACTCCAAAAGAAATGTCAACCCTAATATTTTTACGACTCCGCGCAACAAAAATAACAATAATAAATTTAGCGGCAGCGTTAGATAACGCTGCGTACTTGAAACTCCAGCGACACACCATGGCTCAAGTACTTCGTCCGTTTGAACTCCAAGATCGTTATCGACCCCAAGAGGTCAAGATATAAATAAATATCCAAGAATTTTTTAAAGTTAATTTGCACTTACTTTATTATATATATAAATATAAATATATATATATGTGCGAACAAATTTTTAACAAAATGTGAAGGGGCGTATGTATGTGTGTGTGCGAATACGCGTGTAAATGCAAAGCGCAGTGGCCAGCCGGCAGGTGGTCCGTTAGTTTCCATTTCGTTTCTTTTGCGTTTTTTTATTCTTTTTGTTGCATCATGTTTATATGCGCATAAAATGTGGAAAAAAAAGGGAAGAAAAATGTTGCTAAGCGAATAAGATTATATAAAAGAGAAAAGATAATAACAAATGCGAGTTTGAAGACGTTAAAGCACACACAAGTTTTGCTTTGTTTTTTTTTTGTTTCAAGATGCGTTTTGAATGGTTGAAAAAAATGCATATGTAAGTTTAAATGAAAATGAATATCTGACCAAAAGTCACAGGTACGAATGTAAGTACGTGTCGAGTAATGAAAAAAATACATATCTGACCTAAGGTCAGGGGCAGTACGGGCCGATACAATACGATCTGACAAAGTCAGAGGCAGTTTTGCCAGTAAAAAAAAAATACTATCTGACCAAGTCAGAGGCAGTTTGCCAGTTAAAAAGAAAATACGATCTGACAAAGGCAGAGGCAGTTTGCCAGTTAAAAAAAAAATACGATCTGACATAGTCAGAGGCAGTTTGCCAGTTAAAAAAAAATACGATCTGAGCAAGTCAGAGGCAGTTTGCCAGTTAAAAAGAAAATACTATCTGACCAAGTCAGAGCAAGTTTGCCAGGAAAAAAAAAATAAACCGATCTGACAAAGTCAGACGTAGTACGCCAAAAAAAAAAAGAAAAAAAAGAAGTTTTTTTTTTTGTAATTTTCAGATAAGTCAGACGTAGTACGCCAAAAAAAAGAAGAAAAAAACAAGTTTTTTTTTTGTAATTTTCAGATACTCATTAAGAGATGGGAGATAACGTTATCAAACCTTTCCGATGCGAGGAAATTGTAAAAGCACTACTCCGGATGGAGTGGTAGAAGTGGCTACGAGCCAGTGCCGAAGACATCAGCTTAACAAACAAATTACTACACCTGGGTGGGTCACAGCTACAAACGGTAGCATTTTCACTGCCTGGCGCTGTTGTAGAAGATGATGACAAAGACGATAAAGTAGATGTGTTTAAGGTTTTGTTCAGCAAACTAAACACATACTTCTCGCCAAAGCAAAACTCCACGTTTGAAAGGCATATGTTTAGGAGCATATCTCATTTTTGTGTTAAGACTACGAAGCCAAATACAGAAGTGTGATTTTGGCTCTACAAAATCCGAAATTGAATAGATATGTCTGAAAGATAAAATAATAGATACGTGGGCCGATCTGGACTTAAAAAGAAAACTATTACAAAAAGAGTATACACTGTCAGAAATTATCGATGCCTGCCAGGTGGATGAGGAAATGAAGAAGCAATCAGAAATAATGCACCCTAAATTAGTTTCCGGAAGTACATAAAATAATGTCGGGGAAAATTAACTATCCAAGCCAGAAGTTTGAATGTGGCAGGTGCCGCCGCAGAGGGCATAGCAGTAATAGCACCTCATGCCCAGCGCTGAAAGTAAAATGTAATAAGTGCACACGTCTTGGCCATTTCGCACATAAATGTAGAACGGGTTTAAAACGGCAGGGTCCCCTAGGTAACAACGTTTTCGCTAAATGACAACGCTCCAATATACGTTTAATAGAGGGGGAACAACTACAAACCCTAGACGATTCGAAGCCCAAGGCAGACTGTTTTAAAATTCAGAGCGTCGAAGAAAAGGAAGAAGTTAATAAATGTCGAGTGGGGGGCCAGGTAATTTTGTTAATAATTGACTCAGGTTCTCGTTTCAACTTGGTAAGCCAAACTGATTGGTCGATCCTCCAAAATAGAAAGGCAACAATATTCAATGTCCGACCTAATTTATCCAACCAGTTCAGAGGATACGCATCGGACAAATTATTAAATATAATTTGTGTTTTTGATGCACCCATATCCGTTGGCCGTAACCCCGAAGTGATTGCTCCATTTTTATACCCTGTACTGTATGGTACAAAGGGTATATTGTGTTTGTGCAAGCCGAAAATGTATGTAACGTACAGAAGGAGAAGTCGGAGACCCCCCAAAGTTACCTAAAGTATGATCAGAGTGACTAGAGAAGTCGATATACCCATGTCCGTCTGTCCGTCTGTCCGTATGAACGCCTAGATCTCAGGGATGGTAAGAGCTAGAGCAACCAAACTTTCAGATAAGATCCCTTATTAATCCATAGGAGACAAGTTTATTTTATTTTTTTGATATCGGGGTTACATTATATAGCTCCCATAGGGGTGTTTCAGAGGACCTCGAAAAAAAGCAAAAGCTTTAGATGGATAATTCGTTTGCTTATGAAGATATCATAACCAAATTTGGCAATCGGAAGTTTTTTAGAAACCCCCAGCACTGTACCAAATTTTATCAAAATCGGTTGACTATATCATATAGGTCCCATAGGATCGATCGGTCGAAAATTTGTTTTTTGTACAAAATTCGTTGTGTTTTGTTTGTGAAGATATTATAACCAAATTTGGCATTAAGAAGTTTTTTAGAGTTCCCATACACTATACCAAATTTGATGAAAATCGGTTGACTATACCATATAGCTCCCATAGGAGCAATCGGTCAAAAAATCGTGTTTTGTACAAAATTCGTTATGTTTCGTTTGTTTGTGAAGATATTGTAACCAAATTTGCCATTAAGAAGTTTTTTAGAGTTCCCAAGCACTGTTTCAAATTTGATCAAAATCGGTTGACTATATCATATAGCTCCCATAGGACCAATCGGTCAAAAAATCGTTTTTTGTACAAAATTCGTTGCGTTTCGTTTGTTTGTGAGGATATTATAACCAATTTTGGCATTTATAAGTTTTTTAGAGTTCCCAAGCACTATACCAAATTTGATCAAAATCGGTTGATCATATAGTCATGTATATTTTTTTGAGGGCTATCCAAGTTATTAAAAATTGGCCAATTTCTTAGGCTTTCATTTGGCGCCTTAGGGCAGCAGTATAACAAGTTCTCATCTCACGGCGTCTGTAGCTTAAGGTCACCTTGGACGGAGGTAATCACACTGTTCTTAGTAACTGGCATGCAAGATCTTCATATGAATGAACTTCACGTCCGTACGGAAATGCACATCTTTTGGTAACAATGGCTGTTTCTCCTGAAACCCGATTGGATCCAACTTTAAAAAAAAAACCATGAAGGGAACCGATTCCAGGCTGGAGTTCACGTGCACACGCACATATGCTACAGTTTTATATACAAAAACTAATTATAAAACTAAAATCTTTTAAAGCAATTATCGGTCTAAGAAATTAAACAAAATACATGTTCACAAATTTAGTCCACCGTCTTTAAAAAAAAAATTCTGCCAGCAGTTTCATCTTCATTTAAGATAAACAAAAAACGGTCTGTCTCGCCCTTTTCTTCCTACGTTTGCTTTTTTAAGCCAAGGGCATTAGATTGAGGTCAATTTGGTTGCCTAGCATTATTAATCAATCCACCCTCGCTTTGGCTATGCATGTGGTCCAACCACAGTCATAACCACAATGTTATGTATGTGCAAATGTGTGGGTGTATATGAGTGTTTTTGTGTGTGTAGGTGTATGTAGGTGGCTGCTGCAAGCCACAATCATTTTGGTTATTATACCCTGTACCGTATGGTACAAAGGGTATATTGTGTTTGTGCAAGCCGAAAATGCATGTAACGTACAGAAGGAGAAGTCGGAGACCCCCCAAAGTTACCTAAAGTATGATCAGGGTGACTAGAGAAGTCGATATACCCATGTCCGTCTGTCCGTCTGTCCGTCTGTCCGTCTGACCGTCTGTCCGTCTGTCCTTCTGTCCGTATGAACGCCTAGATCTCAGAGATGGTAAGAGCTAGAGCAACCAAACTTTCAGATAAGATCCCTTATTAATCCATATGAGACAAGTTTATTTTATTTTTTTGATATCGGGACTACATTATATAGCTCCCATAGGGGTGTTTCAGAGGACCTCGAAAAAAAGCAAAAGTTTTAGATGGATAATTCGTTTGCTTATTAAGATATCATAACCAAATTTGGCAATCGGAAGTTTTTTAGAAACCCCCAGCACTGTACCAAATTTTATCAAAATCGGTTGACTATATCATATAGGTCCCATAGGATCGATCGGTCGAAAATTTGTTTTTTGTACAAAATTCGTTGTGTTTCGTTTGTTTGTGCAAATATTGTAACCAAATTTGGCATTAAGAAGTTTTTTAGAGTTTCCAAGCACTATACCAAATTTGATCAAAATCGGTTGACTATATCATATAGCTCCCATAGGACCAATCGGTCAAAAAATCGTGTTTTGTACAAAATTCGTTGTGTTTCGTTTATTTGTGAAGATACCGTAACCACATTTGGCATTAAGAAGTTTTTTAGAGTTCCCAAGCACTATACAAAATTTGATCAAAATCGGTTGACTATATCATATAGCTCCCATAGGATCGATCGGTCGAACATTTGTTTTTTGTACAAAATTCGTTGTGAATCGTTTGTTTGTGAAGATATTGTAACCAAATTTTGCATTCGGAAGGTTTTTAGTGATCTTCAACACTGTACCAAATTTTATCAAAATCGGTTGACTATATCATATAGCTCCCATAGGACCAATCGGTCAAAAAATCGTGTTTTGTACAAAATTCGTTGTGTTTCGTTTATTTGTGAACATACCGTAACCACATTTGGCATTAAGAAGTTTTTTAGAGCTCCCAAGCACTATACAAAATTTGATCAAAATCGGTTGACTATATCATATAGCTCCCATAGGATCGATCGGTCGAAAATTTGTTTTTTGTACAAAATTCGTTGTGTTTCGTTTGTTTGTGAAGATATTGTAACCAAATTTGGCACTAAGAAGTTTTTTAGAGTTCCCAAGCACTGTACCAAATTTGATCAAAATCGGTTGACTATATAATATAGATCCCATAGGACCGATCGGTCAAAAAAACGTTTTTTGAACAAAATTAGTTGTGTTTCGTTTGTTTATAAAAATATTGTAACTGAATTTGGCAAAGAATTTTTTTTAGTGTTCGTAAGTAATATATCGGACTTGATTACAATGTGGTGGTACAGGGTATCCCAAAGTCGTCCGCGCCCGACTTTAACGTACGCCATCTTTTTTAGCAGAGTTTGCCAGCAACAATTGTTTGCTTAAACAATAAACGGAAGCTGAAATAGTTGTTGGTAACTAAATCTCTGGCAATCTGCAAAATAAAAAAGAAAATGGAAAAAAAATTAAATAAAATAAGTAGAAATAATAAAAAGAGAAAATCAAAAAAGTTATCTACTACATTAGTGTTCTGCTATGGAACTGAATGTCAATTCACAGACATGAAATCAACATGCAAGTCAGGCGCGCTGTTGCTGATGATGAGGATGATGAAGATGATTATGATAATGTTAATGATGTTGTTGATGATGATGATGTCGCTTTAGTTGTAGTTGTTGTTGAATGTTGTCGCTTTGTTCGTTTCAAAACCCATTAAATCCAAAAGCAAAACAAACAATAGATGTTCCCTAGGTAAGACGCCTTCAAGTATGCTGTGGTTTTTTTTGTTTCTTTTGCAGTCGCTTATGGCAGTCTTCAACACGTGTTTTGTATTGTAAAAAATTTGAGGTGACATACCAGCAAACCTAAGCCACCAAAAAACCTTACACCCACGAATTCAGTCAAGCAACACTTGTGACCATACATATTTGCGCAGGCGTAGACAAGAGGAACGAAATTGTGAAAAAGACGATGTGTTTTTCGAAAGTGGAATTCCCTGTACACTTAACACGAAAGAAATTGTGTTCTATAAATGGTAATATGGCTAGTTTTTTACTCATTTCCTGAATCTTGTTACTGACATTCTTTCTCTCTGCCTAATTTTCAAGTACCAAAAACATAGATAGCCATGTCGTTTGAAGATATAAAAACACTTACTTTTCCTTTAAATTTAGAAAAAATTTGTTTTTTCTAACACACACACATACATACAGACAAAGAGCGATACACATAGGTACGCCAATACGCACGCATGCAAAGTCTGTGGCCTACATCGTAAAATAGTTTTGGCACGTTTGAAAGTGATTCAATGGTCCATTCTATATACATGCACACATAACTACCTACTATCAAAGAATATAGAACTACATAGAATGCGCATCTCATACAAAAAAATTTTACTATGTGGGGTACTGATATTAGTACCCCACAGAAACTATTGCTTGAATTTTTACATTTGCTTGAAAATGACACTTTGCAACTGTGACACGCGCAGTGGCAATGGCCTAATGGAATGCGTGTTCGACTCATAGTCTAATGTGTCGGGGTTCGATCGATTCTCAGAGGATGTTAGATTCAACTATTTTTGTTTTATTAATTTTCCATAATTTCTGTTATTTTTCTATTAAATATATTTTTTTTTATTGTCATAAGAAAATTTATGTTTCATTTTCGTATTTTGCTATCCTCGCAGGTACAGTACGCGTTCTAAGCATTTCATTTCATGGTAAAATACGCACTTTTGTAAGGTACTATAATAAGGAGGTAGCGGCAAGACGAAATGAGTGTGTATTTTTTGCCGACAACTGTTTTTCCAATGACAGTATACATACTAAGGTGTGTATGCAAAATTTTAGAGCTCTATGGTGCGGGCGGGCAGAGAACAAACGTCTGTCAGCAATGTGCATATTTTCAGCCTCAGCCAAATTTGTAAATTTTTAGATTTTGAGCCTTCATACCCTTTCGAAGCATTTGACTGGTATGACAGTTCATAACCACGTTTGTCTTCACACTAACAAATTCATGTAAAAAAGGAGAAAAATGCGAAAAAGGGTATTTTGCTATCGATTCTCATACTGTTGAACACAAACTGCATTCTCATTCCTGTGCGAAAAATTTTTAGAGCTCTTGTTTACCGGCTGGCAGAGGAAACGCGAAAATCTAAAAATAGCACAGGCATTTCACGAGCGCTGGCAATTGGTCTCGGCTCTGAACTTCGTTTTTGGCTGTCGGCAATGTTCATATTTTCAGCGCCAGCCAAAATTGTAAATTTTTAGTTTCTGAGCATCCATGCCCTTTCGGAGAATATGCCTGCTATGACACTTCCTAACCTCGTTTGGCTTCTCACTAACAAATGCATGTAAAAACGAAAAAATTTCGAAAAAGGGTATTTTGCTATCGACTTTCAATTTGTTGAATGGATTTTGCGACATGCACACACAAACATTGATTCAGTCATTCATATGTGTGTTTATGTGTGCATATTTTTTTCAGTCAATGATAGAGAGATAGGTACATACATATGTAGATTCGCATGTAGTCAAAATTCGTTTACTTTTTGGGAATTCCCCCACCATAAATTACAATTTCGTCAGCTTTCTTTTTTTATTATGTTTATACCTGTACAAATATAGGAAAAACCGACCAAAAAAAAGAAAAGGTTAGGTTAGGTTAGGTTAGAGCAGTAGCTGAGACACGTCTCAGCTCACTTAGGCCAGCAATTTGGCCCGTTGTGATACCGCAGTGATGGACTTTCATCCACCCTTCCCCACTAGTAGGTCTTTTAGATGTCTCCATTTACAGCCATCCGGTGGCCTGAATGAACCTTGAGAGGCATTTTGGACTCTGTTCTGAGAGCTGGGAAAGATCATGTAGAAAATAAGACTTGAGAAAGCGGAATCTTGTCCTACACAATCCCGGACAGTGACAGAAAAGGTGCTCTACCGTCTCTAGCTCTTCCTCATCGCCACAAAAGAAAAAAAAAACAGAAAATTTAAAACAGGTACCTACATATAAAAGTTCAAGTGCAGGTAATAAAATTTTTAAATATCTTTGGTTTTGATTGGTTAAGTCAATAGTAATAAAAGGGGGTGGATGAAGTCAATGAATGTTCTTGGCTTTTAACAGGTACATTGATCAATTTTAAAAATTCTTTTAAGCTTACCTGCACTGGCAATAATTTGGAAAACCCATGTTTTTATGATTTTCGAACGATGAATAGGTAAAAGATGAATACATGAATCAGTAGTATGATTTTCAAAGAATGGTAATCGGGACTCAGTTTGTCTAGCGCAATATCAGTATATGTTTGGTGATTAAACAGTGAAGAACTGATTGAAAATAAATACAATATTTGCGAATATTAAACAGTGAAAATCGTATTAAATATTAATACAAAATTTGTGATTATTAAACAGTGAAGTTTTTAAAAGAATTCTTTGTTTTGGGGACTAGAGTGACGCTAAAGTGGTGAGTCATGAGCGCTAATCGAGAGAGTCTAAATAATAAGCGGCCGTCCGGCAAACAATTTTGCTGTGTATGCCGTAATTCCAGACGAACAGAGACGAATATTAAATTATTTAGATTTCCTAATCAGGATAAAATTATTGGGCAAATTTGGAGGGAAAAATGCAAAATTAATATTAATGATTACGGAAAAACTCTTTTCATTTGTCAGAATCATTTTTGCAGTACTTATCTGGGGAAAAAAAAATTAAAATCGGAAGCAATTCCAACTTTAAATTTGCAAAATGATTCTGATAATATGGATTTCGATTTTCCGTCTTATGACCTTCGCCCTAAAACCTCACGTTATGTTTCTGACGTTTGCAGTTATTGCGAAAGTAATTTAAAAAAAATGTGGTACAGTCGAGGCGGTGCCCGACAGTGGAATACCCTGTACCTTTTGTGACAGAAAAATTTTTCCTGCATATTCCATCTAAGAACTTTCCAATTGGAATTTATTTTTTTTTTGGTGAAAATCGATATTTATACCCATAAGTTCCCTAAACTTTTACCCATTTTGATGAAACTCGAATGTTACAACAAAGAATTTATTAAAAGTATACGGTGTAAGTTTCAAGTTGGTATGTTGAGGGGTGTGGGAGAAAACACGGTAAATGGATTGTGGTGGGGGGGGGGGGACCGCATCGATAAAATTTGGATGTGGATTTGTTCATTAGAGCCACATGAATGAGCTTACCAAAAATTGTGATTCTAGGTCAGTTGTAGCCATAATTGCGTAGAGTCACATATTGACGCAGTTTATTGGCAAGGGGAGGTGAAATTTGCACATTTTTGACTATAACTTCTGTTGTATTTGTCCGATTTTGTTCATTTTTTACACATAGATGCATGTAGCTACAACGCATCGCTCTGTTAAAGGTGTTCAGGTGAAAATACTTAACGGTGTGGCTAAAAACCGCGAAACTCTACTGCGGGGGAACGGGGGAAGATATCGACATGATTCAACAAACTTCATCTGCTTAGGAAATATGCCCACCAGCTGGTAAAGTTTCGTGTCTCTAGCTCTTATAGTCTCTGAGATCTAGGGGTTCATACGGACGGACGGACGGACGGACGGACGGACATGGCTTAATCGCTACCCGAGGTTATGATAAGCATTTTGGTATAAAGGACTTGGGGTCTGCCACGCCTCCTTCTGTCCATTACATACATTGCACAAACCTAGTATACCCTTTGTACCTATAGGTACAGGGTATAATTATGAAATTTTATAAGAAGAAATTTAACGAGCTATTAAAAAACAATATTGCACTCTCCAAAAAGTTAAAAATAAAGAGAATCACAAAGAAAAAAGAGGCTTCAGCTAAAAACTTAGAATCCGCTATTGATTCAATAAAAAATGTTAGCATCGAATCTAAAATATTTTGCAAGCTCCTAATTCGCAAGAGACCCAAAGAATATTCGGAAGAGGAAAAAACTCTGGCCCAAAATATTTTTTACAAGTCTCAGTCAACTTATGTTTTTCTTAGGGATATAAATTTGCCCCATATAAGCTCTGTAAACCGTTGGGCACCAATAAAAAATCTTCAGCCAGGCTTAAAAAATAGTGCCTTTGAATCTATAAAGCAAATGTTCTACGAGCTCAAAGAGAAAGGGGATACCCAAATGGTACTGTCAATGGACGAAATGGCACTTAAAAAAGAGCTCCGATATAACCAAACATTAGACTTGGTTGACGGTTTTGAAGCCGATTGGAACATGCGATATAATAAAATTGCAAAGCAGGTTTGCGTTTTCATGATTAGATCCGCTTTTTCAAGCTGGAGTACAATTTTAAATTATTTTGTTTCGGAAAAGGGCATGACAGCCACATCTCTTACCGAAATTATTAAGAAAAATATTGCTCTAGTTAATAGTTTCGGCATAACAGTTAAAGTAATTTTGTGTGATCAAGGCTCTTCCAACAGAAAATGCTTTTCAAATCTAGGAGCAACTGTAGATTCTCCATATTTTGAGTTTCAAAATGAAAAAATTTTTTGTATGTTTGATTTCCCCCACTTAGTCAAGTCTTTGAGAAATAACTGGATGGAATGTGACATTGAAACTCCCAATGGAAGGGCGACTTTTAGTGTGGTTAGAGAATTATGGGAAAAAGAGAATAATGCAAGAACTAAAATGTGTCCAAAATTAACAAAACAGCATATATTCCCAAACTCATTTGAGAAAATGCGTGTCAAATTTGCAACTCAGATTTTTAGTAAAACAGTTCAGGCTGCCATTAAAACAATTTGCGACACAGTTGGGTTCAAAAATAATTCGAAAGAAATCGCCCTATCAACTGCTGAATTTATACTTAAAATAGATCAAATTGTTGATTGCATGAACAGTGGAGCCCTGCATTCTGATAATTTCTATCGATCTGCTTTGCAACTTAATAATCAATCCTACAAGTGTATTTCTGAATTTATACAGTATATTGTGAGGAGGCGAATTGCCACCTCACAACACGTTCCCTAAAATCTCTACAGGGTAGTTGTTGAGTGAGAGTAGCGAAGAAAGCGCGCGGTTTTCACTCTCAACAACACCGACTTACGTATAACGGCCTCAGAGTTGGCACGCTAATGATGCATTTGTATAGGCGTATACGTAAGAGTGTAGAGTAGGTGATAGGGATATTGTAGGATGCCTCGGACTCTGTTTAATCTATAAGGATAGATATCTAGATAAATAGAGTGCCGTTTATATTTCATTTGTATAGGTTTTGGCGGGAATTGAGGGATTTGGCGGCGATCAAGGCCTATATAAGGCGATCAGCAGCCAAATCAGGGGAGTTTTTAAATCAGAGGCAGTTTTTGTCAGAGGTCAGTCAGTGAGTTCAGTCAGTGCAGTTCAGTGAAGTAAATCATTGAGTGTGGTCAGTGAGATAAGCGCATCTAGTGAGTAATATCGGGACGACGACTGGAGACGAGAGCCGGCGAATGAAGACCTGAACCAGGGAGGACGTCATTAGGCGGCAGAGGAGACGGCTGGTCGAGTGGTACGCGGCGTTGGGCAACGTGGTTGCGCCCGGACTACATGTGAGCGGTACCGTCGAGGCAGGCAATGGCCAAATCCATGGGATTGGCATTGATGCGCTCGGGTCGGCCCAGAAGCAGTAGTGGGAGGCTGACTATCGTGGACCCAACGTTAGCGGATACCCAGACAGCGTAACAATCTGGCCGGTGAACGCCTTGGGTAAGGTATGGGAGAGAAAATCGGTGAGTCTATAGTTCTAGTTCGTCGTGTTAAGACCAGAAACTGTTTAGTGGGCGAGAAACTGCGGCCCTATAAGTATTATATGACAAGAATATATGTATATGTGCAATAAGCCGAGAAAAGGCGGATAATAAAGACAAAAGTACAAAACTAAAACAAGACCGGCGTTCTCAAAATTATTACAGAGTCTCAGCGAATATAAATTCGTTGTGACATTTACCCTGGGCATAGCTGAGCTATCCCAGCCGTTGTTCCGGACAAAACCGGAGGTCGTTACAACTGGCGCCCGAGCAGGGACTCTGTAATAATTTTGATCAGTCGGGAAATTTGCAAACGGGTAAATTTCAAGTTTTGAGTTTTGTGTTGGCAGAAAAGAATACTCCTCAAGAATGCTCGGCTGGCTATTTGGCATAATAGCGCATGCATGAGTGCAGTTTGAGGATAGGAAATCCTTGCCGGGACAGAAAGGCGGGACTACGACGCTTAGAAACACACACAGTAGAAACTGGTATATATATGGAAAAAATTGAGAAAGAAACGAAACTAATTTTTTCCTTTATTTATGATTATTATTTTAAATTTATCAATAATAACGTTCGCCTTTAGATAAGATTTTTCCCTGTAATTTGAAAAAAAAAAAAACCCAACGAGCTTACGCCAATAACTAAAACGGCTTACGTCACAAACTAAAACGTCTTACGCGAGTAAGCGGAGATCTAGTGGTGACGGTAAGCTGTGATTGGTTAAGTCGGGTGAGAGAAAAGTTTATTACGTATGTGTGTAAGCGAGCATGAGAGCGTGTGGAGCAAAACACGCCGAGATGCATAAGTTTTAAATGTGTGTGAGAGCATGAGAGCGTGCTGAAATGCATCGCTGTAATATGCGTTAAGCGTAGGAGTATGCGGAGCGCATGCCATTACGGTAAAAGGGACAGTAGCGCGACTACTCACACCCCTTTTAGAAGCAATATGTTTGCCAAATTTGAAAACTATTTGGCGGGATAACGGATCCTAGCCAAAAGTCGATGTCAAGCCTAAGATAAGGTGATGACATTCTATTTAATTTGAGACTTTGGCGAGGTAAGTTAGGTCACAGGGAGTAGCGGCTAAACGTATATATATACATGCAAATGGTAGCAATCCCATATATGCATGTATATATATAAGTTAGCAAGCTAGGAAAAAAAAAAAGAAAAAAATAATCTATATTAATTTATTTTTTTTTACAAAAGAAGGAAAATATATACAAAATTATATAAAAAAAAAATGGAAGGCAAAACGTGGGCACAATTGGTGGAGGAGGAGGAGCGCAGCCAGACCACGGCGTTGCATACCGAGTATGCTGAAGCCGAGTCTGGGGTGCCGCCTACCCGGCCATCCGCAGATAGGGCGTCTCCGTCAGCAATGACAGAGGAAGCCCTATTGGGAGGGCCGGACTCCGACCTGGACGATGTGCTCGACATGGAGCTGTCGTCGGCTCACTCCGCCATAACGTTGAGTTCGGACGACGGCCACGAAAACGGCGTGTCTCGCGATGTGAAAACCACCTACCGGCTGGACGGCAAGTGGTGGATTTTCACGAAAATCGAGACCACCGACGTGCGGGTCCGAGCCAATACTTCGGGTTGCGGCGGAGTGCGGCTGACGGAGCTGCCAGGATCACCACGCCGGGATGCGGAGCCCCATGAGCCAGGGCGGCGGCAACGGCACAGTGGCTGCACCAGCAGCAAGAGCAGCAACAGGCGCAACAACAGCAGCAGCAGGCGCAGCAACTGGCGCAGGCGCAACAACAGGCGCAGCACCAGCAGCAAGAGCAGCAACAGGCGCAACAACAGCAACAGCAGGCGCAGCAACTGGCGCAGGCGCAACAACAGGCGCAACACCAGCAGCAAGAGCAGCAACTGGCGCAGGCGCAACAACAGGCGCAGCAACAGCAACCTGAGCAGCAACAGCAACCACAGGCGCAACAGCAACAGGCCCAGCCACAAAAACAGACGCAGCAGCACCCACAACAGGCGCAGCAGCCACAACAGGCGCATGCGCAGCAGCAACAACGACGCCAACAGCCACACCACAGGCGTCCCCGAACGCCAGAGCACCGCTCTCGTGGGCAACCGGCTCAGTCGCGCCTCGAGCGACTGAGGGCCGAGCTGCGACGGGAAGAGGCGGCAGCGTCACGGCGCGCGGCAGGCGTACGCCGCGAACGGGAACTGCACCTGCGGCAATTGGAGCGGGAAGCTCAGAGACGGCTGGAGTCGGTACGGCGGCAGTTGGAGCAGGCGCGCCGCACCGAAACGAATTGGCAGCTGGTCGAGGAGGCGCACTGGCCCGGAGCAGTATTGGCGGCGATACGCAGGCGGATAGCCAGCGGTCACACAATTGGCCAACGCTCCAGCGTGTTGGTGACGGCCCACAGGGTGCGCTACCGTATACGCTGGAGCTATGATGGCGAATGCAGGGTATTCAGAAAAATCTAAAAAAATAAATAATAAACAGTTAATTAAAAAGAAAAAAAGAGTTTAAAGGAAATTTTAGAAAAAAAAAGGAAACTTGCGAATTTTAACTTTACAGGTAGCAATGGTCGAAGCCTTGGTCTCGGGAGGTGTTGCGCCGACTTAGGCGGACACAAACGAGAACTGGAAAAGGCGGAAGAAAAAAACCCCATTAACATCTATCAGAGTCGCAAATATACTTACCAAGCAATTGCAGATGTCCATTTTAATATTTCTTTTTTTTTGCATATTAGCAACAAGCGGCGGTGTTTTATACACGTTGCCTTTATTTACTTTGTTTACGTTATCAAACGTCATGCTTCCTCTTCCAGCGTTGACAATCACTCGCGATCAGCGACAGTGGGTGAGTGGTAGCAACAGGTGGCAACGCCGATATGGGCAGAAAGCTCGTTGCTACAAAACTCGATAACTGGCTGAGAGCGCGAAGTCAAACAGCTTTCAAGAGGAACTATAGATTATTATTATTGGACTAGTTTGAGGTTTTTAGTTGTTTGTTATTATTTTTTCTTATTATTGGGCTAGTTTAAGGTTTTATTTATTTGTTATTATTTTTTTTTATTATTATTGGACTAGTTTGAGTTTTTAGGTGTTTGTTATGTTTTTTTATTTTTTTTTATTTTACCGAAGAAAGGGGGGAGTGTGAGGAGGCGAATTGCCACCTCACAACACGTTCCCTAAAATCTCTACAGGGTAGTTGTTGAGTGAGAGTAGCGAAGAAAGCGCGCGGTTTTCACTCTCAACAACACCGACTTACGTATAACGGCCTCAGAGTTGGCACGCTAATGATGCATTTGTATAGGCGTATACGTAAGAGTGTAGAGTAGGTGATAGGGATATTGTAGGATGCCTCGGACTCTGTTTAATCTATAAGGACAGATATCTAGATAAATAGAGTGCCGTTTATATTTCATTTGTATAGGTTTTGGCGGGAATTGAGGGATTTGGCGGCGATCAAGGCCTATATAAGGCGATCAGCAGCCAAATCAGGGGAGTTTTTTAAATCAGAGGCAGTTTTTGTCAGAGGCAGTCAGTGCAGTTCAGTCAGTGCAGTGCAGTCAGTGCAGTGCAGTCAGTGCAGTTCAGTGAAGTAAATCATTGAGTGTGGTCAGTGAGATAAGTACATCTAGTGAGTAATATCGGGACGACGACTGGAGACGAGAGCCGGCCAGTGAAGACCTGAACCAGGGAGGACGTCATTAGGCGGCAGAGGAGACGGCTGGTCGAGTGGTACGCGGCGTTGGGCAACGTGGTGGCGCCCGGACTACATGTGAGCGGTACCGTCGAGGCAGGCAATGGCCAAATCCATGGGATTGGCATTGATGCGCTCGGGTCGGCCCAGAAGCAGTAGTGGGAGGCTGACTATCGTGGACCCAACGTTAGCGGATACCCAGACAGCGTAACAATCTGGCCGGTGAACGCCTTGGGTAAGGTATGGGAGAGAAATCGGTGAGTCTATAGTTCTAGTTCGTCGTGTTAAGACCAGAAACTGTTTAGTGGGCGAGAAACTGCGGCCCTATAAGTATTATATGACAAGAATATATGTATATGTGCAATAAGCCGAGAAAAGGCGGATAATAAAGACAAAAGTACAAAACTAAAACAAGACGGGCGTTCTCAATTTTATTACAGAGTCTCAGCGAATATAAATTTGTTGTGACATTTACTCTGGGCATAGCTGAGCTATCCCAGCCGTTGTTCCGGACAAAACCGGAGGTCGTTACAATATAGAAAAAGTTAAATTTGTAAACAGCAAAAAGCAAAATCACGTTTTTTTTTTGGATGGCATAAAATTAACTCTTGTATCGGTGCTTATGCTCGCTAATGAAGTCCTTTTAAATAATTGTAATAAATTTTTCTTCTTAACAAAGCGGTACAACCAAGATAAATTGGAAAATACTTTTGCCGTTATAAGACAGAAAGGCGGTAATAGCACGAATCCTTCCATAGCTGAGCTTAACAACTCTCTTGCAAGAATAATGACTTGGAAAATGGTTCATGCAAGTTGCAATAGTAATTGTGAAGTTACAGAAGATTCATCAGTGCTAATGAATGCGCTATTTTTGCAAGATGAGCCAAATAGTATTTCAAGTGAAGAGGCGACTAAGATTGATTCCCAATCTTTCGATTTTAGTGTAGTTGAAAATTCGGACTATTTTTTAGAGGATGAATTTAATAATTCGAAAAATATTAACTTGGAATTAGTTTCAATTAGGTATTTCGTGGGGTATGTTGCTTTTAAAATAATACCGAAACTAAACTGCGAAAAATGCGAAAGGGAACTAAGGAAACAGGATGAAGTAATTACAGCCCCAAGTGAAATATTTATGTTCCATAAAAATTATTGCTCTAAATCTGACTTCGGAAGTCTTTTTCCACCTTCCGATTGTTTAATGGAAGCTTGCAAAAAACACATTATTATTTTTCACAGTTGCTTTAAGACAGAACCAGAGAAGTTACAAATTAATCAACATATCATTCGTCTTTGCCACACTGCAACACCCGAATGGTTCTTTGGCGACTGCAGGGATCACAAAAATAAAATATTAGAATTTTTAATTTTGGTTTTATTGCGGAAGCACTGTAAATGGGCGGTAGAAAAGGGCAGCACCAGCCAACGTAAAATAAAAATTATTTCTACGTAATTAAACACAAACCATAATAAACACTATAAAACCAAAAATTTAAAACGCAAAACCGATCAAAAAATTTAAAAAATTAAAAAATGTTAACAATTCCTAAATCTGTAATTGAACTCAAAATAATTTCAAAATAACGCAGGCACGCATACCACTGACCCATCAACACCAACACAAAATATGTGTCAAAATTAGTCCATTGTATATTTTGGAAGGAAAACAACTTTGCAAAATAACGGAGTCTGCGAGCTCTAAAAATAGAAATAGCATTTGGCATCGTTTGGTGCCGCCCGTCCGTACCCACAAACGGTGTGTGTTCTAAAAATAGAACCAACATTTCGTTTCGTTTGCTGCCGCCCGCCCGTACCAACAAGCGCTAAAATGAATTTGGGCGAGATGCGCATTCTATGTAGTTCTATATTCTTTGCTACTATATACTTATGTACATACATAGTATCTAGCAAAAACAAGTTCAAATATTCTAAATGTCAATGCGGCAGCGCAGCGTTAACCTAAACATCTGCAGACAGCAGAGTCAGCAGTTATTACTTATAAATATCACTGTTAGAAGATTAAGACAGTCAGCCAGTAATCTGTTTTTAGATCGTAATTAGCTTGACAGTTCGTGTCAGCTGGAGTTTGTGTTTGTTTGTGTACAGTTTTTTTTAACATAAATTAAACTCTGTTTAATTAATTTATATACTTATGTACATACATAGTATCTAGCACAAACAAGTTCAAATATTCTAAATGTCAATTTTTGTATTTGAATTAGGTTGGATCAAAGCTCTTTGCAAATATCCCTTTTATGCACACATACTATCTATCTATCTATACATTTATCTGTATATAAAAATAGTTGTATTTAGATTGGGTGCGAATGCCAATTATATTTTCTGTTCCGTTTGCCAGTTTTAATTTACGATTTATATACAAACTATTAAAGTTTTTCGGTTTTTTTTTTTTGTTGATTTAACGAAAATGGTTTGGTTTAAAGGACAAAAATAAAGGTATGTAAATAAAATAACTAAATGGGAAGTATATAAGTTGTTGTGCAAAGTTTTAAAATATATATTCAGGTACAGTATTTGGATACCTTTCACCCTTTAGCTCTGAACGGTTCAGCTGCTCTACAGCATGAAAAATAAGTCTACTTAATAAAACTACTGTTAATTAAAAATATTTTAAATTTGTAAACAATTTCAAGTAACACATATTGACCAAATTGTATTTCAATCTCAGATTCGTGATCAAGTTTTGTTTTTCGACACTTATACACTTAAAACGCTTTCAAGCCACCTATATTTAAAACAAAAACAAATTTATAAGAAAGCAATAAAATTAAATGAATGTTTGGTAGGTGACTATTTAGAGCGTATAGTGTTTTAACGGGTTGAGAATTGCAAGCTCTGCTTTATAAAAATGGTTGCGGTAGGTACCATTTTGGGCGTATAGTGTTTAAATCGATTGCGAATTACAAGCACTGCTTTATAAAATTCGGCAACACTGCAAAGGTGTATAAGCTTCTTGAACACACACAACAGCCAATCTGTGGTTGGATTGTTTCCAATTCCGAGCAATAATGCTTGATTAAAATGATAATTCGCCAAAAAGCTTTTGAATTCTAATGTCAAACTTTTAAGTTTCTGCTAAGCAGTCCCATATCTATGACTGTAAATTATCGTATGTAGATATTGTAGCGGGTAGGGTATTTAAACGCCGAAGGTGTAACTCGGACGCACAAGAGTGTATTTATGGACGGTGCACCTCTAGCTGTGCTCTGGCTCAGCTCGCCGGACTGGGGGGGGTTCTTCCTAAACACTTACTCTTGATACACACTAAACATAAATTATTAGGTGCACATGGACAAAATATATAAAAAAACTAAATGAAAACAAAGGGGTACAAAGAATCAAAATAAGGGAAACCTGTAACGGACTATGCTACTATACTTATTTGGGAACTCCGATGGAAATGAGTTCCGTCTCTACCCACCCAACCTAAGTCTACCGATAAACGGCTTGGCCCTCTATTTCGACCCTTAAACAACCTATTGAGTTTTCATACTCCTACCAGACTAATCATATCCTACTCCGAGCGAACATAAAAGACTTCTTTAGCAATACATATTCTTAAGACTATCATTATTAACATTATTCAGTTTTGACAATGTTTATCATTATTGGGCCATTAAGTGTATATAAAAGAAAAGAATATATGTATATATGAGTATTTATGTAGATAACTGTCCACAAACAAAAAAAAATACTACTAGTCGTTTTCGACCACTCACAACTTACTCGTACGCCTTACGCCGAATCCTTGAGCTCAACGATCGCCGATGGTGTACCTTTTTAGGGAATTTCAAGTTCATTAGTATATGAGAGCAATTAACTTTAAATATAAATACGTATATATATATTTATAAAAAATGACACCGTGCGATTATAACTCTAATAACAAGAATAGTACAATATACAAAGTTTCAATTTGGATTACTATGGACTATTCGAAAAAGATACTGTAGAGGCGTAATCCTCTCCTCTAAGTGTCGTGCACCTTTTTTGAGTTTAGTTAGGTTATGCAGTTTTGTATGTTAATTGTATTTGTGATATTTATTTATTTATTTATTTCGGAAGTTAATTAGTAGGTATGTAGTTTTATGTAATTTTATGTACAAATGAGAAAAAAGAAGATAAAGTAAGAAAAGACTAAAAAACTTGTGCAAACACGCGCCTATCCGTAGCAGCAGCCATTCCTTTATATCTATTTCGCTTAACACGAGGCAAAGTCGCTGTCGTTATCGATGTCGATTCTTGCGCTGTATCGATATTCTTACTATCGATGTGTCGTGTAGTAAATTGGTTGCCACTTAACTGGTGGTAGCCACTGCGGCGGATTGCATGTCAATTTGCGTGGCAACATTCCGCCCCTTGCAAACTTCATGCACCGTCGTGATGTTTGCACCATTCCTCTTGACTTGCAGCTTAGCCAATTTGACAATCGGTCGTTTAAATTGGCCACTTGCTGTCCGTACAACTGCGCTGCGTGCTTGTCCATCTTTTGCTAGGCAGAGATCCATCACGATTCCCTTTCTCCAGTTGGTTTTCAGGTTCGTCTCGTCGACTATAACAACCACATCACCTATCTCGATCGGGTCTTCAGGTCGTCCAAACCATTTAGCTCGCCGTGTCAAGTACGGCAAGTATTCCCGTGTCCACTGCTTACGAAATCTCTCGGCCACCTGTTGTCCAACTCGAAAACTCTTGCCTAGCTGCACGCCGTTGTACTCATCATTTGTCGTTGCGCTTGCTGCGCAAGTTGCTACACGCAGAAAGTGATTTGGCGTCAGCACATCTGCGTCTACTGATTCCAGCGGTATGTACGTTAAAGGCCTTGAGTTTAAGGCGTTCTCAATCCTCACCAGCGCTGAACGTAGCACTGGTTCACGTACATGTGTCTCATCCAGTATGTCTGTCAACACAGACTTGATTGATCGAATCATCCGCTCCCACGCGCCACCCATATGCGGTGCGCCCGGCGGTATAAATGACCATTCAATCTCCGGGTATTTTTGTTCAAGCTCGTCTGCTGAAACTCTACTTATTTCAGCCTGTAACAGTCTGCTTGCGCCTCGAAAATTTGTGCCGTTGTCGGACACGATTTTCCTCACAGGTCCACGACGAGCCAGGAACATATCCAGCACCAGCATGAATGCGTCTGTTGATAATGAGTCTGCCAGCTCTGTATGCACTGCGCGTACTGTCAAACAGGTGAAAAGTACGCCCCATCGTTTCTCACGTCTTCTGCCAACTATGACCTCCAAAGGTCCAAAATAGTCGACACCTGAGCAGGAAAACGGTGTCTCATTTATCTTCAGCCGCTTAATTGGCAGACTACCCATTTCTGGAGCCCGCGGAATTGCCCTTTTGTTGCAGCACCTTTGGCATGCCTTGATTGCTGCTCTCACCAACGCTCTTAGGCCGATGACACAAAAGCGCTGCCTCATCTCGTTGGCCACCACCTCGCTTAGATGATGGTGAAACTTGCGATGATAGTAATCAACCAATAGCCTTGTGATCGCGTGCCGTCCAGGTAATATAACAGGCCTCTTTACTTGCACTGCGATGCCTTCGATTGCGTCTATACGCCCTCGTACTCGTAACACGCCAGCATTGTCTAAGTATGGAGACAGTTTAAAAATCTGACTTTTACGACATACTTGCCCATCATTCTCTAAACGCTTTATCTCTTTATAGAACGTTTCAGCCTGGCACACCCTGTAGATCACGTTGTTAATATCATCCAGGTTTGCATCACGTACTGCTACTGTGGCGCACTCAGCGGTCATCTCTCGTCTACATACAATGCGCAGAAAACGCATTACGTACTTCAAAGTGCCTCGTAGCTTTTCAAACTTGCTGAAGCGAGTAACATCTGGCATTATAACTGTCAAAGCTGATTTCGATCCCTCCTCCAGTTGGTTTATGTGTACGCTCTCTAAGCCCGCGTCACTGTAATTTAGTTCAGTAACAGGCCAACTTGCTTCTGCCGCAGTCAAAAATTGCGGTCCCACGAACCATCTCGAACCGCCGTCAAAGCGCAGTTCCTTGGTCCGTTTTGTACCATCATCAGCTACATTGAAAGCGGATGGCACCCATCTCCACTCGTTTACATCTGATTCCTCTAGAATTTCGCCGATACGTAGTGCCACAAATTGATGATATTTTGTGGCGTCTGATCGTATCCAGTGTAAAACATTTTTGGAGTCTGTCCAAAACACCCGACGCTGAGCAGATATGGACATCTCGGTTTGTATGAAACTAGCCAGGCGCAACCCTAGTATTGCTGCCGTCAATTCCATACGAGGTATCGATATCGGTTTCAGTGGTGCCACACGTGTTTTTGATGCCACCAGTGAACAGCGCACTACACCGTCACGTTCAGCCCTCACATATGCCACTGCTGCATATGCGTTCACGCTTGCATCTGAAAATATATGTAATTGTAAATTATCAGCGCAGCTCACCAACGGCAAACAGCGAGGCACCCGAATATCTCGGATTCGATAAAGCTTGCGTATCCACGCCCACCATTGTTTCCGTTCGTCTTCTTTTATAGGCTCATCCCAGCCTACTGCCGATCTCCATATGTTTTGGCTTATCATTTTAGCTTGTACAACGTAGAAGCCCAGCAGGCCAAGCGGGTCAAAAATTGTCATTACAACACGTAATAAGTGCCGCTTGGTTGGGACCACCTTCTCGTTGAATATGGAATCATCAAATTTCTGGACAAATGTGAATTCGTCAGTCTTCGGAATCCACCACATGCCCAGCACCCTTTCTTGCAGCGGTTCTATGCCCTCGATGCATTTCTCGTGCTGGTTTGTTGCTCCCGTGAGTGCGTTCCTAACTTCTGCTGAGTTTGACACACAGCCTCTCATCTCGAAGCCGCCATCCCCATGTATGGCGCGAACAGGCACTGCCATTTGAGCCAGATCATCTTCAGAATCAGCGCTTTACAGCCAGTCGTCTATGAAGGTGTCTCGTATAATAGCACCCACAGCGTCCGGATGCTTTCCCACAAAGCGCCTTGCATTCTTGTTCTTTATATAGTTTGCCACTGACGGTGAACAAGTAGCCCCGAAAGTCATTACTTGCATGACGTACCTATCCGGTTCTCGAGCAGTTTCTCCATAGCGCCAAAGAAAGCTTGGTCATCTTGCCTCACTCTTACTTGGTGGAAGATTTCTCGAATATCGCCGCACACAGCTACTGGCTTCTCTCTGAAACGTATAAGAATACCGACCAAATTTGGTAACAAATCAGGACCCTTGAGAAGTACTGTATTTAAGGCGACCCCGTCTACCCTTGCTGCTGCGTCCCACACAAGCCTCGATTTCCCCTTGTTTGTATTTGTGACTACAAATATGGGAAAATACCATGAGCGTTTGGCATTTGTCATCTCGTGCGCCTCTAGCTTACGCACATATCCTTGTTGTTCATATCGTCGAAGTTGGTTGTTTACAAATTCGCACAACTTCTTATCACGTGCCATGCGTGATTCCAGGCATTTTAATCGTTGCATTGCAATACCATATGAATCTGGTAGAGCAATGTCATCCTGTCTCCAGAGCAATCCGGTTTCCCAATGTTTTTCCAAGCTGAGGTATTTTGTTGTATTCTCGAGTATTGTCTGCGACCTTTGATCCTCTTTAGACTGCAGTGCATTATTTGTTATGCATACACCTACAGCTTCTAAAGCGAAGTTAGCCTTTACAATATTGTCGATACGTCTGTCGTCTGTGCAATCGCACACATGCATCACTCTTAAGCCTTCACGATAGCTTCCACGGCCGTATACTGACCAGCCGAGTCTTGAGCTATCAGCTGGGTGCCTTTACACTCTCTCACAGTTAATGGCACTCCAAGCTTTGCGTTGTCTAGGCCTATTATAATCGAAGCGCATACATCCGTATACGTACTTATTGGCAGCTTCTGCAGATGTGGATTTGCATGCAGAACTGAAGCATCTAACGTTTGGACTGGCAAGTCCAGATTGGCCATAGTTCGTACATTCTGCAGCGTGTAGCGATGTGCTGTTGCCTCACGCGCTGCTATGCTAAGTTTCACTCTTTTCGATTTAGGCTCATTCTGCGTGATGTCATTGGTCCAGCGCAAACAAAGTTCCTCAGATTGATGGCCCCATCAATACCCAAGTCGTCGGCTACGCTGCTCTCTAATAGTGTACACGCCGACCCTTCGTCTATTAGTGCAAAAGTCTGCACCGATTTTGTAGGACCATACAAAGTCACTGGTACATAGCGAAACAACGCCTTGTTATTTTGCCCTGTATGCAGTACGACTGCGCTTGGTGCTGCCGTCTCAGACTTGTGTACACCATTTCTTCCATAACTATGCAATAATGGATAATGAGCTTTATTGCACCCATCTACGTTGCATCGGTCCGATCCTCGACAATGATTTGCAAAGTGATTGCCAAAACATTGCCAACATCTTTTGCTATCTTTAATAAAACGCCGTCTGTCTTGCCCGCTCAGGGACAAGAAGCTTTCACATAACTTCAGCTCATGGTTGCCTGCACATTTAATGCAGCCCTCGTGATTAGATGCCCCCTCGTTGTGCACCATCAGCCTCTGCCGTGGGTTTCTGTGGTTTGATTTTGCTTCGATTGATTCTGCTGTCGCCACTACAGGCATTACTGTACTTGCGCACGTCGCCAATTTAAATAGCCAGTCATCGAAAACACCAATATCTAGTCGCCCCATAGTTGCGCTGTATCGTGCCCAATCCAGTCTTAGATCACACGGCAATTTCTCAAGTAAATTGCGCATAAGCATTGGGTCGTTCAGGTACTCTGATAGGCCTATTGCTTGTACGGTCGATCGATAGTTTTGCACAGACAGCGCTAATTGGACCAGAGTTTCCAAGCGTTCGGGTTTCACGGCCGGTTCCTGTCGCAGTCTCGTCTGGAGCGCCTGATGTATAGCATCTGGGCGCCCATACAGCATTCTTAATGAAGCAATCGCCTGTGCTACGGTCGCAGGCACCATCAGCTTGCCACGCACTGCTTCTAGTGCAGCGCCCTTTAAGCTTTTCTGAAGTCGTATGAGGTTCTCCTGATCGCGAATCCACACCTCTCTGTAGATTGTTCATAGTTTACAATGAACATTGGCCATTCTTCTGGTTTGCCTGAGAAGTGTGGCAGATACTTGCTAATCACCTGCCTCGTTGCTATTTGCGACGCTGTAAGCGTTATGTCTTGCGTCGAGCTAGCCATCGCAGGAAAAGTTGTTGCTGCTGCATGTGGCCACATGTTGCCACATGCGTATGCTGTGGTTGTTGTTGGCAGCACAGTTGGGTTATACATTGATGCCTTCGATCCCGCATAAGCCGCTCCATTTTGAGTCATTTCATATGCGAACCTTTGCGCTCCAGTATACATCACAGATCCGTTGCCAGCCAATCCTCCATATATTGCGCCAGTTGCGCCCAAAGAACTGCTTGCCTGTGATGAATTTGCGCCTATGTGCAAAGTAGTGGCCATGGAATCCACTGAGATCACGCCATTTTGCGTATCACTAACATGAGACGACTCTACTGGGCAATTTGCGCACACCAACGATCGCGGCATAGCAATGCTGTCTGCACTTGCTGCCGCACCAGAATGTGAGCTTGTATGTTCACTAATCGATCCACTCAAAGGCAACGTGCTTTCTTGCTCCATAACTGCTATAAGCGTTGTAATCCTCGGTATTAACAACGACACTGTCTTATAGCACGTTTCTTATGGCTGCTGATTTTAGGTTATGTTACTCCAGACTCGGCGCTCTCACTCGCTTTCTCAGTAGTAAATCGGCTTTAATGTTTTGTGTTCGTGTACCAAATTAAAGGAAATTTATAATTTAGTACGCGAACCAAAACTAATACGAAGTTTTTTAGAATGTAGAGGCGTAATCCTCTAAGTGTCGTGCACCTTTTTTGAGTTTAGTTAGGTTATGCAGTTTTGTATGTTAATTGTATTTGTGATATTTATATATTTATTTATTTCGGTAGTTAATTAGTAGGTATGTAGTTTTATGTAATTTTATGTACAAATGAGAAAAAAGAAGATAAAGTAAGAAAAGACTAAAAAACTTGTGCAAACACGCGCCTATCCGTAGCAGCAGCCATTCCTTTATATCTATTTCGCTTAACACGAGGCAAAGTCGCTGTCGTTATCGATGTCGATTTTTGCGCTGTATCGATATTCTTACTATCGATGTGTCGTGTAGTAAATTGGTTGCCACTTAACTGGTGGTTGCCACTGCGGCGGATTGCATGTCAATTTGCGCGGCAACAGATACATTATAAGGGTTTCTTTTGTTCTCGCTTCAATTTAAGAGAACCAAAAGCACATTAAGCTTAAAGAACACATTAATAATAACAAAATAAACTTTACGAATATACTCTTAGGGAATTACATGTTTTACCCTCTCTTAAGCCATTCGTATACAAATCTCCTAACAAGCAAAAGCTACTACAGCTGTTTTTCTTATATTCTTTTTGGTGCTTTTATATATATATCTATATGGTTTGCTACTTGCTGTTATGTGTGATTGTTTATAAGCATATGTTCATAAACACACACGATATGAATAATTGTTTTTGTAGCTGGCGAGGGCGCGCAGCCGCTCTGGGCACTGTTGCTGTTGTTGTAGGCGTTGGGAGCGCAGCTCTTAGAACGGTCGCCTTAGTGGTTGTGCTTATATGGTGAGCGCAGCCCTCAAAGCTGTACCTTCGTTGTGGGAGGTGCTGCTAGTGTACGCCGGTGGATGTTGTTGTTGGGGAGTGCAGCGCTTTAAGCTGCTGCTGCTGTTGTGACGGCACTGAGCACAAATTTCAATGTTGAGGCTATACCTTGTGTTGTTGTCGCCAGTTCATCAGTGGTCGCTCCGATTGTTTGGTTCTGCGTCGGTTTCGGCTGTGTTTCTAGGGCATGCCGGTGAATAAATAATATAAATTTAATTAACAGCCAAAAGGGGTACGGCTGCGCACTGTGTCGCACAAAACTGGCCTAAAAATCAAGAAACCTTAGATCTCAGAATATTTCTGCAGCGACATATTACCTCTCACAAGCAGCTTATACATCAAAGAGGGCACTTTTTACAAAAAAATATTTATGCATAAATAGGCATACCATTTGATATATATAAGCACTTAGGTAAGAAAAAAAAACCCGATATATGTATATATCGCGAAATGAAAATCAAGTAGAAAAAAAAACAGCAAAACATCCACTGCACTTATGCACTGCCAAACTTAAACTGACCATTCGGTTGCTAATCACATTAAGCGGGACCGATTAAACTACGCTTTAATGAAGAGCATAACGCATATGAAAGCCCTTTCTCTCGCTCTCTCCTTCGGTTAAACCTACTCCATGCTGTTTGCGCCAAAAAAAAGCTAACAGCATAATCGCATGATTAAGAGTGGTCGTTGTCCCCCTAAAGAGCGCAGTTACTAACTATGAGAGCTTTAACGGTTCTTAAAGTTTGTTTCAAAGCTTAGTTTTTATGCCTATTTTAAAATATATAAATGTAACGACTTTTTGGATCATATATTTTACCTAGATCCACATGACCACTACAGCACAGTTAATGAAACAATAGTTTTACTATCGAGGCATTAACTGAAGAAAGGCAGTTTATGTTCTGACTTGAATGGCTTTTAAATGATAAACTCCTAAGTTCTTGGCTTGATCATTTTCCAACTGGTAATATGAGGTACCAACTTTGCGAGTTACTTTAGCTGGTAAGAATACAGGTGCTAGTTTAGAGCTGAATTTCTTAGCCGCATCACTCTGGCAAAAATTACGGGCAAATACTGAGTCACCAACTTTCAGTGTGATATTACGGCTACGTAAATTATAAGTCCTTGCATTCCGTTCATGGGTCTCGGCCATATTAGTCTGGGCCGCTTGTCTAATAACTTGAATGGCATTCTGAGGCTGTATCAGGGTATCATCCGATATCAGTTCCAAGCTACGAAGTAATTCATAATCCTTTCCATTCAAGATCATATTTTGGCCAAAAACTAAAAAGTAAGGGGAATACCCTGTGCTACGGTGAACGTTGGATCTAAGCGCCGCACTAATTTCGGGTAGCTTTTGGTCCCAACTAGAATGGTCGTTATCAATGTAGGCTCTTATAGCAGCCAAAACAGATCTGTTTAGTCGCTCACTGGCATTCGCCTGCGGCGAGTAGATAGCTGTTCGCATATGCTTTATACCAAAACGAGTAAGAAAAGTTTTAAATGTGCTTGAAACAAACTGTGAACCATTATTTGTTAAAATGGTTTCCGGAACCCCGAAGGTATAAAATAAGGTATTTTCCAAATAGTAACATATCTTATCAGAGGTGAACTTTTTAAAGGTGACAGGAAATTAAATTTGGTGTGGTGATCTACAATGATTAAAAGACCTATGTTTCCGCTCTTTGAGCTCGGGTACGGCCCTAATAAATCTATATAAAGTTTTTGAAACGGACGCTCCGATAGCATTGGCTTTCCCATAGGTGGCTTTAAAGCTATATTAGGACTTTTCGTCTGGCAGCACACATCGCATTTGGAAATATAAGCTCTTATTTGAGTAACCATCTTGGGCCAAAATAAGTATCTTTTTAACTTTTGTGTTGTTTTGTCTATACCACAATGTGAGGCATTAGGTGGATCGTGAGCTCTAGAAATTATACCATGTGTAAGCTTCTCTGGAATCCATAACTTCCAAGTGAAATTTTCTTGAACAATGTCCCCCGTTGAGTACTCTGTCCTTTTATACACAAGATTATCTTTAATTTTTAAATCTGGTAATTTGGCCTGATTTAAGCGGATCCTATCAAAAAGAGCTAGATACTCAGTAGACTTAATTTCAAACGAAATCAGATCCACAATAGGGCCTTGATCTTCTAGTTCTTCGACATCATTTTGACGCGATAGAGCATCTGCTACTAATTTCTGTGAACCACTTCTGTGTATTATTTTGAAAACAAACCCTTGCAATTTTATCGCCCATCGAGCTAATCTACCAGATAAATCTTTCTGTCTCATGAGCCATTGCAATGAATCGTGATCGGTTACGACCTGGAAATCTTGCCCCTCCACATGGGCTCTAAACTTTTTGATACCTTTTATCACCGCTAGACATTCTAACTCGGTCACTGAGTAATTCCTCTGCGCCTTTGACAGCTTCTCTGACATAAACGCTATTGGCAGTTCTACCCCATCTTCATTTTGTTGAACTAAAACACAACCCAGACCGAAGGTCTAGCATCACATAAAAGAGTAAACGGCTTGGAAAAATCGGGAGTGGACAATACTGGTGCAGAAGTTAAACACTGTTTAAGTTCTTTAAATGCTTCTTCCGCTGTAGGGACTTGTTTTTCTTTAACAATTCCGTTAACGGAAAACTGATAGTAGCGTAATTGTCGACAAATCGTCGGTACCACCCTGCCATTCCCAGAAATCGTCTGAGTTGTTTTACGGATTTAGGTACTGGAAAATCGACAATCGCTTGTATTTTGCCGGGATCAGTTTTTATTTGGCCATAACCAATTACAAACCCAAGATACTTAATTTCTCTCATACAAAAGTTGGACTTGGCAATAGTTATTGTTAGATTTGCTTTTCGTAAGTGAAATGCTAATTCTTGCAACAATAACATATGCGGCTCAAATTCATCGGATAGAACTAGCAAATCGTCTAAATATACAAATACGCGAGTGCGTAGACTTATAGGTATCACCTTGTCCATAAGTCTACAAAGCGTTTGTGCTGCATTTGTTAGACCAAATGGCATTACTTTATATTGATACAGTCCACGGTTTGGCACGGTTAAGGCTGTATACGGGCGAGAAGCCTCGTCTAATGGTATCTGCCAATATGGTGTTTCATATCAAGACCAGTTATGTATTTGGCAGGAGGTAATCTGCTTAAAATTCCGTCTATTTGCGGTAACGGGTACGCATCCTTACAAGTATATTTGTTGATTTCTCTAGAATCTAGACATAGGCGTTGTTACACTGTTACTGCTCCAAGAACTTGTGGATTTCTCTATGACATCTAATTTTAACATGTTCTCGACTTCCCCAAACATTAACTTTTCTTTGGCTGGAGAAATTGGCCAATGTCGCTGTTTTACAGGAGTGTCAGTTCATTCATCTTAATACAGTGACTAATAAGACTAGTGCGCCCTAAGCCTTCTTTCTCAAATGAAGGAAAAGTATCTATTATAGACTGCAATTTGAGTTTTTGATCAGGAGTGAGAGTGTGCATTTTTGGCGAATCTTTACTTTCATTACCTACATCTAACTCATTGACCTTTAATCTTTCCATTAATAAGTCTTTTAAAAGGCCAAACTTTTTCCAAAAATCGATACCTAAATATACTTCTTGTTGTAAATCAGGGACTATATAAAATGTCATGTCATTAATTTGATTGGGACAATCAATGAAGCTTTTACTGCGCATCTTTGACTATTCCTTGCTTTTGGATGATTACCTAGTAAAGTAGCATCTGCTCCACCTAAACAACTCAGTGTGGCCCCTGAGTCTAATAAGGCTTTGAACGTGTGCCCTTCAATGTCTAGATCTGTATATATTCTTTCATCGGAACTAATAAAAATTGCTGAAATTAGCATTTTACGGGTTCCGTGAATCCTTTTCCAAAACTGTTTTAAGCGCCATGTTGAGCGTTTTGGTTTACGTCTTAAACACATACTATTCATTTCGTCCACCACATCTGGCGTAATCTCATCTATTGACTCGGTTTGGGATGCAGTATTGCAAACTGAAATTATTTGTTGTGTTTGTTGTTCTGCTAATAATACCGATTTTAAATTAGGTTCAGGTTCTAATTCCTGGTTGGTTCCGGATGCGTCAAACTTGGTTCCGTTTGCGCATCCTTCTTTGGGTTTTCCGACGGATTGCACTTGCTGCATTGGGGCTTATAAGTGTTTTTAGCGCCACATCCGTAGCAAAAAACCTTCCTTTCTCCCATACAATCGTCGAAACGGTGCCCTGGCTTATCGCAATTCCAACATTTGAATTTATTGCGGCGTATCTCTGAGACATTGGCATCTTCTATTTCTTCTTCCTCGCTCATAATCTCTGAAATATTGGGCCTACCAAACTTAGGGCGGGATAGAATTGCGTTTGTTTCCCTACAGAAATGTTCATGCTTTCTCACTTCTTCTCGTAGTTCTCGAAGACTATTTATTTTTAGATGTAAAAGTTCATACCTAATCGAAGTTTTAGCATTACGCTTTAAGACTATATACCTATATACCTATACCTGCCGCCCCGCCAACTGCTGACCCCTCGGACTCATTGGTAGGAGTAGCACCTAAAAAGACAATCTTCGTCTCGAGGCTAAAGCCATCGGCAACTGAAAATTGCATTAATCAATTCGTTTACGAGAAGCTTAATATTTCTCCAAATGAAATTGAAGTATTTAAGTTCAATTTTAAGTATAAGCGCGATATCTCTTCGTTTAAGATTAGTGTCCCTGATTCTCTCTTTTCTGCTATACTTAATCCTTCATTCTGGCCTACTCTACTGATATTATTGCTTTCTCTGAAACCTGGCTTAATGCGTCTGTCTATGAATTTGAGATTTTTGTTAGCTCCTATGTAACCTACAGGCTTGACCGGTCTCCCGGTCGTGGTGGTGGTGTACTCATTGCTGTAAATGTAGCCTTAGAATCTCATTTACTATCTCTAAATTTTCCAATAGGCATTGAGTTCATTGCGGTAAAAGTGTTTTTTAATAATTCCTATATCTATTTTACTTGTTCCTATATACCTCCTTGCTCCGACTTGAGTGTATATCAGAATCATCTCACTGCCATTCGTATGGTGGCTGATTCTGTTGGTTCTCGGGATCAAATTGTTGTCTTAGGCGACTTTAATCTGCCTACATTATATTGGCTTAGTTCAGTCAATTCTAGTTTTCTTTTTCCATCTGGTAATCATGAGTTTGTTACAGGACTGATTGATATCTCTCTCAGCCAAATAAATTTTATACATAATTGCTCAAATAGAACGGTTGACCTCGTTTTTGTCAATGATAATTCTGATTTTGAAGTTTCTAGGGTCTGTCCGCTCTCCGTACCCGAGGATCCGTACCATCCGACATTACAAATCTCTTTAAAATTTAATGGTCTCTACCGAAATCAGCCACATGCTCACGCTCTTCGGTATCGCTGCTTTCGCAAGTCTAATTTTGTCGGTCTTAATAAATTTTTGTCCGAAGTTAACTGGTTGCCTTTGTTGACTACTAATGACCTTGACTTATCCATTTCCAATTTCTATCGGGTTTTATACGCTGCTTTTGATCTCTTTGTCCCTTATTCTGTCCCGGCTCCTTCTTTAAAGCCGCCTTGGTTTACTACTAGTCTGTCCTCTTTAAAAAATCGCAAGTCTTCTTCTTACAAAAAATTTAAGAAATCTGGATCTCCTGTCGACTTTTATAAGTTTTCTATTTTACGCAGCAAGTTCGTCCTTCTTAACAGAATTTGCTACAATAATTATCTTTCCCGCTGTCGGCTTAACTTCTGTAGTGATCCTAAAAATTTTTGTTCTTTTGTTAATTCTAAACGTAAATCTTCCTTATTTCCTTCATCGCTATATTTCAAAAATGAAAGCTCTACTAACAATTCTGAAATCGCCGACCTGTTTGCGAAATTTTTTCAAACTACCTATTCTGTCAACCCTAATTGCATTGACCTTAACTATCCCTATAACCTACCACATTCAAATCTTATTGCTTATCCAGAAATCTTTGAAACCGACGTTTTACAATCCCTACTGTCCATTAAATCATCCTTCTCCCCTGGCCCCGATGCCATTCCTAGTTGCGTCTTAAAGCATTGTGCTCACTCTCTTTCTACACCATTATCTGTTCTTTTCCGCATTTCATTAAAATATTCTTATCTTCCGGCCATCTGGAATGAATCCTTTATTATCCCTATTCACAAAAAAGGTTCCAAGTCCAACATTGAGAACTACCGCGGTATTGCCAAGCTTTCGTCAATTCCAAAAGTTTTTGAAAGGATTGTAACTTCACAATTGCAACACTACTGTCGTTCTTTAATGTCGGATTCTGCTACTAATTTCTGTGAACCACTTCTGTGTATTATTTTGAAAACAAACCCTTGCAATTTTATCGCCCATCGAGCTAATCTACCAGATAAATCTTTCTGTCTCATGCGCCATTGCAATGAAGCGTGATCGGTTACGACCTGGAAATCTTGCCCCTCCACATGGGCTCTAAACTTTTTGATACCTTTTATCACCGCTAGACATTCTAACTCGGTCACTGAGTAATTCCTCTGCGCCTTTGACAGCTTCTCTGACATAAACGCTATTGGCAGTTCTACCCCATCTTCATTCTGTTGAACTAAAACACAACCCAGACCGAAGGTCTAGCATCACATAAAAGAGTAAACGGCTTGGAAAAATCGGGAGTGGACAATACTGGTGCAGAAGTTAAACACTGTTTAAGTTCTTTAAATGCTTCTTCCGCCGTAGGGACTTGTTTTTCTTTAACAATTCCGTTAACGGAAAACTGATAGTAGCGTAATTGTCGACAAATCGTCGGTACCACCCTGCCATTCCCAGAAATCGTCTGAGTTGTTTTACGGATTTAGGTACTGGAAAATCGACAATCGCTTGTATTTTGCCGGGATCAGTTTTTATTTGGCCATAACCAATTACAAACCCAAGATACTTAATTTCTTTCATACAAAAGTTGGACTTGGCAATAGTTATTGTTAGATTTGCTTTTCGTAAGTGAAGTGCTACTTCTTGCAACAATAACATATGCGGCTCAAATTCATCGGATAGAACTAGCAAATCGTCTAAATATACAAATACGCGAGTGCGTAGACTTATAGGTATCACCTTGTCCATAAGTCTACAAAGCGTTTGTGCTGCATTTGTTAGACCAAATGGCATTACTTTATATTGATACAGTCCACGGTTTGGCACGGTTAAGGCTGTATACGGGCGAGAAGCCTCGTCTAATGGTATCTGCCAATATGCGTGTTTCATATCAAGACCAGTTATGTATTTGGCAGGAGGTAATCTGCTTAAAATTCCGTCTATTTGCGGTAACGGGTACGCATCCTTACAAGTATATTTGTTGATTTCTCTAGAATCTAGACATAGGCGTTGTTACACTGTTACTGCTCCAAGAACTTGTGGATTTCTCTATGACATCTAATTTTAACATGTTCTCGACTTCCCCAAACATTAACTTTTCTTTGGCTGGAGAAATTGGCCAATGTTACCTACATCTAACTCATTGACCTTTAATATTTCCATTAATAAGTCTTTTAAAAGGCCAAACTTTTTCCAAAAATCGATACCTAAATATACTTCTTGTTGTAAATCAGGGACTATATAAAATGTCATGTCATTAATTTGATTGCGAAATTTTATTGGGACAATCAATGAAACTTTTAATGCGCATCTTTGACTATTGGCAGTTCTAACCCGTCCCGAACATTTCCTTGCTTTTGGATGATTACCTAGTAAAGTAGCAGCTGCTCCACCTAAACAACTCAGTGTGGCCCCTGAGTCTAATAAGGCTTTGAACGTGTGCCCTTTAATGTCTAGATCTGTATATATTCTTTCATCGGAACTAATAAAAATTGCTGAAATTAGCATTTTACGGGTTCCGTGAATCCTTTTCCAAAACTGTTTTAAGCGCCATGTTGAGCGTTTTGGTTTACGTCTTAAACACATACTATTCATTTCGTCCACCACATCTGGCGTAATCTCATCTATTGACTCGGTTTGGGATGCAGTATTGCAAACTGAAATTATTTGTTGTGTTTGTTGTTCTGCTAATAATACCGATTTTAAATTAGGTTCAGGTTCTAATTCCTGGTTGGTTCCGGATGCGTCAAACTTGGTTCCGTTTGCGCATCCTTCTTTGGGTTTTCCGACGGATTGCACTTGCTGCATTGGGGCTTATAAGTGTTTTTAGCACCACATCCGTAGCAAAAAACCTTCCTTTCTCCCATACAATCGTCGAAACGGTGCCCTGGCTTATCGCAATTCCAACATTTGAATTTATTGCGGCGTATCTCTGAGACATTGGCATCTTCTATTTCTTCTTCCTCGCTCATAATCTCTGAAATATTGGGCCTACCAAACTTGGGGCGGGATAGAATTGCGTTTGTTTCCCTACAGAAATGTTCATGCTTTCTCACTTCTTCTCGTAGATCTCGAAGACTATTTATTTTTAGATGTAAAAGTTCATACCTAATCGATGTGTTAGCATTACGCTTTAAGACTATATACCTATATACCTATACCTGCCGCCCCGCCAACTGCTGACCCCTCGGACTCATTGGTAGGAGTAGCACCTAAAAAGACAATCTTCGTCTCGAGGCTAATGCCATCGGCAACTGAAAATTGCATTAATCAATTCGTTTGCGAGAAGCTTAATATTTCTCCAAATGAAATTGAAGTATTTAAGTTCAATTTTAAGTATAAGCGCGATATCTCTTCGTTTAAGATTAGTGTCCCTGATTCTCTCTTTTCTGCTATACTTAATCCTTCATTCTGGCCTACTCTACTGATATTATTGCTTTCTCTGAAACCTGGCTTAATGCGTCTGTCTATGAATTTGAGATTTTTGTTAGCTCCTATGTAACCTACAGGCTTGACCGGTCTCCCGGTCGTGGTGGTGGTGTACTCATTGCTGTAAATGTAGCCTTAGAATCTCATTTACTATCTCTAAATTTTCCAATAGGCATTGAGTTCATTGCGGTAAAAGTGTTTTTTAATAATTCCTATATCTATTTTACTTGTTCCTATATACCTCCTTGCTCCGACTTGAGTGTATATCAGAATCATCTCACTGCCATTCGTATGGTGGCTGATTCTGTTGGTTCTCGGGATCAAATTGTTGTCTTAGGCGACTTTAATCTGCCTACATTATATTGGCTTAGTTCAGTCAATTCTAGTTTTCTTTTTCCATCTGGTAATCATGAGTTTGTTACAGGACTGATTGATATCTCTCTCAGCCAAATAAATTTTATACATAATTGCTAAAATAGAATGCTTGACCTCGTTTTTGTCAATGATAATTCTGATTTTGAAGTTTCTAGGGTCTGTCCGCTCTCCGTACCCGAGGATCCGTACCATCCGACATTACAAATCTCTTTAAAATTTAATGGTCTCTACCGAAATCAGCCACATGCTCACGCTCTTCGGTATCGCTGCTTTCGCAAGTCTAATTTTGTCGGTCTTAATAAATTTTTGTCCGAAGTTAACTGGTTGCCTTTGTTGACTACTAATGACCTTGACTTATCCATTTCCAATTTCTATCGGGTTTTATACGCTGCTTTTGATCTCTTTGTCCCTTATTCTGTCCCGGCTCCTTCTTTAAAGCCGCCTTGGTTTACTACTAGTCTGTCCTCTTTAAAAAATCGCAAGTCTTCTTCTTACAAAAAATTTAAGAAATCTGGATCTCCTGTCGACTTTTATAAGTTTTCTATTTTACGCAGCAAGTTCGTCCTTCTTAACAGAATTTGCTACAATAATTATCTTTCCCGCTGTCGGCTTAACTTCTGTAGTGACCCTAAAAATTTTTGTTCTTTTGTTAATTCTAAACGTAAATCTTCCTTATTTCCTTCATCGCTATATTTCAAAAATGAAAGCTCTACTAACAATTCTGAAATCGCCGACCTGTTTGCGAAATTTTTTCAAACTACCTATTCTGTCAACCCTAATTGCATTGACCTTAACTATCCCTATAACCTACCACATTCAAATCTTATTGCTTATCCAGAAATCTTTGAAACCGACGTTTTACAATCCCTACTGTCCATTAAATCATCCTTCTCCACTGGCCCCGATGCCATTCCTAGTTGCGTCTTAAAGCATTGTGCTCACTCTCTTTCTACACCATTATCTGTTCTTTTCCGCATTTCATTAAAATATTCTTATCTTCCGGCCATCTGGAATGAATCCTTTATTATCCCTATTCACAAAAAAGGTTCCAAGTCCAACATTGAGAACTACCGCGGTATTGCCAAGCTTTCATCAATTCCAAAAGTTTTTGAAAGGATTGTAACTTCACAATTGCAACACTACTGTCGTTCTTTAATGTCGGATTCTGCTACTAATTTCTGTGAACCACTTCTGTGTATTATTTTGAAAACAAACCCTTGCAATTTTATCGCCCATCGAGCTAATCTACCAGATAAATCTTTCTGTCTCATGCGCCATTGCAATGAAGCGTGATCGGTTACGACCTGGAAATCTTGCCCCTCCACATGGGCTCTAAACTTTTTGATACCATTTATCACCGCTAGACATTCTAACTCGGTCACTGAGTAATTCCTCTGCGCCTTTGACAGCTTCTCTGACATAAACGCTATTGGCAGTTCTACCCCATCTTCATTCTGTTGAACTAAAACACAACCCAGACCGAAGGTCTAGCATCACATAAAAGAGTAAACGGCTTGGAAAAATCGGGAGTGGACAATACTGGTGCAGAAGTTAAACACTGTTTAAGTTCTTTAAATGCTTCTTCCGCCGTAGGGACTTGTTTTTCTTTAACAATTCCGTTAACGGAAAACTGATAGTAGCGTAATTGTCGACAAATCGTCGGTACCACCCTGCCATTCCCAGAAATCGTCTGAGTTGTTTTACGGATTTAGGTACTGGAAAATCGACAATCGCTTGTATTTTGCCGGGATCAGTTTTTATTTGGCCATAACCAATTACAAACCCAAGATACTTAATTTCTTTCATACAAAAGTTGGACTTGGCAATAGTTATTGTTAGATTTGCTTTTCGTAAGTGAAGTGCTACTTCTTGCAACAATAACATATGCGGCTCAAATTCATCGGATAGAACTAGCAAATCGTCTAAATATACAAATACGCGAGTGCGTAGACTTATAGGTATCACCTTGTCCATAAGTCTACAAAGCGTTTGTGCTGCATTTGTTAGACCAAATGGCATTACTTTATATTGATACAGTCCACGGTTTGGCACGGTTAAGGCTGTATACGGGCGAGAAGCCTCGTCTAATGGTATCTGCCAATATGCGTGTTTCATATCAAGACCAGTTATGTATTTGGCAGGAGGTAATCTGCTTAAAATTCCGTCTATTTGCGGTAACGGGTACGCATCCTTACAAGTATATTTGTTGATTTCTCTAGAATCTAGACATAGGCGTTGTTACACTGTTACTGCTCCAAGAACTTGTGGATTTCTCTATGACATCTAATTTTAACATGTTCTCGACTTCCCCAAACATTAACTTTTCTTTGGCTGGAGAAATTGGCCAATGTCGCTGTTTTACAGGAGTGTCAGTTCATTCATCTTAATACAGTGACTAATAAGACTAGTGCGCCCTAAGCCTTCTTTCTCAAATGAAGGAAAAGTATCTATTATAGACTGCAATTTGAGTTTTTGATCAGGAGTGAGAGTGTGCATTTTTGGCGAATCTTTACTTTCATTACCTACATCTAACTCATTGACCTTTAATATTTCCATTAATAAGTCTTTTAAAAGGCCAAACTTTTTCCAAAAATCGATACCTAAATATACTTCTTGTTGTAAATCAGGGACTATATAAAATGTCATGTCATTAATTTGATTGCGAAATTTTATTGGGACAATCAATGAAGCTTTTAATGCGCATCTTTGACTATTGGCAGTTCTAACCCGTCCCGAACATTTCCTTGCTTTTGGATGATTACCTAGTAAAGTAGCAGCTGCTCCACCTAAACAACTCAGTGTGGCCCCTGAGTCTAATAAGGCTTTGAACGTGTGCCCTTTAATGTCTAGATCTGTATATATTCTTTCATCGGAACTAATAAAAATTGCTGAAATTAGCATTTTACGGGTTCCGTGAATCCTTTTCCAAAACTGTTTTAAGCGCCATGTTGAGCGTTTTGGTTTACGTCTTAAACACATACTATTCATTTCGTCCACCACATCTGGCGTAATCTCATCTATTGACTCGGTTTGGGATGCAGTATTGCAAACTGAAATTATTTGTTGTGTTTGTTGTTCTGCTAATAATACCGATTTTAAATTAGGTTCAGGTTCTAATTCCTGGTTGGTTCCGGATGCGTCAAACTTGGTTCCGTTTGCGCATCCTTCTTTGGGTTTTCCGACGGATTGCACTTGCTGCATTGGGGCTTATAAGTGTTTTTAGCACCACATCCGTAGCAAAAAACCTTCCTTTCTCCCATACAATCGTCGAAACGGTGCCCTGGCTTATCGCAATTCCAACATTTGAATTTATTGCGGCGTATCTCTGAGACATTGGCATCTTCTATTTCTTCTTCCTCGCTCATAATCTCTGAAATATTGGGCCTACCAAACTTAGGGCGGGATAGAATTGCGTTTGTTTCCCTACAGAAATGTTCATGCTTTCTCACTTCTTCTCGTAGATCTCGAAGACTATTTATTTTTAGATGTAAAAGTTCATACCTAATCGATGTGTTAGCATTACGCTTTAAGACTATATACCTATATACCTATACCTGCCGCCCCGCCAACTGCTGACCCCTCGGACTCATTGGTAGGAGTAGCTCCTAAAAAGACAATCTTCGTCTCCAGGCTAATTTTAAGTATAAGCGCGATATCTCTTCGTTTAAGATTAGTGTCCCTGATTCTCTCTTTTCTGCTATACTTAATCCTTCATTCTGGCCTACTCATACTTTAGTGCATGAGTTTATTAGAAAACCTAAAAAGACTTTAGCATCTAATGTAGCTTCCTCTATAAGTGTAGTTAACACAGCTTCAAAAAACTAAATTCTGTTCTTACCATTCAATATCAGAATATTCGTGGTCTCCTCTCTAAACTTAGTAGACTTTTCACCAATAGCGTAAATTTCGATTCTGATATTATTGCTTTCTCTGAAACCTGGCTTAATGCGTCTGTCTATGAATTTGAGATTTTTGTTAGCTCCAATGTAACCTACAGGCTTGACCGGTCTCCCGGTCGTGGTGGTGGTGTACTCATTGCTGTAAATGTAGCCTTAGAATCTCATTTACTATCTCTAAATTTTCCAATAGGCATTGAGTTCATTGCGGTAAAAGTGTTTTTTAATAATTCCTATATCTATTTTACTTGTTCCTATATACCTCCTTGCTCCGACTTGAGTGTATATCAGAATCATCTCACTGCCATTCGTATGGTGGCTGATTCTGTTGGTTCTCGGGATCAAATTGTTGTCTTAGGCGACTTTAATCTGCCTACATTATATTGGCTTAGTTCAGTCAATTCTAGTTTTCTTTTTCCATCTGGTAATCATGAGTTTGTTACAGGACTGATTGATATCTCTCTCAGCCAAATAAATTTTATACATAATTGCTCAAATAGAATGCTTGACCTCGTTTTTGTCAATGATAATTCTGATTTTGAAATTTCTAGGGTCTGTCCGCTCTCCGTACCCGAGGATCCGTACCATCCGACATTACAAATCTCTTTAAAATTTAATGGTCTCTACCGAAATCAGCCACATGCTCACGCTCTTCGGTATCGCTGCTTTCGCAAGTCTAATTTTGTCGGTCTTAATAAATTTTTGTCCGAAGGTAACTGGTTGCCTTTGTTGACTACTAATGACTTTGACTTATCCATTTCCAATTTCTATCGGGTTTTATACGCTGCTTTTGATCTCTTTGTCCCTTATTCTGTCCCGGCTCCTTCTTTGAAGCCGCCTTGGTTTACTACTAGTCTGTCCTCTTTAAAAAATCGCAAGTCTTCTTCTTACAAAAAATTTAAGAAATCTGGATCTCCTGTCGACTTTTATAAGTTTTCTATTTTACGCAGCAAGTTCGTCCTTCTTAACAGAATTTGCTACAATAATTATCTTTCCCGCTGTCGGCTTAACTTCTGTAGTGATCCTAAAAATTTTTTTTCTTTTGTTAATTCTAAACGTAAATCTTCCTTATTTCCTTCATCGCTATATTTCAAAAATGAAAGCTCTACTAACAATTCTGAAATCGCCGACCTGTTTGCGAAATTTTTTCAAACTACCTATTCTGTCAACCCTAATTGCATTGACCTTAACTATCCCTATAACCTACCACATTCAAATCTTATTGCTTATCCAGAAATCTTTGAAACCGACGTTTTACAATCCCTACTGTCCATTAAATCATCCTTCTCCCCTGGCCCCGATGCCATTCCTAGTTGCGTCTTAAAGCATTGTGCTCACTCTCTTTCTACACCATTATCTGTTCTTTTCCGCACTTCATTAAAATATTCTTATCTTCCGGCCATCTGGAATGAATCCTTTATTATCCCTATTCACAAAAAAGGTTCCAAGTCCAACATTGAGAACTACCGCGGTATTGCCAAGCTTTCATCAATTCCAAAAGTTTTTAAAAGGATTGTAACTTCACAATTGCAACACTACTATCGTTCTTTAATGTCGGATTCCCAACATGGGTTTGTAAAACGTCGGTCCACTTCTACTAACCTTTTAGAACTTTCGTCTCTTATTAATCTTGGTTTTACGGAAAAAAAAACAAACTGATGTCATTTATACTGACTTTAGTAAAGCATTTGACTCGGTAAACCATAGTCTTCTACTTGTTAAACTGTCTCGTCTGGGGTTTCCGTCTTGTCTTTTAAATTGGATAAAAAAACAAATAAATAAATAAATAAATAAAAGACATTAATAAATTTCTGTTCACTTATTTCATCTGGGAGACGTGCTACCAATTCTTCCATTGCAGACTGATAATCATCGAAAGATTCATTTTCTTTTTGTTTCCGCTTTCTTATCAGTTCCCACAAATCGAAATCATCTTTAGCGTCATTAAATCTATCCCTGAACGCTGAACAAAAGGACTGCCATGAAAATTGGAAATTTTTTTTTGTGGAAATTCCAAATCACTAGCTTTTCCTATAAATAGTAAATGCAAGTTATCGCACAACAGAGCATAATCATTATTTAAAGTTTCAGCTGTTAGGGAACGTACTCTATATAGAAATTCTTCTACATACAATGAGTCTTTAGACCTTGAGACGCCAACTTGCTAAAATGCCCGCGGCTTTTTCTGGCTGAATATTCAATGTAGAAGGATGCTGCCTACCGTCATCTTCTCTTTGAAATTGAAATGCCTGTGGCATATCCATTGATAATCGTGATGGAGCCTCTGATCTTTCTTTTATGCCTTCTATGGTCGCCCTGTCAATATTTAGGTTTCGCATCTGAGATCCTAAAGCCTGTTCAATCGAATTTTTTATAAACGAGCCTAACTCATCCATCATACTTTTTTGCTTCACTTGTATGCCGCTCTTAGGGGTTGCACCACGGATATTTCTGCCCCTATACTGTGTTCTGCCTCTCGTACTTGAACCTGAATCAACATTTAATGTATTTTGAGTAAGTCCTGCAGTTTCGGAAGTTTGTTTGCCTCCATTAAAACGAAGCTGCTCTGGTTGACAGTCTGCTTTACAAATTGGGCATAACTTGGAACTATTAAGGAACTCCTTAACGCAAACTTCGTGGAAAAGGTGTCTACAATTAGTTGTAGCTATCACTGTTCTATTGCAATACTTTCGCGGCATCTTCGTTACTGTGACGGAGAGACATTTCTTTAAAGTAATTTGGGTATAAATATATAAATAATTACTCAATATAAATTATTAATTATTAATAATAATATTATGAAAACCTAAATAATAATGATTATTGATAATAATTAACAATACGAATATTGATTAATTAATAAATATTTATAATGTTAAAAAATAAGAAAAATGGTGTAAATATATCAACTTAGGGACTCAACTCAATGCACACAAAAATTTAGCAAAAAGAAACAACCTAATTAAAATACAAAAATCACTATCAAACGCAATTGTTCTATAAACTCACGAAAATTGTATCAATCAAAAATCCATAAAAATTATTGTTCACTCTTTTCAAACATGAAGAGTCAAAAAGGTACATGAAAACACTCAATAGGTTGGTATAAATATAGTATATAGCAGCATACAAAAAAAACTAAAATTTATTTCTATTCTATTGCTGTTTAAAGTGTACTAAGTCATTAATTGGTCTACCTCTAAATCGTATGGTTTAGCAGGTAGCAATTCCGAAAACAGATTCTTAGTTATGTCTTTAAACATGTTTCGTCACCAATCCCCTTTGATTATACTAGCTGAATATAATTTGGTCGTCCTATCAACCTTTGATCAATAGAGATCGCAAATTCCTAAACTAACATCAGCTGTATATTTCAAGAGAAAATTTGCAATCTTGGACCTAGATAACTCCAATAACAATCCCCTTATCAATCGACTTAAATACATATATTTTTAAACAAATTAAAACATATAGTAGTCGCTATTCTTTAAGCAGCCTCGGAAATGGTTGCGGATAAGGAGCTGATTTTTAAAGTTATTTATAAAACTATTGTTTTGGCTGGATTTAATTAGAGCTGTTGTTTTTGGGGCTCGGCAACAATCGCCAAAAGGTATTTTGGTTTATAAGGCTTTGAAAAAGCCTGTCGAGCCCCACACGTTGGGCGCCAATTATGTAGCGTGTAGGGTATTTAAACGCCGAAGGTGTAACTCGGACGCACAAGAGTGTATTTATGGACGGTGCACCTCTAGCTGTGCTCTGGCTCAGCTCGCCGGACTGGGGGGGGTTCTTCGTAAACACTTACTCTTGATACACACTAAACATAAATTATTAGGTGCACATGGACAAAATATATAAAAAAACTAAATGAAAACAAAGGGGTACAAAGAATCAAAATAAGGGAAACCTGTAACGGACTATGCTACTATACTTATTTGGGAACTCTGATGGAAATGAGTTCCGTCTGTACCCACCCAACCTAAGTCTACCGATAAACGGCTTGGCCGTCTATTTCGACCCTTAAACAACCTATTGATTTTTCATACTATTACCAGACTAATCATATCCTACTCCGAGTGAACATAAAAGACTTCTTTAGCAATTCATATTCTTAAGACTATCATTATTAACATTATTCAGTTTTGACAATGTTTATCATTATTGGGCCATTAAGTGTATATAAAAGAAAAGAAAACATGTATATATGAGTATTTATGTAGATAACTGTCCACAAACAAAAAAAAATACTACTAGTCGTTTTCGACCACTCACAACTTACTCGAACGCCTTACGCCGAATCCTTGAGCTCAACGATCGCCGATGGTGTACCTTTTTAGGGAATTTCAAGTTCATTAGTATATGAGAGCAATTAACTTTAAATATAAATACGTATATATATATTTATAAAAAATGACACCGTGCGATTATAACTCTAATAACAAGAATAGTACAATATACAAAGTTTCAATTTGGATTACTATGGACTATTCGAAAAAGATACTGTAGAGGCGTAATCCTCTAAGTGTCGTGCACCTTTTATGAGTTTAGTTAGGTTATGCAGTTTTGTATGTTAATTGTATTTGTGATATTTATTTATTTATTTATTTCGGAAGTTAATTAGTAGGTATGTAGTTTTATGTAATTTTATGTACAAATGAGAAAAAAGAAGATAAAGTAAGAAAAGACTAAAAAACTTGTGCAAACACGCGCCTATCCGTAGCAGCAGCCATTCCTTTATATCTATTTCGCTTAACACGAGGCAAAGTCGCTGTCGTTATCGATGTCGATTCTTGCGCTGTATCGATATTCTTACTATCGATGTGTCGTGTAGTAAATTGGTTGCCACTTAACTGGTGGTAGCCACTGCGGCGGATTGCATGTCAATTTGCGTGGCAACATTCCGCCCCTTGCAAACTTCATGCACCGTCGTGATGTTTGCACCATTCCTCTTGACTTGCAGCTTAGCCAATTTGACAATCGGTCGTTTAAATTGGCCACTTGCTGTCCGTACAACTGCGCTGCGTGCTTGTCCATCTTTTGCTAGGCAGAGATCCATCACGATTCCCTTTCTCCAGTTGGTTTTCAGGTTCGTCTCGTCGACTATAACAACCACATCACCTATCTCGATCGGGTCTTCAGGTCGTCCAAACCATTTAGCTCGCCGTGTTAAGTACGGCAAGTATTCCCGTGTCCACTGCTTACGAAATCTCTCGGCCACCTGTTGTCCAACTCGAAAACTCTTGCCTAGCTGCACGCCGTTGTACTCATCATTTGTCGTTGCGCTTGCTGCGCAAGTTGCTACACGCAGAAAGTGATTTGGCGTCAGCACATCTGCGTCTACTGATTCCAGCGGTATGTACGTTAAAGGCCTTGAGTTTAAGGCGTTCTCAATCCTCACCAGCGCTGAACGTAGCATTGGTTCATGTACATGTGTCTCATCCAGTATGTCTGTCAACACAGACTTGATTGATCGAATCATCCGCTCCCACGCGCCACCCATATGCGGTGCGCCCGGCGGTATAAATGACCATTCAATCTCCGGGTATTTTTGTTCAAGCTCGTCTGCTGAAACTCTACTTATTTCAGCCTGTAACAGTCTGCTTGCGCCTCGAAAATTTGTGCCGTTGTCGGACACGATTTTCCTCACAGGTCCACGACGAGCCAGGAACATATCCAGCACCAGCATGAATGCGTCTGTTGATAATGAGTCTGCCAGCTCTATATGCACTGCGCGTACTGTCAAACAGGTGAAAAGTACGCCCCATCGTTTCTCACGTCTTCTGCCAACTATGACCTCCAAAGGTCCAAAATAGTCGACACCTGAGCAGGAAAACGGTGTCTCATTTATCTTCAGCCGCTTAATTGGCAGACTACCCATTTCTGGAGCCCGCGGAATTGCCCTTTTGTTGCAGCACCTTTGGCATGCCTTGATTGCTGCTCTCACCAACGCTCTTAGGCCGATGACACAAAAGCGCTGCCTCATCTCGTTGACCACCACCTCGCTTAATCGAACAATAGCCTTGTGATCGCGTGCCGTCCAGGTAATATAACAGGCCTCTTTACTTGCACTGCGATGCCTTCGATTGCGTCTATACGCCCTCGTACTCGTAACACGCCAGCATTGTCTAAGTATGGAGACAGTTTAAAAATCTGACTTTTACGACATACTTGCCCATCATTCTCTAAACGCTTTATCTCTTATCTCCAGGTTTGCATCACGTACTGCTACTGTGGCGCACTCAGCGGTCATCTCTCGTCTACATACAATGCGCAGAAAACGCATTGCGTACTTCAAAGTCCCTCGTAGCTTTTCAAACTTGCTGAAGCGAGTAACATCTGGCATTATAACTGCCAAAGCTGATTTCGATCCCTCCTCCAGTTGGTTTATGTGTACGCTCTCTAAGCCCGCGTCACTGTAATTTAGTTCAGTAACAGGCCTACTTGCTTCTGCCACGGTCAAAAATTGCAGTCCCACGAACCATCTCGAACCGCCGTCAAAGCGTAGTTCCTTGGTCCGTTTTGTACCATCATCAGCTACATTGAAAGCGGATGGCACCCATCTCCACTCGTTTACATCTGATTCCTCTAGAATTTCGCCGATACGTAGTGCCACAAATTGATGATATTTTCTGGCGTCTGATCGTATCCAGTGTAAAACATTTTTGGAGTCTGTCCAAAACACCCGACGCTGAGCAGATATGGACATCTCGGTTTGTATGAAACTAGCCAGGCGCAACCCTAGTATTGCTGCCGTCAATTCCATACGAGGTATCGATATCGGTTTCAGTGGTGCCACACGTGTTTTTGATGCCACCAGTGAACAGCGCACTACACCGTCACGTTCAGCCCTCACATATGCCACTGCTGCATATGCGTTCACGCTTGCATCTGAAAATATATGTAATTGTAAATTATCAGCGCAGCTCACCAACGGCAAACAGCGAGGCACCCGAATATCTCGGATTCGATAAAGCTTGCGTATCCACGCCCACCATTGTTTCCGTTCGTCTTCTTTTATAGGCTCATCCCAGCCTACTGCCGATCTCCATATGTTTTGGCTTATCATTTTAGCTTGTACAACGTAGAAGCCCAGCAGGCCAAGCGGGTCAAAAATTGTCATTACAACACGTAATAAGTGCCGCATTTCTCGTGCTGGTTTGTTGCTCCCGTGAGTGCGTTCCTAACTTCTGCTGAGTTTGACACCCAGCCTCTCATCTCGAAGCCGCCATCCCCATGTATGGCGCGAACACGCACTGCCATTTGAGCCAGATCATCTTCAGAATCAGCGCTTTGCAGCCAGTCGTCTACGAAGGTGTCTCGTATAATAGCACCCACAGCGTCTGGATGCTTTCCCACAAAGCGCCTTGCATTCTTGTTCTTTATATAGTTTGCCACTGACGGTGAACAAGTAGCCCCGAAAGTCATTGCTTGCATGACGTACATATCCGGTTCTCGAGCAGTTTCTCCATAGCGCCAAAGAAAGCTTGGTCATCTTGCCTCACTCTTACTTGGTGGAAGATTTCTCGAATATCGCCGCACACAGCTACTGGCTTCTCTCTGAAACGTATAAGAATACCGACCAAATTTGGTAACAAATCAGGACCCATGAGAAGTACTGTAAGGCGACCCCGTCTACCCTTGCTGCTGCGTCCCACACAAGCCTCGATTTCCCCTTGTTTGTATTTGTGACTACAAATATGGGAAAATACCATGAGCGTTTGGCATTTGTCATCTAGTGCGCCTCTAGCTTACGCACATATCCTTGTTTTTCATATCGTCGAAGTTGGTTGTTTACAAATTCGCACAACTTCTTATCACGTGCCATGCGTGATTCCAGGCATTTTAATCGTTGCATTGCAATACCATATGAATCTGGTAGAGCAATGTCATCCTGTCTCCAGAGCAATCCGGTTTCCCAACGTTTTTCCAAGCTGAGGTATTTTGTTGTATTCTCGAGTATTGTCTGCGACCTTTGATCCTCTTTAGACTGCAGTGCATTATTTGTTATGCATACACCTACAGCTTCTAAAGCGAAGTTAGCCTTTACAATATTGTCGATACGTCTGTCGTCTGTGCAATCGCACACATGCATCACTCTTAAGCCTTCACGATAGCTTCCACGGCCGTATACTGACCAGCCGAGTCTTGAGCTATCAGCTGGGTGCCTTTACACTCTCTCACAGTTAATGGCACTCCAAGCTTTGCGTTTTCTAGGCCTATTATAATCGAAGCGCATACATCCGTATACGTACTTATTGGCAGCTTCTGCAGATGTGGATTTGCATGCAGAACTGAAGCATCTAACGTTTGGACTGGCAAGTCCAGATTGGCCATAGTTCGTACATTCTGCAGCGTGTAGCGATGTGCTGTTGCCTCACGCGCTGCTATGCTAAGTTTCACTCTTTTCGATTTAGGCTCATTCTGCGTGATGTCATTGGTCCAGCGCAAACAAAGTTCCTCAGATTGATGGCCCCATCAATACCCAAGTCGTCGGCTACGCTGCTCTCTAATAGTGTACACGCCGACCCTTCGTCTATTAGTGCAAAAGTCTGCACCGATTTTGTAGGACCATACAAAGTCACTGGTACATAGCGAAACAACGCCTTGTTATTTTGCCCTGTATGCAGTACGACTGCGCTTGGTGCTGCCGTCTCAGACTTGTGTACACCATTTCTTCCATAACTATGCAATAATGGATAATGAGCTTTATTGCACCCATCTACGTTGCATCGGTCCGATCCTCGACAATGATTTGCAAAGTGATTGCCAAAACATTGCCAACATCTTTTGCTATCTTTAATAAAACGCCGTCTGTCTTGCCCGCTCAGGGACAAGAAGCTTTCACATAACTTCAGCTCATGGTTGCCTGCACATTTAATGCAGCCCTCGTGATTAGATGCCCCCTCGTTGTGCACCATCAGCCTCTGCCGTGGGTTTCTGTGGTTTGATTTTGCTTCGATTGATTCTGCTGTCGCCACTACAGGCATTACTGTACTTGCGCACGTCGCCAATTTAAATAGCCAGTCATCGAAAACACCAATATCTAGTCGCCCCATAGTTGCGCTGTATCGTGCCCAATCCAGTCTTAGATCACACGGCAATTTCTCAAGTAAATTGCGCATAAGCATTGGGTCGTTCAGGTACTCTGATAGGCCTATTGCTTGTACGGTCGATCGATAGTTTTGCACAGACAGCGCTAATTGGACCAGAGTTTCCAAGCGTTCGGGTTTCACGGCCGGTTCCTGTCGCAGTCTCGTCTGGAGCGCCTGATGTATAGCATCTGGGCGCCCATACAGCATTCTTAATGAAGCAATCGCCTGTGCTACGGTCGCAGGCACCATCAGCTTGCCACGCACTGCTTCTAGTGCAGCGCCCTTTAAGCTTTTCTGAAGTCGTATGAGGTTCTCCTGATCGCGAATCCACACCTCTCTGTAGATTGTTCATAGTTTACAATGAACATTGGCCATTCTTCTGGTTTGCCTGAGAAGTGTGGCAGATACTTGCTAATCACCTGCCTCGTTGCTATTTGCGACGCTGTAAGCGTTATGTCTTGCGTCGAGCTAGCCATCGCAGGAAAAGTTGTTGCTGCTGCATGTGGCCACATGTTGCCACATGCGTATGCTGTGGTTGTTGTTGGCAGCACAGTTGGGTTATACATTGATGCCTTCGATCCCGCATAAGCCGCTCCATTTTGAGTCATTTCATATGCGAACCTTTGCGCTCCAGTATACATCACAGATCCGTTGCCAGCCAATCCTCCATATATTGCGCCAGTTGCGCCCAAAGAACTGCGTGCCTGTGACGAATTTGCGCCTATGTGCAAAGTAGTGGCCATGGAATCCACTGAGATCACGCCATTTTGCGTATCATTAACATGAGACGACTCTACTGGGCAATTTGCGCACACCAACGATCGCGGCATAGCAATGCTGTCTGCACTTGCTGCCGCACCAGAATGTGAGCTTGTATGTTCACTAATCGATCCACTCAAAGGCAACGTGCTTTCTTGCTCCATAACTGCTATAAGCGTTGTAATCCTCGGTATTAACAACGACACTGTCTTATAGCACGTTTCTTATGGCTGCTGATTTTAGGTTATGTTACTCCAGACTCGGCGCTCTCACTCGCTTTCTCAGTAGTAAATCGGCTTTAATGTTTTGTGTTCGTGTACCAAATTAAAGGAAATTTATAATTTAGTACGCGAACCAAAACTAATACGAAGTTTTTTAGAATGTAGAGGCGTAATCCTCTAAGTGTCGTGCACCTTTTTTGAGTTTAGTTAGGTTATGCAGATTTGTATGTTAATTGTATTTGTGATATTTATATATTTATTTATTTCGGTAGTTAATTAGTAGGTATGTAGTTTTATGTAATTTTATGTACAAATGAGAAAAAAGAAGATAAAGTAAGAAAAGACTAAAAAACTTGTGCAAACACGCGCCTATCCGTAGCAGCAGCCATTCCTTTATATCTATTTCGCTTAACACGAGGCAAAGTCGCTGTCGTTATCGATGTCGATTTTTGCGCTGTATCGATATTCTTACTATCGATGTGTATTGTAGTAAATTGGTTGCCACTTAACTGGTGGTTGCCACTGCGGCGGATTGCATGTCAATTTGCGCGGCAACAGATACATTATAAGGGTTTCTTTTGTTCTCGCTTCAATTTAAGAGAACCAAAAGCACATTAAGCTTAAAGAACACATTAATAATAACAAAATAAACTTTACGAATATACTCTTAGGGAATTACATGTTTTACCCTCTCTTAAGCCATTCGTATACAAATCTCCTAACAAGCAAAAGCTACTACAGCTGTTTTTCTTATATTCTTTTTGGTGCTTTTATATATATATCTATATGGTTTGCTACTTGCTGTTATGTGTGATTGTTTATAAGCATATGTTCATAAACACACACGATATGAATAATTGTTTTTGTAGCTGGCGAGGGCGCGCAGCCGCTCTGGGCACTGTTGCTGTTGTTGTAGGCGTTGGGAGCGCAGCCTTAGTGGTTGTGCTTATATGGTGAGCGCAGCTCTTAAAGCTGTACCTTCGTTGTGGGAGGTGCTGCTAGTGTACGCCGGTGGATGTTGTTGTTGGGGAGTGCAGCGCTTTAAGCTGCTGCTGCTGTTGTGACGGCACTGAGCACAAATTTCAATGTTGAGGCTATAGCTTGTGTTGTTGTCGCCAGTTCATCAGTGGTCGCTCCGATTGTTGGTGGTTCTGCGTCGGTTTCGGCTGTGTTTCTAGGGCATGCCGGTGAACGTCGACGCTATAAATTTAATTAACAGCCAAAAGGGGTACGGCTGCGCACTGTGTCGCACAAAACTGCCCTCTAGCCAATTTCCAATTACTGCAATCGAGTTGTTAGCCGCTCTTTCTACATCTTGTAGGTGCTTTGCTACCACCACTAACGCCAGGTCATCTGCAAATCCGATAAGTTTGCATCTTTGAGGAAGGCAGAGTCTCAAAACTTCGTCGTCTGCTATGTTCCACAGTAGAGGTCCCAGGACCGACCCTTGTGGAACGCCCGCCGATACTTTGTAGCGCATTGGTCCAGCGTCCGTATCGTAAACAAGTACTCTCTCCGAAAGGTAGTTGGTGATGATTCTCCGTAAATACGCTGGTAGCTCCATACGGGCTAGTGTCCTCTCAACTAGCCTTCAGCGCGCGGAATTGAATGCATTGCGCACGTCCAGTGTGACCACGACGCAGTACTCCATGTCGCCCCATCTCCATCTTGTCCCCTCGATAGCTTTTGACGCAGTGTCTACCATGGCTTTGATTGCGTCTACGGTGGATCGAGCTTTCCGAAATCCGTATTGGGAGCTTGAGAGTGCACCCCTTTCTTCCGCAGCATCCAGTAGCCTGCTGTAAATGATCCGCTCGAGAGCCTTTCCTATTGAGTCCAGAAGGCAAATTGGCCTGTATCCAGAAGGGTCGTCTGCCGATCCGCCTCCTTTGGGAAGTAGAATTAATTTCTGAACCTTCCACTGTCTTGGAAAAATACCCTCTTGTAGGCATCGCGTGAACATCTCCGCGAAGGCCTGTGGCCTCGTTGCGATAGCTAGTTTAAGGGCCATATTTGGGATGCCATCCGGCCCTGGTGTCTTTTTGTCTCCTATTCTTTTGCCAGCTGCTATGACTTCCTCTTGGGTTACTGGGTCTATCCTCCCCATCCTGGGGTTCACGCTGATCAGCTCCAGCAGAGGATGCCGAGGGAACAGCGTCTCAACAATTCTGCGGAGTACAATGGGACATGTGACCCTAACTGCTGATGGGCTCCTCATCTTTTTTGTGACAACTTTGTAGGCGGTGCCCCATGGATTTACATAACTGTAGGACTGGAGCTGTCAAAGCTCGAGTCTGTTCAAATAAAACGCGCACTTCTCAGGTTTTTCATAAATGCACTTAACAAATGTTTATTTGGATTATTATTTCATTATTAAAACATCTTAATTTACGTTTTACTTTCTTTGCTTAATTACTTTTTAACAGCGTAACAAATTTACGTCTTAACACTCTGGCTGCTCTCTCAAAACTCCGCACTCCTGCTTTTGTGCTGCCAACTCCTGTCTTTCTTAGTTTTCTAGCGCTGCCAACTACTTTACGTATTGGTCAGCTGTAAGCTGCCAAACGCCATTCCCACATTCGGCCATCCTACATCCATATTCGTCCCGAATAATGGACACCACTTCTTCATGTACTCGGCTACTGTATTGGTCTTATTGGGCCCTTCGCCTTCTCCAACCTTTTCGACAACATACCTGCCATACCTCAATTTGCGCACTACCTTGTAGGGTCCTAAGTATTTTCTCTTCAATTTTAACCCTGGTCCAAAGTGAGTGCGTTTTATAGCTACCATGTCATTAATTTCATATTCATTTTCTTTCTTTCTGTTTTTGTTATAGGTTCTACGATTCTCTTCTTGTAACTCAGCTATGTTATCTCTTGCCATTCTGCGGATCTCATTTTTCTCTTCCTGCAATTCATTTATCAATTCTTCATCAAGCATATCTCTGAGCCCTTTGTCGTATTTTGTCCTCATTTCTAATCCTGTCAAAATTTTGAAGGGCGATACTTTTGTGCTCCTAGGGGGTGATGAATTAATAAACTGCTGAACCCTACCTACACTCTTATACCAAGCTTTTGGGTCCTCAACACACAGCTTTGTTAACAAAGTGATTACCATACGATTAATCCGCTCTACCTGTCCGTTTCCTCGCGGAACTCCAGTTGCAATCAGTAAATGCTGAATATTTCTTAGCTCACAAAATTTTTCGAAAACACTAGAAGTGAACGCTGTTCCCCGGTCTGTGACGATGCAACTTGGATCTCCGAACACTTCAGACTGTTTCTGTAAACGATCAACTACCTCATCTGAGCCTGTAGTCTTAGTGGGATATAGCCAAACAAATTTTGAAAAAGAGTCTACAACCACTAGAATGTAATTATACAACTTCTTAGTTAATTCCATGGGGCCAATATGATCAATATGGTAAGTTGTCAAGGGTTTGTCTCCTTTATTAATAACGTTCAAAAACCCTTCTTTACGTCCTGGCTTCACCTCGCTTACAATGCACTCTAGACACGATTTTATCACATTTCCGACCTTACCAGACACATGTGGTATGAAATACTCTCTCTCTATTAGATCAACGGTCTTCTTTACTCCAAAATGACCCTGACGATGTGCAATTGTTATTATTTCCCGTTCCATGCTGGATGGTATAACAATCAGTTCCTTAGTGGGATCCTTATACAACACACCACCCTGCATATAAAAATCATCATAAACTCCCTGTTCCAACAATTTAATGACAGCACTTATCCAGTCATCCGACAATTGAGCTTGCTTTATTTTATTTCTCAAAGAATCCTGCATCAAAAGGCAATGTACCCGACTTAATGCGTCCACATGTTTCATTCTGGTTCCCGAGCGATGCTCTACTGTATATTCAAAGTCTTGTAGGAAAATTGACCAACGTGCGACTCTTAATGGAACATCTTTTTTATTAACAGTCATTGCAAAAGCGTTACAATCTGTAACTATTTTAATTCTCAGTCCAAGCACATATACTCGCCACTTCTTAAGAGACTGAATTACAGCCAAAACTTCTAACTCATAAGACGTATATTTTTCTTCTGCTGGTGTTGTTTTACGACTCATATACTCTACTGGATGAAAATTCCCGTCTTCCGAATCTGCCTGCAACAATATTGCACCGTAGCCATACATACTCGCGTCACAATGGATCTCTGTTATGGCTTTCGGTTTGAACAGTCGTAGCACTGGCGGATTTGACAAACATGCCTTTAGGTGATTAAATGCTGCCAGTCCTCCAGAATCCATTTTAAAATTAACGTTCTGTCTCATCATATTTGTCAACGGCTTGGCTATTATAGCAAAATCTCTGACAAACCTCCTAAAATATGATGTTAAACCTATAAAGCGCTGAAGCCCTTTCTTATTCTTTGGAACCGGGAAGCTTTCAACTGCCAAGGTCTTCTGTTTTGAGGGCTTGATTGTACCATTCTCAATAATGTAACCCAGAAACTGAACCCTACGTTTCAAAAATTGACATTTTTCCCACTTGATCTGTAACCCTGATCGACTTGCCAAACATAATACTCTTTTTAACTTAGTCAGGCCTTCTTCCTCGTCGGCTGATGGTATGATGAGATCATCCATGTACAATACTAACGTTCCATCTTCAATAAGCGGTCTTAAAACAGCGAAAATATATCTCATAAAAACGGCTGGGGAATTGGAGATTCCAAATGGTACAACATTGAACTCGTACTGCCCATTTTGTGTGACAAATGCGGTATATTTACGCGAGGCTTCCTCTACTGGAACATGAAAGAATCCATTGCACAAGTCTAAAGTCGTAAAAACAACTCCCCTTTGAAGTTTGTGCAACACATCGTCAATTAAGGCTGTTGGAAAATTATCTCTTATTATCTTCCGATTTAACTGCTTATAATCACAACATAACCTATCTTTTTCCTTCTTTTGAACCAAAACAACAGGGGAGGCGTATTCAGAAACACTATTGCGAATGATTTCTTCAGTGAGCCACTCCTTAACTTGCTTGTTCACTTTCTCTTGATCGGCATATGATAAACGTCTGGGTCTTTGGAAAACTGGTATATCGTCTGTCAGAATGAGCTTCATCTCTACTGGTGATTTATCTGGTTTTACTGGCTTGTATTCTTTTATAATATCCAACACCTGCATTTTGGTTTCTCTATTCAAGTGTTCAAAATCTATCTCTTGTTCCAAATACAAAGGCTCTGCTGCCATCATGTGTTGAAAGGGGTGTTCATAGTCTGTTATTTCTGTTTTTGGCAAATCATCATCAGGTCTACGGAAAGTTGCTCCTCTTTTGCTTAAAATCACGTCCAAAGAGTCTAGCACGTCGTTGCCAATTATAGCATTGTAAAGGGTATCCTCATCTCTGACTACGTGGAAACAAATTCTTAATGGGATTTGATCCAACTCTGTATTGATCATGAAGTATCCTAATGTATAGATCTTAGAGTTCCCTATACCGCCAACTGCATTTATCTCTGGATTTAACGACACGGGGTATGCTTGCTTGTAGGTACTTTCTCTAAGGGTACAAATATCGCTACCTGAATCAATATTAGCCGAAATCGATTGATTTCCAATACGGACATCTTTAAAATATCTGTGTGATACGTTTTGTGTTAGCTGTTCTACACTACTCTTGAGTCTTTTATCGTCTTTACCGTCTTTTAACACCTTGTTTTCGCATTGATTAGCTTTATGCCCTGATAAATTGCATTTGAAACATTTAATACTTTCGTTGCAGTTTCTAGCCAAATGATTTTTACCACCACACTTAAAACAACGGAGATCGTTTTTATTTACCCCTGGCATTACGGACGGAACCTTTTCATATTTTGCTCTTGGCTTAAACTCTTGACTTACTGACATCTTCTCATAAACAATCAATTTATCTCGCAGCTCTTTAAGATCCATAGCCTGGTACAACACCATTTTATTCTGCTTGGAATCCTGAATGCCTTCAATTATGTACTCAATGATACTCTCTTCATCTAAGTTTGATTTCTTTGCGATACCTTTCATTGAATAAAAATACTCTATTAAGGATTCACTCGTTTTCTTCTTCCTATTTTCCAACAGTTTGTGTATCTGCTTGGTTGTTACCTTAACTGAAAACTCTTCTATTAGTGCGTCTTTAAGTTTTGTCCAATCAGTAAGACCATCCTCGCTATGCACAAAAAGCTTTGCGGCACCTTTTAACAACTGTTGCCCATAGATAAATTTCTGTAAGCCATTCCACTGTACAGTAACTGCAATATTTTCAAAATCTGTTAGCCATTCGTTAACATCTCTCTGACTACTACCATCAAAATCGACTAAAGAGTCTTGAACGTCTTTAAGTGTGAAAGTCATCGTGTTTTTTGATTCTGATATTACACTCTCGTTAACTAAATTTATATCAACTGTGTCTTCGTACACTGATTCGTTATTATTCTCTATCTCAAAATGACTCATTAACCTGTCTTGTAATTCAAGCTTTCGTCCTTTTTGCGATAACCCTAACTCTTTAAGTTTTGCCTTTAAGCCTTGTACGTTCAACCGTGTTATCTCGTCGTGCAGCATAAGTAAAATGGTTATAACAAATACGTAGCAGCTAAAATTAACGTTAAAGTTGCTTATATTACTACCTTAAGACTTAACTAATTGAAGGTTATTTAAAATTATTTCAAGCTTCAACTTCAAAATTTATGTTACTTTCCTCTGATAATTTGGTTTTATATTTAAATACTTGCTATTTAATTTTGAAATTTGTGAATCATCTATCGCTTTTGCTTCGTATTGTCGTCGTCGTCCTCTTCTTGTTAAGGCCTTTGCTGGCCCTACCGATCTTCTATATGTTGTTGTTGACACTGCTTCTCTTCGTCGTTATCAATACTGCTTCTCTTTGTTGTTATCAGTACTGCTTCGAAGACTGCCTGATCTGCTTGTGGACTGCTCCTTGTTGTCACAAGAACTGCTTTGTACCTCTTCTTGTTGTCACAGGAACTGCTTTATACCTCTTCTTGTTGTCGCAAGAACTGCTTGTCGCCAACTACTTATTTTTGCCGCAAACGATCTGCACTCCTATTGCATCCAACTTGTAGTTAGCCGCTCTGTACAAACACACACACGAATATGGATAGTGCCGTCGGCCGGTGTGTATGTATTTCGTTGCTAGCCTCTCTGGTCTTGTGCAAATGTGGTGCGAATATATTTTGCCTCTTCTCCGTCGTTATTTCTCTCTATCGTCTTTACTTCTTCTCTCTCTCACACACTCTGTCGTCTTTACTTCTTTTACGCGAATTTTCTAACTGCGCATCTTCTCGTCGTTTTCGTCTTTTCTCGTTCGCTTGTATGTGTGAATTTCACAACTTACACTGACGCTTGCTTTGCTTGTTCTCGTTCATTGTGTGTGTGAATTTCACAATTTTGCTCAATAAAATTAACGCCGTTTTACAAAACATTGGAGAAAAATTTAGCGATTTTTCTTCAATGTCAATGTTGAGCGATCCAATTTGCAGCCTTATTTGTTACGTCGTAGTTATAATCCAATCTCGGTCGAGCCCCCAAAAATTGTAGGACTGGAGCTGTCAAAGCTCGAGTCTGTTCAAATAAAACGCGCACTTCTCAGGTTTTTCATAAATGCACTTAACAAATGTTTATTTGGATTATTATTTCATTATTAAAACATCTTAATTTACGTTTTACTTTCTTTGCTTAATTACTTTTTAACAGCGTAACAAATTTACGTCTTAACACTCTGGCTGCTCTCTCAAAACTCCGCACTCCTGCTTTTGTGCTGCCAACTCCTGTCTTTCTTAGTTTTCTAGCGCTGCCAACTACTTTACGTATTGGTCAGCTGTAAGCTGCCAAACGCCATTCCCACATAACCCTCCATGCAAATCTTTTTGAAGCAGTCAGCCTTGCCTTTCGAAAGTCTTCGAGCCTCTCCTGAAATTCTGGGCGGTTTCTTGCCCTCTGTGATCGACGCCTGGCCTGTAAGCACGCTTTTCGTAGCTGGCAAATTTCATCAGTCCACCAGTATCATGGCGCGCCGCGTTTTGACGGTTTTCTTCTTGGCATGGATGCGTCACACGCCTCAGCAAGCCGCTGAGTCAGGTGTTGAGCTACCTGATCCACCGTTCCTTGGTTTCCTTCTTAGAATTGCAGCGTTTCTTTAAAGGTTTCTTTATCCAAGCAGCTATCTCTCCATTTGGGTCCTGTCATCTTTGGCCGTATCCGATTTCCCCGCGTTCTTATCTCGAAATGTATGGCCTGGTGGTCGCTGAACGTAAACTCCTCACTTACGCTCCATTCAGTTTTCTTGAGTAAGGAGTTACTTAATATAGTGATGTCTATAAACGAGCCTTTTCCTGCTTTGCGAAACGTTTGCCTTTTACCATCATTGGCTAGGCCTACATCCATTACCAGAAGTGTCTCCAGCACGCAGCATCCTCTAGGTGTATATGAGTGTTTTTGTGTGTGTAGCCACAATCATTTTGATTATTTTTAGCAGAGTTTGCCAGCAACAATTGTTGGCTTAAACAATAAACGGAAGCTGAAATAGTTGTTGGTAACTAAATCTCTGGCAATCTGAAAAATAAAAAAGAAAATGGAAAAAAAATTAAATTAAAATAATAAAAAGAGAAAATCAAAAAAGTTATCTACTACATTAGTGCTCTGCTATGGAACTGAATGGCAATTCACAGACATGAAATCAACATGCAAGTCAGGCGCGCTGTTGCTGATGATGAGGATGATGAAGATGATTATTATTTATTTATTTATTTATTTACCCTAATATTATAAATGTTCATTTAATAATTAATTACAAAACATAGAGTTTAGCCTTTACAGCTTTACAACTATAATATTTACATTTTAAGCATTAAGTCAAAATATATGTTATATAATATTAAATAATAAGGAAAAAGGGGAAAAAACCTTACAATTGAAGATGATTATGATTATGATAATGTTAATGATGTTGTTGATGATGATGATGTCGCTTTAGTTGTAGTTGTTGTTGAATGTTGTCGCTTTGTTCGTTTCAAAACCCATTAAATCCGAAAGCAAAACAAACAATAGATATTCCCTACGTAAGACGCCTTCAAGTATGCTGTGTTTTTTTTTTTTTTTTTGCAGTCGCTTATGGCAGTCTTGAACACGTGTTTTGTATTGTAAAAAATTTGAGGTGACATACCAGCAAACCTAAGCCACCAAAAAACCTTACCCCCAAGAATTCAGTCAAGCAACACTTGTGACCATACATATTTGCGCAGGCCTAGACAAGAGGAACGAAATTGTGAAAAAGACGATGTGTTTTTAGAAAGTGGAATTCCCTGTACACTTAACACGAAAGAAATTGTATTCTATAAATGGTAATATGGGATCTTATTTAGAATGTAGGTATTATTTTCATACGTTTTACGTTTTTGTCCGTCTGTATTACTTGACTCTTGAAGACCAAATAGAACTTGAAGCAACAAAGTGCGATTTATGGGCTAGTTCTTTACTCACTTCCTGAAACTTGTTACTGACATTTTTTCTCTCTGCCTAATTTTCAAGTACCAAACACATAGATAGGCATGTCGACAGGGGGAACGAGGAGGATTTCGACCGGGTTTGAAGATATAAAAACACTTACTTTTCCTGAAAATTTGGAAAAAAAATTTTTTTTCTAATTGTTAGCTATATAACTTTTGTCACAAAATTTATTTTGGAGCTGAAGGTCCGCCAATAGTCGTCACCGGGCCCTACTCTTCTCGGAACGTAAGTAACATAGATTTTTGTCATCAGGTTGAATCCCACAATTTTCGAGTTACAATCTTGGAACAAACTACTTAGCTGAAGCAAAAATAAGGATTATGTATTCGACCTTGTATGTGTGTAATGTGTGAAAAGTTTTCTTTTTAGCGCCTGAAAAATTTAAAGACGGTCCGAAAGTATTTGATGTTCACGGAAATAGGTGACTAGGCGAATCCGTTATTTACACGTGAAATAATAAAATATTATAAAATATAACAAATATAACTTTAAGTATATATCCGTCGACTTGTGTCATAAGCAAAGCGTTAGGAATTTCAGGCGTTACATGCAAATAGAACCACATTTGAACTACTTTTGCATAGCAGCTTAACAATCGCTCTTTGTAAAATAGTCACCGATTTATAAGGACTTAAATATAAAAACACTTCACTTTTTGGAAATTCCAAAATGGCGCAAATCTCTGTCCCTGTGTTTAGAATCAAAAGATTTCGCTGTATGCGTAATTCTGCTGGGCTATAAGGCTTCCATATATCTAGGTATTGTATGCATCTTTTGCTAAAATTGGATTTACCTTGCTTTTGTGGTCTCCAAAAGCTACCTATTCATAATGACCTAAGCAGTCCAAGATACCCTTGACCCTCTTTGCCTATAGGGTATAAAAAGAACTATAAAATAAACAACAAATACGAGTTTAAGCAGAAGAAAAGCTCGCAACACGCTGCGTAATTTGCCCTGAAAGCATGAGCTCACAGATTGTTGAGATTTTTCTTTAAAAGGTAACCAGATATTTCCAATTGGTTTTGGTTCCACACACACATACATACAGACAAAGAGCGATACACATAGATACACCAATACGCACGCATGCAAAGTCTGTGGCCTACATCGTCAAATAGTTTTGGCACGTTTGAAAGTGACTCAATGGTCCATTCTATATACATGCATACATAACTACCTAGTATATACTTATGTACATACATAGTATCTAGCACAAACAAGTTCAAATATTCTAAATGTCAATGTTTATTTATTTATTTAATAAAGATTAAGTACATCGCACATCTTACATCGTACATGGCACATCTTACATTGAACATCGTGCGTCATGATTCTATGTCCGCCAAAGAGGGACATCCCACTCTAAAATTGTTCTAAATTTCACAAAATCTAGATGTGTTTGAACTTATGATGCCAATGACTCAGATTTTTCTGATTGTGCAGAAATCCGTAAGGGATTCTTTTGCCAAAACGGTATATTTTTTTGAGCCTATCCAAGTTATTAAAAATGAGGAACTGTTTGCACTACCATAGGCCCACCGAGCTAATTCAGAATGTATTTCGTTTGGATTTCTCCTATTATCGCAGAAGCTGCCAATTGTTTCGTTCCCGAAGACTTTCGTGTGTCCCGATATGCATCTAAGGCATTGGTCGGCACGAAATACGCTCACATTTTAGCTTGCGTTTGTGTGAGTGGTGTTGTTACGTCACAACGATTCGATGCAAACATCGGCATTGCTGCCTCGTTTCTGTTGCTGCGCACACAAGTGCAGGCGACGTGTACATGTACGTATGTCTCTCTGCTTAAAAGAATTGAAGAGAGCTTTTTTGCCAGTTCCTCCACGCCTCTAGCATTAATTATAAGTCCTTTGCCAATTTCTTAGGCTGATACTCTTAGCAGTGTTGCTTTCATTTGGCGCCTTAGGGCAGCAGTATAACAAGTTCTCATCTCATGGCTTATGTACCTCATAGAAATAAGTATAAGTGCATTCATAAATTGCTGGTTAACAATATCATATAGCTCCCATAGGAGCAATCGGTCAAAAAATCGTGTTTTGTACAAAATTCGTTATGTTTCGTTTGTTTGTGAAGATATTGTAACCAAATTTGGCATTAAGAAGTTTTTTAGAGTTCCCAAGTACTACACCAAATTTGATCAAAATCGGTTGACTATATCATATAGCTCCCATAGGACCAATCGGTCAAAAAATCGTTTTTTGTACAAAATTCGTTGCGTTTCGTTTGTTTGTGAGGATATTATAACCAAATTTGGCATTTATAAGTTTTTTAGAGTTCCCAAGCACTATACCAAATTTGATCAAAATCGGTTGATTATATCATATAGTCATGTATATTTTTTTGAGGCTATCCAAGTTATTAAAAATTTGCCAATTTCTTAGGCTGACACTCTTAGCAGTGTTGCTTTCATTTGGCGCCTTAGTGCAGCAGTATAACAAGTTCTCATCTCACGGCGTCTGTAGCTTAAGGTCACCTTGGACGGAGGTAATCACACTGTTCTTAGTAACTGGCATGCAAGATCTTCATATGAATGAACTTCACGTCCGTACGGAAATGCACATCTTTTGGTAACAATGGCTGTTTTTCCTGAAACCCGATTGGATCCAACTTTAAAAAAAAAACCATGAAGGGAACCGATTCCAGGCTGGAGTTCATGTGCACGCTACAGTTTTATATACAAAAACGATTATAAATTTAAAATCTTTTGAAGCAATTATCGGTCTAAGAAATTAAACAAAATACATGATCACAAATTTAGTCCCACAAGCCACAATCATTTTGATTATTTTTAGCAGAGTTTGCCAGCAACAATTGTTGGCTTAAACAATAAACGGAAGCTGAAATAGTTGTTGGTAACTAAATCTCTGGCAATCTGCAAAATAAAAAAGAAAATGGAATAAAAATTAAATTAAAATAATAAAAAGAGAAAATCAAAAAGTTATTGTTTGGTCCAGCAGTCAAATAAATAAACATAAACAAAAACAAATGTAAACAACAGCAGCATTAATCTGCTCGTAAGGTTCAATACCTGAACATTAACATACACCTTGTAAATTCTCTTAACTAGCGGCATTGCTCTGCGTAGCAAGAGTGCATTAACATTAACTCAATTATCACTTGTTTGCTTTGTTTGCACTCAGCCGCTCTTGTAAGATATCGTTCTTATGCTTAGAGGTCAGTAGCTGGATCCACTAATGCACTCAAATCAGTGTTACAATACAATTCTCGATGTCAAGACGTGTGTCTTGACATAACTTACTCACATTAACACTCAAAAACGTTAACACATACATATACTCTACACTAAACACGCTTTAACTATCGAAATAAACATTAAAAACATTTTAAAAACAATTTAAAAACCTTTGCTTAAACTATAGTTGCCGAAAAAGCTCGGCGACTCATTTTGGAGGCCCCGGCGAGATTTCGCCATAACTTTCGTTCTTTTCGTAATTATTTCGTGAGTGCTAAATTAAATAATTGGCATTTAAACATAAAAAACGGCATAACTATTCTATTAAACGGACAAACATAAGTATATAAGTGAGTGCTACACAAATATACACATATATATAACATAAAGTGCAAGTGTACATACATTTATATAAAACCAATAACCAAAAAAGCGCGGCTGTACTTCTAATAAGTGTATATAGACACCGCTACTATTGCCGCTACTTTTCGCGTTCGCTTTGTTCCCTTACGCTACTGCCGCTACTCTCCGCGTTCGTTTTGTGCCCTAACACTACTGCTGCTAATTTTCGAGCTCTTTTTATTGTGCCTTTACGCTACGCCACTGTTCTTCACATTCGTTTTGTGCCTTTACACAACTACCGCTACAAATAAAGGGTGATATTTTAAGTGCGCGCAATATGATAGAAGGCTAAGAAGTACAAGTTGCGCAAAATGCGACAATTAATAAAGTGCATGTGTTTAAACGGCAAGCTGAATGTATATATGCCAATGCATTAGAAATGATGAACAGTTAATTTCTTGTGAGTGCATTCTTGACAAACTCCAAAAATCTTTTGACAAAGCACATGACAGCTTAGAGGAGTTATGCTTTGAAGAAATTGGTAGTAAATTACGTAAAGATTTCGATGAATTAATAATTAAATCAAAGGTACGCATTCGGTCCCAGCTCAGTAAGCGCAATGTTCAAAATCAAAGCCCAGGGTGCTCTACTATGCTACGCGATTCAACGTCAGAACATCAACCTGTTGTTGTTGTCAATTCCCGATCCCGCCTGCCAGATCTTAAATTGCCTATATTCAGCGGTGGTTATACCGAGTGGGCAGATTTCTTTTCAATGTTTTGTCATTGACAAGGATTCGGAACTGACAAATATTGAGAAGTTGCAGCATCTTCGTTCGTGCCTCAAGGGAACTGCGTTGGACACAATCCGATCACTGGATATTAGCAATGATAACTATAAAACTGCACTTGATTTATTAGAAAAACGGTTTGATAATAAACGCTTAATATTTCAGGCACACATCGCAGAGATTCTAGGGCTCAAGAAGGTGGATTCTGGATCAGTCAGCAAGCTACGTATGCTCTCGGATAAATTCAACTCACACATGCGCGCGTTGCAAACCATTGGTAGCATTGAAGAGATTTCCAACTGTTTTATTATACACACACTTCTACAAAAGTTTGACAACACGACTCAAGCAAAATGGGAGGAGTCGATGTGTATGAAAAAACTGCCTACGTGGGATCAACTAGCTAACTTTTTGGAGCGACGTTGTCAAACATTAGAGAATGTGGAATATGCCATGGCAATACGTACGCCTGGCTCACAGGTGTGCAACTAACAACACTAAGTCATTTATAGCTACTAACGCTACACCTCCTGGCTGTGTATTTTGCGACGACGTTGGCCACAATATTCTTAGGTGATCATACACTCTTGCATCTCGGCAATTCTCGGTTGCCAGATACCAGTGTCACCGCCCAACCTGGTCACTTGCATGATTCTCACTCTTCAACGTCCTCTCATAGCTCCATGGTTGCACCAGCGCCAATTGTGTCTACAACCCTTGCTGCCCAAAATCTCTGTTCTGATGCTGTGCTCTTAGCCACCGCTATTGTTTTGGTAAAAAACCGTTCTGGTACATTGGTTCCATGCCGTACCCTTCTCGATTCTGGATCACAAATACATATAATTACTTCACGGTTTGCTCATCAACTGCAGTTAAAAAAGTCTAAATCATCTACTCTTGTATCTGGCATTGGTGACTCCAGCTTTCCAACAGATGGATTTGAAGTTAACATCAACATACATTCTCGCACTTCTGAATACTCTACACATTTAAATGCATTGATAGCACAAACGATCACAGATAATCATCCAAGTTTTTCGTTTGACTCTTCAGACTGTAATATACCTTCTAATATTACACTAGCAGATTTTGAATTTTATAAGTCTCAGCGCGTTGACTTACTTATTGGAGCCAGTCTTTTCTATGACTTGTTATGCATTGGCCAAATTAAGCTACTTCCTGGATTACCTATACTACAAAAAACTCGACTAGGCTGGGTGGTATCTGGAAGTTGTCAGAAACCACGCAAAACAACACTGATGGCATCAAATGCAACACATCAGGCCGAGCCAGAGTCAATTGCCGATTTAGATGATCTCATTCGTCGATTTTGGGAAATCGAAAGCTGCAGCGACCAGCTGATTGTTTCAACAAAGGAAGAAACTGAGTGCGAGGCTCATTTCAAGTCAACATACTCGAGACTTACTACTGGCGAATATTCTGTACTGTACTATTCTGCCTGCTAAGTTAAATTTAGACTCTTTAGGTGATTCGTATCAACAAGCATACCGACGATTCTTAAACTTGGAGCGCAAATTGGAAAAGCGTCCACATATCAAGGCCCAATATTCAGCATTTATACAGGAATATCTGAAATTAAATCACATGTCGCATGTAAGCGCCGAGTCTCGTCACCTTTGCAAGTATTTCCTTCCACATCATTGCGTGTTTAAAGAAGATAGTACCACAACAAAACTACGCGTCGTTTTTGACGGATCAGCTGCAACACCATCTGGATATTCATTGAATGATTTGCTCATGGCTGGTCCCACCATTCAAGCCAAACTGTTCAACACACTGATACGATTTCGCTCCTTTCCAGTCGCTCTCACAGGTGACATTTGTAAAATGTATCGCTGTGTTCGCTGAATCCGACTCATATTTTCAATGCATTTTGTGGCGTAATTCTGAAGAGGAAGAGCTGCAAATATACAAACTGGATGCCGACACCTACGGCACAAAGCCAGCTTCGTTCTTGTCCATACGTGCAATGCATCAACTCGCCATAGACGAACAATTCTCGTTTCCCATCGGCTCGCAAACCCTTTTGCGAGACTTCAATGTAGATGACCTCATCACTGGTGGTAACTCTACTCAAGATGTCGCAGAAATAATGAGACAGACTAAGGCTTTGCTAGCCGAAGGCAACTTGACTCTACGCAAATGGTGCTCAAATGATCCAGCCGTTCTACGAGATATTTCGCCTGAAGACAAGGAAACATTTTTAAAATTCCATGATGGCAGCGATATTACAAAAACCCTAGGACTTGCCTGGGACCCTGCATCAGACAACTTCTTATTTTCATTCTCGCCAATTGTTTCATCAAACAAACCTAACAAGCGTTCTGTACTTTCAGCCATTGCTCGATTATATGATCCACTCGGCTTACTTGGTCCTGTCATTACAAAGGCCAAAAAGTTTATGCAGACGCTATGGAAAGAGAAGCTAGACTGGGATGAGAGTTTGCCGGTTTCACTAAACACAACTTGGCTCAGCAAGTGCGAGCAGTTCAGCACCGTTCAGCAAGTGACATTTCCTCGTCTGGCATTACTTCCAAATTCCGTTGTTGAAGTACACGGCTTTTGCGATGCTAGTATTGACGCGTATGGCGCATGCGTTTACTTGGTCTCTAAGGCGCCACTTACTCTGCTCCAAATCTCGTGTAGCACCTTTGAAGTCGATCACCGTGCCCAAGCTTGAACTTTGCGGAGCCTCCTTGTTATCACAATTGATGCATGAATTGTCAGAAATGCAACTATTTTCTTGCAAATATTACTGCTGGTGCGATTCATCAGTAGCCTTGTCTTGGATAGGCGACGAGTCTACGAAGTTCAATGTTTTCGTCGCCAACAGAGTCTCTGCAATTCAACAACGCACAGCTGCTATGGAGTGGCGATATGTCCCCACCAAACTCAATCCCGCTGACTTGCTATCCAGAGGAGCTTCACCAAACGAGCTAATTTCTTCTGAGCTTTGGTTCAATGGTCCAACATTTTTACAACTCGACAAAACGCAGTGGCCAGTATCGTGCCTTTTGGAAAAGCCTACGCTTGAAGTTCGTAAATCCGTATTGCTTGTAGACTCGCCTCAACCTGACATTATCGAAGCAAGCAAATACGTGAACTCATTTTCAACAATGCAACGAATTTTCGCCTACGTATACAAGTTTATACACTACTCCTGGTCTTACTGTAGCTGATATTCGTAATGGCACGCAACTACTTCTTCGAATTGTCCAACATTCGCATTTTCGGGACGAGTTGAAAGCACTTCGTTCAAAAATACCGGTTAAATCTTCGAGCAACCTTAGTTCACTCTCACCGTTCATTGATAACTTCGGCAACAATACGATTGCAATATTGGCCCATTGGTGGCAGAAACACAGTAGCGCGCGTTGTCAACAAATGTATAAAATGCTTCCGTGCCAAGCTACGACTTTTAGAACATGTAATGGCTGATCTTCCTAAGGAGCGTGTGGATCCTTCCCCAGCGTTTACAGTCACAGGTGTGGACTTCTGCGGTCCATTTTACTTCAAGCCTGATAGTCGCAACAAGCAGCCACAAAAATGCTACATGTGCCTCTTTATATGTTTTACAACTAAGGCAGTGCATATTGAGCTGGTTCAGGATCTATCGACTCCGGCGCTTCTTGCAGCACTCAAGCGCTTCATATCGACTCGAGGTTGTCCAGTCAGTATTTGGTCGGATAATGCGACTAACTTCGTTGGTGCTCGGAATGAGCTCTCTGAGTTGCGTCGCCTATTTCTTAATGATGAACACCAGAAGACCCTTCAAAGATTTTGTCTCGATGAAAGCATCAACTGGAAGTTCATCCCTCCCAGATCCCCACACTTCGGTGGACTTTGGGAGGCTGCTGTCAAATCTGCCAAACATCACTTTCATCGATCAGTTGGACCTTCTCTTCTTGGTTTTGAGGAGTTACGCACTCTCGTCTGCACGATATCCGCCATAATTAATTCTCGACCGTTACTTCCACTTTCAGAGAATCCTGCTGACTTAGACGTCCTTACACCAGCACATTTTTTGATTGGTGGGCCAATGTCATCCTTCTCTGTGCCTGATGTGACCCAGTTGAATTTCAACCGACTTGATCGCTGGCAGCGCGCATCATACCTACAACAAGTTTTTTGGAAGCGTTGGCGCGAAGAATACCTAACTTTGCTTCAACAGCGTACAAAGTGGCGTTCACCCAGGCCAGTACCAACAGTCAACGACATCGTTCTCGTTAAAGATGAGAATTCACCTCCTTTGAAGTGGCCGTTGGCACGAATTACTGAGCTGATCACAGGCAAGGATGGCGTGACCCGTGTTGCAGTTTTAAAAACACCAAGTGGAACAGCTAAGCGCGCAATCAACAAATTGTGTCTGCTGCCAAAATCCGACTCTGTTGAAAGCCTTAATCTTCCAACGGGGGGAGAATGTTTGGTCCAGCAGTCAAATAAATAAACATAAACAAAAACAAATGTAAACAACAGCAGCATTAATCTGCTCGTAAGGTTCAATACCTTAACATTAACATACACCTTGTAAATTCTCTTATCTAGCGGCATTGCTCTGCGTAGCAAGAGTGCATTAACATTAACTCAATTATCACTTGTTTGCTTTGTTTGCACTCAGCCGCTCTTGTAAGATATCGTTCTTATGCTTAGAGGTCAGTAGCTGGATCCTCTAATGCACTCAAATAAGTGTTACAATACAATTCTCGATGTCAAGACGTGTGTCTTGACATAACTTACACACATTAACACTCAAAAACACTACACTACGTTAACGGTGAACTGCCATAACCGCGACTGCCATAACCGCGAACTATTTTTGTCATAAGCGCGAAACTGAGTTTTGTATGGGATTCACGGTTATGACAAAAAAAAATGACAATACCGCGAACGTCTTTTATTTTTGTCATAACCGCGAATTCGCGTTTGTGGCAGAACATTTCCTTAGCCCATTCGCTATTATAACAAACAAAAATGACATTACCGCGACAGCTGAAAAAATTATTTTTTGGTGTCGCGGTTATGACAATTTTATTTGTTATAAGGGCGAACAATACAAATCACGTTTTCAAGTGTCGCGCTTATGGCAAAACAAATTGTCATAACCGCGACACCAAAAAATAATTTTTTCAGCTGTCGCGGTAATGTCATTTTTGTTTGTTATAATAGCGAAACTTGAAAACAGTCGAATATTGAGCTACCTGACATAACCGCGCCTCCCATAACCGCGAACTATTTTTGTCATAAGCGCGACTTATGAAACATTAGTGAAATAAGCGCGACTCTCTTAATTTTAATTTTGTCATAACCGCGACACCGAATTTTTGAAAAAATAGCAGTCGCGGTAATGTCAAAAATTTTTGTTATAAGCGCGACGTCCAAAAATTGAAAAATTTGCGTTCGCGCTTATAACGAAATTTTTTGACATTACCGCGACTGCTATTTTTTTAAAAATGCGGTGTCGCGCTTATGACAATTTATTTTGTTATTAGCGCGACAGCTAAATTTATAAAAATTTCAATTCGCGATAGTGTCGAAAAAATGCGTTATAAGCGCGACATGTGATTCATAAAAATGGCGTTTCGCAATATGGCAATTTAGACTGCTCTTTGATTACGCGAGAAAAAGTTGAGTTGTTGAAAATGTCACGAAAATCAATTAAATTTTTGGGAGTTGGAAAGATTGTATGGCAAACTTAATACGCGACGATGATAATGTTGTGCGTGTTAGAACGCCATCGCAAATAAATAATTTGATAACAAAACCGACAAATTATCACCTTTTCGCCGAAATCGACGAGACGAAATTGGTGGAATGCTGTGAAAATGCCGAAAAAAAAGAAAAAGCCAACTTAGAATTACGTTTATTCATGGAAAAGCAACCGCCAACCGACAAGAACGCTATGATACACAAAAGAAATTTGGCTAAAATCATCCAGTTGGACCGAAGATCGCCCAACACAATGAAAAACTGCATCGATGAGTTCTTCTGGCCAATAAGCGAATGGCCAGCATTTGCTGTAACCATTCTATTGTGTTCGGGGTTCAATTATCACGACCGTTTCACATTGGCGACGTTCCTGCACGGCGACAACTTCGGAAACGCGAGCTTGGCGTGTAACATGATAAAATATTACAACGTGAATTACAGAGCCCGAGAATGGAAATCGAAATTGGGGAAATTCGAAAATCTATTTGTTTGGTTGAACAAGGCTTATGACGTGTGTGACCCAAGCTACCACGAGATTCGTCGAAAGTATTACTTCTACAGTATGATGACGAAACAAATGATGTTCTATAGTGGTGACAAGCGTGTGAATGGAAAGCCACAACAATATCAAAATTTAAATTGGTAGTTCAATGAAGGAAAATCACAGTATTCGATGTGTATTGGACATTGGTCATTTTTTTATTATAATTATTATTGGTATTACTACTTCAATGAAGGAAAATCACAATATTCGATGTGAATTGGACATTGGTAATTTTTTTATTATTATTATTATTATTATTACTACTTCAATGAAGGAAAATCACAATATTTGATATGAATTGGTAATTTCTTATTATCATAATTATTATTATTATTATCATTATTGTAATTAACGAATGCAATGTGAAACGTTATTATTAATTATGAAATGAAAAATATAAAATAAAAAATATTAAATGAAAAATATAAAAATAAAAATAAATGCAACTTGCATTGCAACGTCAAACGTTGAACACATTCACTACGCATGTGTGCACAAGCGCATCTTTACGGCAAATCGGGCATCTAATTTTCAATTTCTTTTTCGCTTTCTCGCTTCTCGGTCCCGGCGCCGAAACCGCTCTCGCTACCAAAGCATCGAAGCATTCTGCGCAAAGGGCAAAGTGACCACATGGTTGTAACACAACCGATTTATTTTTGTCCATGCAAACTCGACAGAAGGCTGATGCAATAGCTGGGTCGGTCTGTGAACGACTCGGCCCTGGCTGTGGCGTTGGCTCGCGTGATGGTTCGCGCGATGGTTCGGGCGATGGCGCCAACCCCTCAATCACTTCGTCATCATTTACGCACACAGTATCGAATGCCAACAGTACATTGCACACATCCGACGATTGATAGACAACTCGGCGCAAAAATTCATCTGAATTAATAGTTTGTTGTTGCAATTTAGCGGTGGCATCTTTTATTTTTACATCGCGTGGCTGCATGGGAAAAAAACAAATTAAATCGGTAAACTGCCATAAGTCGCATGAGAACGAAAAAACAAAAAACAAATTGTAGCAATCATACCCGAGTGCGTTTTGATCGAAACGATGCGCCACCACTCTTGAGTAAATTATCGAAGTCGGCCTGTTTGTTAAATTCCTGCTCTTGCAATTCTTCCATAAATTTGAAGAAATGGCCTTTCTTCATAATTTTTCGGCCCAGCACACCATTATATGCTTCGACTGCATTCGTTGTTCGACTGGCTTGACCGTATACGGAGATATTCACAGCGCCTTCCTATTATGCACAAATAAAAAAAAACAATAAATTCAATGGATAAATCAAAATAAATCAGTGCACACCTTTCGAATCCATTGCGCCTCAAAATATCTAATGAATATCCGGAACAATCGTGCGTCACATTCAGCAGCTTCGGTCGCCAAATTCCGGAAAGCAGTTTCAATATTGGCTGCTGGCAGCAGTGGCAAGCACAAAAATCGGCAATAAATGTTGACTGCCGTCTCGTTTGCGCGCATGTTCACTACGAATCCATTAATTTGTGACGCATGGCGCTTACAGGCTTGACAGAAATGAAACCAACAAGCGAGAAACGATGTATCTGGGTCTGGATAGCAGGTGCGTAGTGCATTTCGCATAGCGACTTCGTAGTCCGTCATAAATGATGAACAATTTAAACTGTTGAAAATATAAAATAAGAAACCGTTATTTTCATCGCTCATTGCTACAACTGCACACATCAATCGGAAGAAGAAAAAAAATTACCTGAAAACTTTAGTATCGATAAAGTCAAACACATGTGTGTAGCATTCTTCCGTTTTGCGAGTCATCAATACAAATATAAATGGAGTTGTCTAAAAAAGTAATCGGAAAAATTAGTGAATCACGTCGCCGTAAACAAGAATATGAAAAATTACCGCTTCAAGATATTCGATGTGAATTACAAGCAATTGCGTGAATTCGACATACGGACAAACTTTGAATGTAGCGTCTATTAAGTATTTGCGGCGTTTCACATCAATTTTCGTTAATTTGTCGATGATTCGCTGCGAAGCGAACACCGCATACGAGAAATCCTCGCCGACATGGGACCACGATAGTAATCCGTGGGTACTTCGTTCTCTCGACACAAGCCTCGACCAAAGCGACTCATAATGTCGTCTTTTTCAAACGCAGTTTTCAATGCTGCTGCAGTAGTGACCGTGGCTGGCAAATCCGCCGATTTATATCGGTAACAGCTTCGTGCCATTTTGGATAAATCGACTTGTAAATCAGTTCTGCAAAAAAATTAACAAAAAACAATAGAGAAATGCCAAATAAATAAAAAAAATCACAAAATTCACTCACTTCCGAATGTTACTGTATATGACGTCGCTCACACTATTTTTATTTCGTTTCGACGATCCAGCCATTTGCGAACATTCGTTGATTATTGACTTGCGCAATTTAGCCACTTTCGCAACTTTTTCTTGATCGCCGTGTGTGTGTTCGCCCGTAGATTTGCTTGTGCAAATATTCAATTGCTCGTTATAATGCAATCGCACTGGACAACCAACTATATTGCAACGAAAATAATACATATGTTCGCCGCGCTTCTTGTCCTTTCGATACAATTGTTTTTCGGTTGTTGTGTAAATTAATTTGCTGTTTGCTCTCATGCCACAAGTGAATTCAAATGGAATTCTATCACCGCCATTTTCTCCATCGTCGTCCACCTCCAAATCACTATTATTCGAGACGCTCGTGGCTTCGTTTTCGTCTTCGTTCAATTGGTTTATTTGATTTTCGTCATCGTCGTTCACCTCCAAATCACTATTATTTGCGACGCTCTTGGCTTCGTTTTCGTCTTCGTTCAATTGGTTTATTTGATTTTCGTCATCGTCGTTCACCTCCAAATCACTATTATTCGCGACGCTCGTGGCTTCGTTTTCGTCTTCGTTCAATTGGTTTATTTGATTTTCGTCATCGTCGTTCACTTCCAAAGCACTATTATTCGCGACGCTCGTGGCTTCGTTTTCGTCTTCGTTCAATTGGTTTATTTGATTTTCGTCATCGTCGTTCACCTCCAAATCACTATTATTCGCGACGCTCGTGGCTTCGTTTTCGTCTTCGTTCAATTGGTTTATTTGATTTTCGTCATCGTCGTTCACCTCCAAATCACTATTATTCGCGACGCTCGTGGCTTCGTTTTCGTCTTCGTTCAATTGGTTTATTTGATTTTCGTCATCGTCGTTCACCTCCAAATCACTATTATTCGCGACGCTCGTGGCTTCGTTTTCGTCTTCGTTCAATTGGTTTATTTGATTTTCGTCATCGTCGTTCACCTCCAAATCACTATTATTCGCGACGCTCGTGGCTTCGTTTTCGTCTTCGTTCAATTGGTTTATTTGATTTTCGTCATCGTCGTTCACCTCCAAATCACTATTATTCGCGACGCTCGTGGCTTCGTTTTCGTCTTCGTTCAATTGGTTTATTTGATTTTCGTCATCGTCGTCCACCTCCAAATCACTATTATTCGCGACGCTCGTGGCTTCGTTTTCGTCTTCGTTCAATTGGTTTATTTGATTTTCGTCATCGTCGTTCACCTCCAAATCACTATTATTCGCGACGCTCGTGGCTTCGTTTTCGTCTTCGTTCAATTGGTTTATTTGATTTTCGTCATCGTCGTCCACCTCCAAATCACTATTATTCGCGACCATGGTATAATAAGCAAAGTAGAGTCGATTTTCTCACTCGGGGCTATAAATTTTGTGAGATCAAAGAAATGTGGGAGAGAGAGAAGCAACACACAAGCTGACGCATACAATACATACAACAAAAAAACACGCGCAGCAACAGCCGACACAACCTACCTCATAGGCAATCGCAACGAGAATGAAAGTATGGCCCCAGCAAAGAGAACGTTGTGACAATCTTACACTACTTTACTTATTATACCATGTTCGCGACGCTCGTGGCTTCGCTTTCGTCTTCGTTTGGTTGGTTTATGTCTTCTTTCTTGGGCTTTGAGCGCGGCGACCGAATCAAGAAATTCCGTAACGAAAAAAAACCTAACACCCCCCACACACACACGCACACGAGCACATAGCGCTGTACGCATAATTGCAGCGCAGTGGGCAAGCTAAAGAGATCGGCGCACATTGTTGGCAATGCTGTCGACGTCGCTGTTGACGTTAGTGTTGACCTTGGCTTTGGTTTCACGCTTTTCTGTGTGAGTTTTCGTACTCGCTGACAATTTTAATTGATTTGCTTCCTCTTGTTGTTGTTGTTTTTGCTGTTTTATAGCTATTGGCTGTAGTTGTTCTTGTTGTTGGTTTTAATGTTAACGCTGTATCGTTGTGTGGGTGTAAGTGTATAATATTCATCGCACTTTACTGGAGTACAGTGAAGAAGGGTCGCAAATACTTGGTACAAATGGTAATAAATTTCCACTTATCATGGCTGGGCGATTTCAACATCAACTTCGCTGATAAAAAATCAGAGCGGTTGACAACTTTTCTTTCGGAAAAATTGAATTTGAAAATGAATAATGATCCACAAGAATTCACAACAAAACATGGGACCACCATTGACGCGGTATTTTCCAGATATTTAGAGGATATCAAGTCTCAAACTTATGTTTCTTATTTCAGTTACCATAAACCTATAGTTTCAATGATAAAAATTCCTGAATAACATGTATTGTAAGACAATAAAAATATTTTAAACAATATTAACTTCTCTTTTACTCAATAAAGAAAAAAAATTTGTTTTCTTATCGGTCACCACTTTTTGAGCGAAAGAGTGTAACTTGAATTAATATCAAAGAAAAAAAATATAGCATACAGTTTGTCAATTAAACGTTTGCAAAATGAAAAAAATCACACAAATTCAACTTTAACTTAAAAACTTATTAAGAAAAACTAACTTTTTTTAATTTTTTCTTTTGTAGTGTTATTGAGCTAAGCATCAGCTACTAATATGTAAAAAAAAAATTTGAAAAATCGACATAAAAACTAAAGAAAAACAAGCAAAACCAAGAAGCAGCAAATATTTTTTTTTTTTTTTTTTTTTTTTATTTATTTATTTAGTGCAAAAACTCAAAAATTCATGTATTTTTATATATTGCATTTATCATATGTTTTATTCTCGCCAATCCAGGATGCAGCTGGAGCCATCATTGGGCATGAACTGCCTTAAGGCCAAATCAGGCCGTTAAAACAATGTTGGAAATGTTGTTAGGGGAATAAATTTATCAACGATCGCCTTTTTAATCTTGTTATTGGGTTTTCATTCAGTAAGTTTTTCGCCAGCCTGTTTGTGTGTCTGGTTAGACGCTCATTGTATCGGCTAACGTGCTTGTTGATTTGGATTTCCACGGTATCCAGATTGAGGTCGTGGTGCAGGGTCGAATTTCTTACGTACCAATCGCAACCAGTAATAAGCCGCAATGCCTTGTTTTGGAACGTCTGTATACGTAAGCGATTCGAGCGAGCCGCCATACCCCAGATCTGGATAGCGTACCTCCAAGTAGGTGCCACTATTGTGTTATAAAGTGCTCTTTTACACCGTAGAGGAAGAGGACTTTTTTTATTTAGCAGCCAATACATTTTGGTCATTTTAAAGCGACAACTTTTGATCGTTTGGTTAATGTGTGATCGAAATGTTAGCCGCTTGTCGAGTATCACCCCAAGATATTTCGCTTCACTTTGAATGATGAGGGGCTGGCCATCTAGCCATACTGCGGGTGGAGTCTTCCTTTTTAAAGTATATAAAACCGACTGACATTTGGCCGGATTTAAGGTAACATTCCACCTGCGAGCCCAGCTCTCAAGCAGGTGGATGTATTCTTGTATCCCGTCAGCTGCTTCATACTCGCAGGATGATGTGTAAAATATTGCCAGGTCGTCAGCGTATGAAGCGATTAGCATTTTGTCGTTCACAACAGCCTGCATTAACTCCATTGGGGTAGGGATGTCGGCAGTGTATAGGTTGTAAAGAAGCGGCGCAAGAACGCTTCCTTGAGGTACTCCAGCTCTCATCAGCCTGGCAGTGGAAAGCGTGCTTTTGATTTTGACTTGGAATCTTCTGTCCTCGAGGTATGATCGCAATATGCCAAAGTATGGAGCAGGAAGCAAGGTCTTAATTTTAGCAAGAAGTCCGATCAGCCAAACTCTGTCAAACGCCTGTTTGACGTCGAAAAATACCCCAAAACAGTATTCTTTGTCGTCGAACGCTTTAAGAATATAATTAGCCACTCTATTTACCTGCTCGACGGTGCCGTGTCCTTCCCTAAATCCAAATTGATGGTCAGGTAAAAAATTGCTGTGTTCATTGATCCTCTTAGCCATCAACGTCTCCCAAACTTTGGCAAGAGTGGGGAGGAGGCTGATTGGACGGTATGATTCGGGGTCCGACTCTTCTTTTCCAGGTTTCCTGATCATAGCAATGAGAGCGATTTTCCATTGGGCCGGGAAGTGCTGCGTTCTTTTTATTGCATTGAAAATCAACGTAATGAATAGGAGAGCTTTCGTTGGCAGGGCTCGCAAAGTAACATGACATATTCTGTCATGACCTGGGGCTTTTGACTTAGGAAGCTTTGTTATAGTTTCCTCAATCTCATCTAATCGGACGGGTCGAACAGGCAACGTCATTTGTAGTGGTGTGTCAATGATGCTGAGAGTTTGTCTTACTTCTTCATCCGTGGCCAGGTTAAAAGGCGTAAATCTCTCTTCGAGGTGCTGAGCTCCTATCAGATTTCGCTGATCTAGAGTAGTTAAAATCTTTGGCAATGCAGGTTTTTTATGAATTTGCAAACAACTGTAAACTCTACTCCAGTCTCCGTACTAACATACCCTTGACATTTGATTGAACAAAATAACACCAAAGGAATTGAAGATTGACCCCCAGGTGACCAATAGATCCTTAAAAAATATGAGGCATCGCTTGAAAGCCGTTATAAAACCCAAAGGCAAGGCATTAAAGTAAAGAAACAAAAAACAACAATAAACAAACAATAACTTGTAATTTTGTAACGTAATTTAGACAATTTATCTTTGTTACCTTTTGTCGGGAGCAGCAGCTTCCCAATAAAAGCAGGTCAAACATATTATAACATAACATAACATAAACAAACAAAAGCTCTTAAATTGTGCAACTAATTACTCTTAACTAGCATTATGCATAACTGTTTATCTCATTGGTTACTGCAATATAATAGTTATCAATTTAATTACATTTATTAATGTATTATAATATGTACGATTCTTGGCAGCGATGCGGCCCTTGCATTGCCGTCAGCGTTCCAAGATCAAATTAGTTTTTGCTAAACATACGGTTGTTAGGTTCTGTGCCGTCGCTGTAACCTAACTTACACGATTGCGTGACAACAACAATCCAATAAAATGTATAACGTTTATAAATACGTTCGTTTCATTTCGTTTATATAAAAACAATTAACTAAAAAATATTAGTTAATCCAACACCTTTAATATACAACTGTAAAAATGCTACATCAGAAAAAATAAAATATGCATAGAAATTATAATTTGACGTGTTCTATCTTTTTGCTATACATTTAACAAAAATTGACATCACATACACATATCAGATATCTCTCTGGAACGAGAATTCCTTCACTTTCATTATTATTATAATACATAATTGATTGTTAAGACACCGTTTGAACTCCAAAGTAATGTTAAGACGGCTAAACTAAAGCAAAAAAAAAACAGCGTAGAGTTTTACTTCTAACGCGTGCTTGTACTGCACGTGAATTTTTTTTTTACATATTAGTAGCTGATGCTTAGCTCAATAATACTACAAAAGAAAAAATTAAAAAAAGTTAGTTTTTCTTAATAAGTTTTTAAGTTAAAGTTGAATTTGTGTGATTTTTTTCATTTTGCAAACGTTTAATTGACAAACTGTATGCTATATTTTTTTTCTTTGATATTAATTCAAGTTACACTCTTTCGCTCAAAAAGTGGTGACCGATAAGAAAACAAATTTTTTTTTTTTATTGAATAAAAGAGAAGTTAATATTGTTTAAAATATTTTTATTGTCTTACAATACATGTTATTCAGGAATTTTTATCATTGAAACTATAGGTTTATGGTAACTGAAATAAGAAACATAAGTTTGAGACTTGATATCCTCTAAATATCTGGAAAATACCGCGTCAATGGTGGTCCCATGTTTTGTTGTGAATTCTTGTGGATCATTATTCATTTTCAAATTCAATTTTTCCGAAAGAAAAGTTGTCAACCGCTCTGATTTTTTATCAGCGAAGTTGATGTTGAAATCGCCCAGCCATGATAAGTGGAAATTTATTACCATTTGTACCAAGTATTTGCGACCCTTCTTCACTGTACTCCAGTAAAGTGCGATGAATATTATACACTTACACCCACACAACGATACAGCGTTAACATTAAAACCAACAACAAGAACAACTACAGCCAATACCTATAAAACAGCAAGAACAACAACAACAAGAGGGAGCAAATCAATTAAAATTGTCAGCGAGTACGAAAACTCACACAGAAAAGCGTGAAACCAAAGCCAAGGTCAACACTAACGTCAACAGCGACGTCGACAGCATTGCCAACAATGTGCGCCGATCTCTTTAGCTTGCCCACTGCGCTGCAATTATGCGTACAGCGCTATGTGCTCGTGTGCGTGTGTGTGTGTTGGGTGTTAGGTTTTTTTTCGTTACGGAATTTCTTGATTCGGTCGCCGCGCTCAAAGCCCAAGAAAGAACCCTGCAGTACTGCGCACTAGTTCGGAATGGCTGAAATGGGCACCCACCAGCAGACCACCACTACCCACCTTACAACCCACCACCAATGTAATGCTTCATTTCGTTTTTTGCACAGAATGTCCTAGGACATGGGGACCGGCGACACCACATCGCTTACCTCATGGGTAGTCCAAATGGGTACCCATGTGGTGGGTAGTGCAAATGGGGACCCATTTGGTGCCTAGAGCAAAGGTTATCCAATTGTTTAATTCGCTCCCTATGCTGCTGAGCCACACAAAATAAAAGCAATTTGAAATACTTTAAATTTTTTTGAATAATAATTTATTTTATAAATAACTTAAATCATAAATTATTTATTTCTATGGGTGCTACATTTTTTACGCCGGTTTTTGATTTTACAGATCCAGTGCATCTAGAAAGATAATATTTAAATATATTAAAGCAAATGTTGATAAATACAAAACTAAAAAAAAATTATACTTACCAAGTGATTCCATCCAAGTAGGTTGTTCGAACCTTGCAATCGCCACCATCAGTACTGCAGGGAAGCTATGCAATAGCTTAAAAGTGCTCTTTCTGTTATTTTTCGTGCCCACCGCTGAATATAATTGTTGCCTTTTCACACTGACCGACGTGCACAATCGTATGACTTTACCGTTGTTTATGTTTGCTCTCGACAGTCGTAGCTGTTGCCACACTGACCGTCAAACGATCGAACGATGCAGTATACACGTGTCGCACGCCCCATTTAAACTCTAATGTATGAGTGACGCCCTGAAATTTTCTTTTTCTGCTCTCGATTCTCAATTTTATTTCTTCGGGAAGATATCAGCGCGTCACTCACACTCATACATTAGAGTGAAAAGGCCAGTGTCGCAGCAGCCAAAATTGTCGAGAGCAGTATAAACAAATGAGAAGAAGCAAAAACATGCACAAACACGATTTTTCTGACTGTTTTCAAGTTTCGCTATTATAAATAAAAATGACATTACCGCGACAAATAAAAATCAATTTTTTTGGTGACGCGGTAATGGCAATTTGTTTTGCCATAAGCGCGACACTTGAAAACGTGATTTGTAATGTGCGCCCTTATAACAAAAAAAATTGTCATAACCGCGACACCAAAAAATAATTTTTTCAGCTGTCGCGGTAATGTCATTTTTGTTTGTAATAATAGCGAATGGGCTAAGGAAATGTTCTGCCACAAACGCGAATTCGCGGTTATGACAAAAATAAAAGACGTTCGTGGTATTGTCATTTTTTTTTGTCATAACCGCGAATCCCATACAAAACTCAGTTTCGCGCTTATGACAAAAATAGTTCGCGGTTATGGCAGGCGCGGTTATGGCAGTACACCGAACTACCAATTTAAATTTTGATATTTTTATAAATTTAGCTGTCGCGCTAATAACAAAATAAATTGTCATAAACGCGACACCGCATTTTTAAAAAAATAGCAGTCGCGGTAATGTCAAAAAATTTCGTTATAAGCGCGAACGCAAATTTTTCAATTTTTGTACGTCGCGCTTATAACAAAAATTTTTGACATTACCGCGACTGCTATTTTTTCAAAAATTCGGATTTTGATCAAATAGAGCATCGTTCGGGCACAAAGATGAGACATGTGGATGCGTTGAGTCGAGTTAATTGTTTATTTTTGACAGACAGTGTTAAGCATCGATTAAAGGAGGCACAGTTAGTAGACGATTGGACACGCGTTGTGAGAAGTCTTGTTGAGAGCAAAGGGTACGAAGACTTTTATATTGCAAACGAAATATTGTTTAAGGATCCAGATCAAGAGTTGATTGTCGTTCCGTCTCAAATGGAAGTGGAAATAATACAGATTGCGCATAGGCAGGGTCATTTCTCAGCAAAGAAAACTCAGGATTTAGTGGAAAAGACTTACTTTATCCCAAAGTTAAAGGAGAAGGTATCTCGAATAGTTGCAAATTGTGTTGAGTGCATTTTGGTAAATGCCAAGGTTGGAAAGCAGGAAGGATTTTTAAACACGATTGATAAGGGAGATAAACCGTTAGTGACGTATCATATCGACCACGTTGGACCGATGGAAACAACAAAGAAACGTTATAATCATATATTAGTCATTGTGGATGGGTTCTCTAAGTATGTCTGGTTGTATCCAACTCGTAGTACAGGGGCTGAGGAAGTCGTGGGTTGTTTGGAGAGACAGGCCATTAATTTTGGTAACCCGTACAGGATTGTGTCAGACAGGGGTGCGGCGTTTACGTCAAACTTGTTTAATGAATATTGCGACAGGCATGGCATTCAGCATTTCTTAATCACTACAGGTGTTCCGCGAGGCAACGGGCAAGTAGAGCGGATGCATAAGATCGTTGTGCCTATGTTGTCAAAATTGAGTTTGGAAAGTCCAGGTTTATGGTACAGGCATATAGGTAGAGTACAGCAAATAATAAATAATACTGAGCCGAGAAGTACTAGAAAAACACCGTTCAAAATCTTGACAGGCGTTGAAATGCGTTGCTCAGATTTGTTAGATATGAGGGATCTGGTACATCAGGGTCTCATGGACGAATTAGACGAAGAACGAGATAAAGTGCGTAGGGAAGCAAGGGATAACATCGAGAAGATACAACAGGAAAACAAACGGGTGTATGACTTGAGGAGAAAAGTGGACAAACAGTATAACATCAATGATTTGGTTGCGATTAAACGCACTCAGTATGGAACAGGGCTGAAGTTAAAAGGTAAATATCTTGGTCCGTATAAAGTTGTGAAGATTCGAAAACACGGACGGTATGACGTGGAGAAAGTTGGGGATGGGGAAGGGCCTTGCAAAACATCTACTGTTGCTGAATTTATGAAGAAATTCGGGACGAATCCCGTGTCAGGAGGGCCGAATGTGGGAACCGATAATGAGCATCGATAATGAGCGAGTAGTCTATCGAGAGTAGCCAACGATAAACGAGTAACCAAGTAAATGTCGCGTACACACAAAGACAGTCGTTGCCGGTATCTCCTCCTAGTCACACGCACACGTAAGATCGTCAAGTAAAAGTTTAAGCATCATTTATATCACTAATATTTAAGTAATCAATTCAATCCAAATAAACAACATATAAAACGTCGTCCCTGTTTGATTTATTTCACAACGGATAAACGGGGGCCACAATTTTGGGGGCTTGACCGGGATAAAAAATTGATTACAAATTGCTAAACTGTGTATTAATTAACTGAACATTGAGTTACGTGTGTTGTGCTGGAGTGGAGTGAATTGTTGCAGAAATCGCAAAGTTGCAGAAGGAAAATTAATAACTAATATTGCAACAACAATAAAGTTATAAGGCGAAAGCAGCTTGAAAAACAGCGTTGGCTGCTTGAGTGCGAAAGAGAAGGCAACAGAGCGTCACATTGAATTTGCTAGACTTGTGAAATTCAATTTGTGGAAGGGCAGCGACGGGCGGAGAGGAGTTACATTACGGAGTACGATCGCAGGTGTCCGGCGGCATAAAGACAGAGACAACAAAAGCAGAGAGCAATGGCTTGTGGTGGCAAGTGAGTTCGAAAGAGACAGAGTTCGAATCAAGGCTAGCAGCTGTGGTGTGTGTTTCTGGTGGGTCAAGTTTTGGTGCTAAGACAGGCGAGAGTGAAGAGAGAAGCTGACTGAGGTTGTATTGATATCCATGTGTTGGTGAGTGGCCGAAAAATTGCAGAACAAGCTGTTAGAATTTGAATTTTGTTATTGATTAACATAGTGTTAAGTTTAACATTGATATTCGGTTTAATAAGCGGTTATATAACAGTGTGTTGGTAAAGTTTGAGAAGCATTGACATTGAACGATTTGTAATTTGCTGTGTTAGCAAAGTTTTAGAGTACTTGAATTTTATTTTATATACTTTTGATAAATACCATTAAGTTATTATACAAGGTTGTAAAATGAATAGAGAGGAGATTTTGGCACTGTTAGTGGCAGGTTTGCGCGAAAAGTTAAGTGAGCTACAATTAAGTACAAGTGGAAGAAAATTGGAACTTCAAAATAGGATGCTCGCTCATTATGGTTTGTCGGCGGTTACAGGCAGTATTGAGGAAATGGATGATGAGGAAGTGTCCTTCACTACGGTTAATGAAAGTCCACCGCGTTTGGGTGGTGATGCATGTTTAAGTGAGGTATGCCAGACTCGTTCAACAGAAACTCATGGTGTGAATAGGTCTTGGTTTACATTGAAAGATGTAGAAGGGAGTGTTTCGCAATTCTCAGGTTCAGATTCCCCAGACATTAATCAGTGGATAGAGGAACTTGAAGAATGTGCAGTGACTGTAGAATGGAGTCAGTTACAAGTTTTTATTTACGCAAAACAGTTACTCTGTGGGGCAGCAAAGTTGTTTATACGCAGCCAGCGTGATATTCGTAATTGGGATGCATTAAAGGCTGTATTGATCGAAGAATTTGGTGTAAGAGTGTCTTCGGCTGAGATACATCGTAAACTTGGTAAGCGGCAGCAGAAAAAGAATGAAACTTTGCATGAGTTTTGTATTCCCTAATGGAGTTAGCTAAGCCGATTGATTTAGACGAAGAAAGTTTGATAGAATATTTTGTGAACGGAATTCCGGACAGCAGGACAAACAAAGCAATGCTCTATCAGGCTAGAAACATACGACAATTAAAGATGCAGATTGAGGCATATCAGAAGATGCGTGGCTCGTTTAAGCCTTTAAGCAAATATGACACGCAGTTGAGTAGGTTTGATAATGATACTGGAAAAGGATTGGAAAGAGTAAAAATGATTTTAAGTGTTTCCGATGCAATCAAACAGGGCATAAGGCGACCCAGTGTAAAGTTGCAGTGCAGGTAAAGGCAGAAAAGGTAACGAATTTGGTAAGGGTTGACACAAACGCAGATGCAACAGGCATGTTTATTGGTTCCGGGTTAGAAATGAAGCGCGTAGTGCACTCGAAAGGAAGTTTCCAAGGGCTTTTAGATTCTGGAGCGGAAGTATGTGTGATGCGTAAAAGCACTGTTATGAAGTTGGGTCTTGCAGATTTGGTGGGACCGGAGAGAAGTTTAAAGGGTTTTGGCGGTATTCAGGTACTAGCGTTTGGAAGTGTAACGATTCCTGTAAAGATTGAGAATATTGATATGGATCTCGAATTTTTCGTCATAGCTGATGAGGATATGGAATTTGAAGCGATTTTAGGGAAAACTATTTCGAAGGCTGTTGATATGATGGTGACTGAACATGGAACGACGTTTATGCGCAAAAAGGACTCGAATAATGAAAACAAAGGTCAGTGGACCTTGCTCTGAGCTGTTAAGTGAGCTGAAATCCATTTGTACGTTGAGTTTGGAGAAGAATGAAATTGAAATAGCATTGTCAGATCTGTCTCAGAAGCAGGCTACCGAAGTTAAGTGTATGATAAATGAGTATAAACCAAAGAGAAACATAGATAGCCCTGTGAGGATGAAGATCGTGTTGACAGATGAGTTACCGGTTTACCAGCATCCAAGGCGTCTAGCGGAGAGTGAACAAAAAATAGTAGATGAACAGTTGAAAGTGGCATTGACTAGTAATCCAGTTTTAAAGTTATATGATCCAAAATTGTCAACGCAAATACACACAGATGCGTGTAAGTTTGGTTTTGGGGCTGTGTTTCTGCAGAAGGACTCAGAGGATAGAATGTTACATCCAGTTATGTACATGAGCCGTAAGACAAAACCTTGCGAGGAGAAGTATCACTCATACGAACTTGAAGTGTTGGCGGTCATAGGAGCTTTGACAAAATGGCGCGTATATGTTCTGGTAACAAAGTTTAAAATCATAACGGATTGTAATGCATTTGCCATGACAATGAAGAAAAAAGAAATTCCGTTAAGAGTAGCACGTTGGGCAATGTTTTTGCAGGATTTTGACTATCAAATAGAGCATCGTTCGGGCACAAAGATGAGACATGTGGATGCGTTGAGTCGAGTTAATTGTTTATTTTTGACAGACAGTGTTAAGCATCGATTAAAGGAGGCACAGTTAGTAGACGATTGGACACGCGTTGTGAGAAGTCTTGTTGAGAGCAAAGGGTACGAAGACTTTTATATTGCAAACGTAATATTGTTTAAGGATCCAGATCAAGAGTTGATTGTCGTTCCGTCTCAAATGGAAGTGGAAATAATACAGATTGCGCATAGGCAGGGTCATTTCTCAGCAAAGAAAACTCAGGATTTAGTGGAAAAGACTTACTTTATCCCAAAGTTAAAGGAGAAGGTATCTCGAATAGTTGCAAATTGTGTTGAGTGCATTTTGGTAAATGCCAAGGTTGGAAAGCAGGAAGGATTTTTAAACACGATTGATAAGGGAGATAAACCGTTAGTGACGTATCATATCGACCACGTTGGACCGATGGAAACAACAAAGAAACGTTATAATCATATATTAGTCATTGTGGATGGGTTCTCTAAGTATGTCTGGTTGTATCCAACTCGTAGTACAGGGGCTGAGGAAGTCGTGGGTTGTTTGGAGAGACAGGCCATTAATTTTGGTAACCCGTACAGGATTGTGTCAGACAGGGGTGCGGCGTTTACGTCAAACTTGTTTAATGAATATTGCGACAGGCATGGCATTCAGCATTTCTTAATCACTACAGGTGTTCCGCGAGGCAACGGGCAAGTAGAGCGGATGCATAAGATCGTTGTGCCTATGTTGTCAAAATTGAGTTTGGAAAGTCCAGGTTTATGGTACAGGCATATAGGTAGAGTACAGCAAATAATAAATAATACTGAGCCGAGAAGTACTAGAAAAACACCGTTCAAAATCTTGACAGGCGTTGAAATGCGTTGCTCAGATTTGTTAGATATGAGGGATCTGGTACATCAGTCTCTCATGGACGAATTAGACGAAGAACGAGATAAAGTGCGTAGGGAAGCAAGGGATAACATCGAGAAGATACAACAGGAAAACAAACGGGTGTATGACTTGAGGAGAAAAGTGGACAAACAGTATAACATCAATGATTTGGTTGCGATTAAACGCACTCAGTATGGAACAGGGCTGAAGTTAAAAGGTAAATATCTTGGTCCGTATAAAGTTGTGAAGATTCGAAAACACGGACGGTATGACGTGGAGAAAGTTGGGGATGGGGAAGGGCCTTGCAAAACATCTACTGTTGCTGAATTTATGAAGGAATTCGGGACGAATCCCGAGTCAGGAGGGCCGAATGTGGGAACCGATAATGAGCATCGATAATGAGCGAGTAGTCTATCGAGAGTAGCCAACGATAAACGAGTAACCAAGTAAATGTCGCGTACACACAAAGACAGTCGTTGCCGGTATCTCCTCCTAGTCACACGCACACGTAAGATCGTCAAGTAAAAGTTTAAGCATCATTTATATCACTAATATTTAAGTAATCAATTCAATCCAAATAAACAACATATTAAACGTCGTCCCTGTTTGATTTATTTCACAACGGATTAACGGGGGCCACATACATATACTCTACACTAAACACGCTTAAACTATCGAAATAAACATTAAAAACATTTTAAAAACAATTTAAAAACCTTTGCTTAAACTATAGTTGCCGAAAAAGCTCGGCGACTCAACAGTTATCTACTACATGAGTGCTCTGCTATGGAACTGAATGTCAATTCACAGACATGAAATCAACATGCAAGTCAGGCGCGCTGTTGCTGATGATGAGGATGATGAAGATGATTATGATAATGTTAATGATGTTGTTGATGATGATGATGTCGCTTTAGTTGTAGTTGTTGTTGAATGTTGTCGCTTTGTTCGTTTCAAAACCCATTAAATCCGAAAGCAAAACAAACAATAGATATTCCCTACGTAAGACGCCTTCAAGTATGCTGTGTTTTTTTTTTTTTTTTTGCAGTCGCTTATGGCAGTCTTGAACACGTGTTTTGTATTGTAAAAAATTTGAGGTGACATACCAGCAAACCTAAGCCACCAAAAAACCTTACCCCCAAGAATTCAGTCAAGCAACACTTGTGACCATACATATTTGCGCAGGCCTAGACAAGAGGAACGAAATTGTGAAAAAGACGATGTGTTTTTCGAAAGTGGAATTCCCTGTACACTTAACAAGAAAGAAATTGTATTCTATAAATGGTAATATGGGAGCTTATTTAGAATGTAGGTATTATTTTCATACGTTTTACGTTTTTGTCTGTTTGTATTACTTGACTCTTGAAGACTAAATAGAACTTGAAGCAACTAAGTGCGATTTATGGGCTAGTTCTTTACTCACTTCCTGAAACTTGTTACTGACATTCTTTCTCTCTGCCTAATTTTCAAGAACCAAAAACATAGATAGCCATGTCGACAGGGGGAACGAGGAGGATTTCGACCGGGTTTGAAGGTATAAAAACACTTACTTTTCCTTAAAATTTGGAAAAAATTTGTTTTTTCTAATTGTTACCTATTCATTGTTACCTATTCATAATGACCTTTGCAGTCCAAAATACCCTTGACCCTCTTTGCCTATAGGATATAAAAAGGACTTTAAAATAAACAACAAATACCAGTTGAAGCAGAAGAAAAGCTCGCAACACGCTGCGTATGTTGCCCTGAAAGCATGAGCTCACAGATTGTTGAGATTTTTTTTCAAAAGGTAACCAGATATTTCCATTTGGATTTGGTTCCACACACACATACATACAGACAAAGAGCGATACACATAGATACGCCAATACCCACGAATGCAAAGTCTGTGGCCTACATCGTAAAATAGTTTTGGCACGTTTGAAAGTGATGCAATGGTCCATTCTATATACTTATGTACATAACTACCTACTATAAGTTAACGCCACATATTGATGCGTAAGCTCATCAGAATGCCTCCCATTTTAGTTCGTAATTAGCTTGACAGTTCGTGTCAGCTGGAGTTTGTGTTCTGAAGCACATGTTAGAGTTAAGAAATATTAAATAAAGTTTTTTTTAACATAAATTAAACTCTGTTGGCGCCCGAGCAGGGACCGGAAAAAAGAACTAGCTCTCGCATAAACGGTGCTCATTGCGTAACCTAAAGTACGAAGTAATGTTAAAAATCCGGTCTAAAACCCAAATGATCGAGAAAACTCTGTGTAACGAAGAGTAACTTTCGCAAAAAGAAGGTGTACTCGTAAAACTAAGTAAAAATTGGTGGAGTAATAATATCTTAAAAACGGCGAAGTTAAAGTTTAAAAACTCGGTCAAAACCTTTTACCTTGTTTGTGCCCGAGACAAGAGAAAAAACCGTGTAACGTAAAATAAAATACGAAAAAAAACTCGTGCATACCACTGTCTTTGACAGGCGAGAAAAATAAAACAAAAAAACAAAAAAGTAATAATCAACAAATCGTCGCCTCGTTCTGCAAGCTCCGTGCCCAGACGAACCGGAAACAAAAGTACTCGACGTAGGATCCCGAGTAGGCCGCACCAGCTAAAAAGGAAGTCATCCACTCAGTCACTGGGAAAGATGCGCCGTACGATTATATTAATGTACGCGATTAGTTAAAATTTTTTTTTTTTTTTTTTTTTGCATTTTATTTACAATCTGTCTTTATTAGACATTAAGTAAATTTACTAAAATAATAAATACAATTTTAATATAATAGCAAGTTTCCATCGAAACTTACTATCGTGTTTAGCATATGTTGTATGTGACCAATTTATCTATCCATGAGGTCGAGAATATTGTAATGAACAATTACTGCCACCAAAATATTTTTCTGTTTTCTGGTATACCATTTTTTTTTTATATTGGTTTTGTACATTTAGATTATCTTTATCAATTTTGTATAATTAGTTTATGTTATTGATTTATTTAGTTTAGTTGCTTTATTTATCACTGTTATACGTTATTTAAATATAACGCATACCTTAGTCGAGACACAAACCGATGTCATTCGATTTATAACACTGCCACTTTCGCAATGTCACTTTTGACAAGTGCTCTCTTATTTTACAGCTATGGCAGTAATTGGGTTTTCGATTTTCTACTTCCTGTTGAGTTCTTTAGCGTTGACCATTGAACTGTTCGGATGTGCCGCTCCGTCTTTTACCTTTTTGCATGATACATATACTACCTATCTATGCTTAGTACGCGAAATAAGTTTAAATTTAAATCTGCATATACAACTGGCATCGGCGGTTACTCAAGCAAAGCCTTTATTTAAATATTAGCTGCTAAATTGACGCAGTTTGGGATCGAATGTATTTCTTGTGTTATTCCGAAACAAAAAAAAAAAAAAAAACTGCAAAGATCATTGCTAGGTAACAATTTCAATTAATGTTTCGGCAATTTTCTAATAGCCCTATTTTTATATCCAGCACTGTATGCATATGGTTTGGCACAATAGGCAATAAAGACAGTGGAGACGGCAGAATTGGCAAAACAAGAGCATATACACAACAACACCTACAATTAAAGCGATAAGCGAACGCATCTCAGCAGCGCAGCAGCAGACGAGCAGCGCATGCGCCGCGGTCCAGCAGCGCTTTTAGTTCCGCAGTCGAGAACCGCGTGCGCGATGAAATGCGTTGTGTTATTACAATTGCACCCGTCAATACCGCCAAAACATTGTTCTTATTGCAAAAAAGTGCTTATTTTAGCCAAAACCTATACCGGATCATATAATGGCGGAAGCATATAAAAGTGGTCAAGTCGTTGTGAAATTTGTGCATATGAGGAGTTAAGGCAGGCCCTTCCACAAAGCTGCAGCAGGGAGAGCATCACCATCAAATTCATATATATAACCCAAAGATATATTCATATAAGTGCAGTGGTTGATTTGTCGGCAATTTGAGGCATTTGATATCTCTTATATAATTAAATTTTCGCTCAATTTTTTTTTCTTTACAATGTCTATTCTAAAATGCATATTTTGACTAAAGTAAAGTTTTCCTCTGATTTTCTTATCTATTTATTATCTTAAGCCAAATCAATTGGCTAATATTTACTAAATCTTTTATTTTTTTTTATGCCAATTGTTAAAACCAAAAGTCAATCATTACATATATTATAAACATAACCCCCAATGATCATACAATAGCATCATCAAACCGAGCATCGCATACCCTACGGAGGCCTTCGGAGGATCTGCAGATGGGTAAGTGGACTATAAGGTCATGTTAAAATATATAATTGATTGACATTTTTTTGTTGTTAAATTAACATCGGACTCTAAACAAAATTTTTGAAGTTGAATTGAGTTTTTTTAACGGCGCATTCTTGCTAAAGTCGTATATACTCTCGTGTACTCTAACCTTCAATTTTGTTTTGATCCATTTGCTTTCTGATACGATTTCCGCTTAAATTCACACTTATCGTTGTTTTTATAATTTCTTCATGCAATCAGCTGCTATATAATTTTGGTCATATTGTTACAAACGACATCTTCTAAGGCCTTCTGCCAGAATATTATTACCTTAAATAATTTTTTGTATGCTTTATTACGTGTACCCCTACATTATACATTATGCACTTTTGATTTATATTAATTACATTAAGATTATATACATATTATTATATTAATGATTATTATTATTATACACAATATACATATCTTGTATGATATGTTAGGTTTCTGATATTCTTTTTGTCGAAGTTATACATATATGGTATCATTATGAAGTATATATAGTAGGTTAGTTTATGAAAATTAACTATGAATTGCTAAAATAAATATCTTTCTCCCTGAAAGTAATGTAGTCTTGGAATGAAGTGATTGAAAATATTGGGATTTTCCGTAAAAAACATTTCGCGTGGAAAATCATGGTAGGGTGGGTATAGAGCGAGAGCTATGGTACCTTCTGCATAGCTCCCTGAAGTTTATTGGTAATATTAGTTATTTCTTTTCTTTACTTTTCCATTAGGAGTTAAATTGTGGTCTTTCTTCCCCTTTACTTGGCATTAGGGATTTTATTTGTATTTGTGCATAGTTTGGATGTTCGTCAGAAGGAGTCAAAGAACCCCCCCGCAGGCTGCTTGCTAGTCGCAACTAGAAAATCCCGCAAGACGACTTCCTGGACAGCTGCATCATTATTTTTTTTTGATGTAGGATAAAAATTTACCACTCTATTACATAAATTGGCGCCCAACGTGGGGCCTTTAAGGCTTTTAGGGCTTGTAAGGCTGTTTTAGTTTTTTTTGTGCAACGTGTGTTGTATTTTATTTACTTCATGGCATAAAATTATTGACACTACTTGTGGCAGTTAAGGCTTAAAACTACTTCTTGACTTTATATTGTCTCAATGGTTCCTTTATTTTATTTTTAAAACTGCTTTCGATTTTTAAATCCATTTTATTATGTTTTTTTTTTTTTTTTGAAAGAAAGTCACAACTATTTACTATAGAAATCAATAGAGTTCAGAATTATTTTTGGAGTCTCAAAATTTATACACCATACAACATCTGGTGTAGTTTCTGTAGTAAAGCCCCCATATCCTTATTTCTTTTATTCTCAATTTCAAATTTCTTTATTTTATGATTTATCTTATAGATCCGCTTACGTAGCTGGAATTGAGGCATTTGGCTTTGGACCAATTGTACGACCGCGCGTATAGGGCTTTAAGAATTTATCATAATCTTCTACTTTTGATATTGGAATAGGTTTTTCAAATAGTTGACGCGACATATTCGGAATTGCGCTTTTTTTGGCATGGACTGAAATAGCGACCATTTGTTAGCAATCAATCATTTTGATTTATTTAATCCAGTTTTCAGTTTCATTTCCGTCAGATATTTAAAATTATGTAAGCGTTGTCTTTAGTAACATTTTTTTTTTGAGTTACGGCTGGACAATGATCTTTGAGTCATCCGCTGTTAACGTCATTAAATTTCTGGGAGCTTCGATACTATCATTTATTTTAATTATCTTGATCGCGTGGCTTATGTGTGCTTTTAGGATACGCTATTCTTAGTACCAGGTGGAATGTCTTATAATTGGTAGGTTGCCGAGTTAAGAACCTCTGGAATTGACTATCTTTGGCATTTCTAATAGCAATATGTTTGCAATACTTTTCTTTAATCTTTGTGCTCAGGTTGTATCACAACGAAATGGATTGCTCTCTGAGATTTGGAATGCAATTATTTTTGGCTTGGGACCGAAAAATTGACCGCTCAGAGTAGACCTTTTATTGTGTTGCTATCATTGCAATCATCACTAGTATTACCAAAATTACACCTTCATTTTAATCGCACTACTTACTGGATGGGAAAGAAAACCAATACTTTTTCAAACCATACTTTTTGTAATTTTCCAAAACGTGAGAGTTTTGAATACAAACAGTTAATATCGAATTTTATTATATCCATTTATTTACGTTATTTTTTTTTATTATATACATTATGCCAATCACGCGTAGTAGAGAAGATTTGCGCAGTCTTCCTACCTCAGCTCCTGTGCCCGAGGTGAGATGTACGATTTGTTCTCAAGCCTTGTTGGAGTCTCAGGACGTGGTTAAAATGCAATGTGATCACCAATTTCACAGAAAGTGTATCACTACGTACTTAGAGAAAACAAATGAATGCCACATTTGTAAAACTTTATGTCATACAAAAGATTTTCAGGCAATAGACTCTTCAGCTTCAAACAAACACGGAGCTATTGTCAAAACTCATTATACTCGCAGTAAATCGCAGTCGGAGACTATTCCAACGTCTGTTGACCAAGCGGCGAGTGTAAGCCAACCTGATTATGACCTTAACACTTCTTTAACTCAAGATCGTGAGCCACTAAAGGGTGTTGCTCCGAGCAAATCAGTACGGAAGGGTCGTCCGAGGAAGCAGCGTGGTGGTCGAAATCTTAATCACGGCCAACGTCTGTCATCTGATGGGTCGGCAATTGTTACGCAATCAATTAATATTGACTACAATTTGATTTTTGAAAAGATGGAACATCTTATTGATCGTCGTATGTCACAACTAAATCTAAAAAGCGACGACACTTCCAACTCAAACGTACAAAATGTACAGCCTAGACTACAAATGCCAGTAGATCTAGATAGTCCTTTGGCTAGGTCTGGAACTCATTCGTTTTCTACGATGAGACCGGAAAAGGTCACTCAAATTATTCAAAGCTGGGGCGTAAAGTTTGATGGCTCTACAAAAGGCCCTACAGTTCAGGAATTTCTATACAGAATTCGCGCTCTTACAGCGGATAATCTTCAAAATGATTTTTCTTTATTGTGTAAAAATTTACACGTTTTACTTATTGGAAAAGCGAGTGAGTGGTATTGGAGGTATCGCAAAGAAATCACCCAAGTAGATTGGGAAGATTTTTGCGAAGCCCTCAAAAACCAATACCACGATAACAAAGATGACGATCTCATTTTGGAAGAGATAAGAGCGCGAAAACAGCGGGAAGGTGAACCTTTTGATTCATTTTATGACGATGTCATGACCCTTGTTTCACGTCTTTCAATGCCGTTGGATGACTATAGGCTTATATAACACTTAAAGCGTAACCTTATTCCTGAAATCCGACAAGCCCTCCTATATGTCACAATTCATTCAGCAGCTCATTTGCGGCAACTAGTCCAAATGCGTGAAAATTTATTTAGTGAGAGCGAGTTTAAACGCCTTTCGAAACCAAGCGTGGGTTTTAAGCCAGTTAAACGCACCGTTGCAGCTATAGAAGACGACAGTAGTATGGATCCTCCACCTGATAGTGATCTCTCAATAAATGCAGTACGACAATCTGTTAATAATCTAATTTGTTGGAATTGTGGACAGGAAGGTCACCCATGGGATATGTGTTTGCGTGAAAGAAACATTTTCTGCTATGGGTGCGGGGCGAAAAATGTATATAAGCCGCAATGCGAAACATGTATAAAACGTTCGGAAAACTTACGCAAGGGATCATCTGTCAACAACGGACGGTTGGCCCAAAAGTAATCGTTGTTCCAAAAACAGACTTTTCTTCTCTAGCGTCTGAATCTTTAAGGGAAGTGGCGCTAGAAAATCATTTAAATATTCCCTTAATTATGACAAAATCTTTGGATATGCCTAAACCTAATTTATACCCAATCAAACCTTTTCATGAACGCTTAAAAAACTATTCTGAAGTAAGAGCAAAAATCTTTGGAGAAGTTAATGGTGCTAAAATAACTAATAAGCGATCTTCCTTACGTATTCGTAATTTCTAGCAAACTGTCAATCGCACTAGACAACTGCTTATTTCTGCCGTTATTAATAATGCATCAGATGGACGACTGTATGCACCTGTATCATTTCTAGATTTTAATGAGAACGGCTTGTTAGACACTGGAGCTAACATTAGCTGTATAGGGGCAAATTTAGCTCAAGTTAATTGGTCGCCTTACGCTCGTTTTAAAAAATTTTCTTCAGGTGTTAAAACAGCTGACGGAAAGAACCAACCAGTTATCGGGTCAATTCTCATAGACATAAATTATAATCATACAATAAAATCGCTTACGCTTTATATAGTTCCATCAATACACAAACGTCTTATTCTTGGAATGGATTTTGTGAGAAAGTTTAATTTGTTTCCAGGATTAAATTCTTCCTGTAGTGAGTCTATCAAAGAAGCCCAGATTAATGCGATCGATGAAAATAAATTTCCTTTAACACCAGACCAGTCAAAGCGTTTGCAGTCCGTCATTAACCTCTTTCCCAATTTTGAGACACAAGGCCTTGGGAGAACACTTTTTTTAAAACATCATATTGACGTTGGAGATGCGAGACCTGTAAAGCAACGATTTTACCCAGTGTCACCAGCTGTAGAAAGGCTTACGTTTGCAGAGATAGACAGGATGTTAGCGTTAGACGTAATAGAGTTGTCCAAGAGCTCTTGGAGCTCGCCAATGCACATGGTTATTAAACCAAATAAAACTCGTGGATGCTTAGATGCCAGAAAGAGTAACGAATTTACGAAAAAAGATGCTTATCCTCTACCAAACATTGACGGCATTTTTGCAAGTCTTCCCAAAGCAAATTTAATAACTAAACTTGATCTGAAAGATGCGTTCTGGCAGATACCCTTAACGGAAGAATCTAAGGCTATTACAGCTTTCACAGTCCCTGGTCGTCCTTTATACCAGTTTAAAGTGATGCCTTTTGGGCTCTGTAATGCGCCGCAAACTATGTGTCGGTTGATGGATGAACTTATTCCACCCGAACTAAAATATTGTGTTTTCGGATACTTAGATGACTTATGTATTGTTTCTGAAGATTTTGAATCACATTTGTCAGTCCTAATCCGTCTCTCTGAGGAATTTAGAAAGGCTAACTTAACGCTAAACATAACAAAAAGCCAGTTCTGTGTAACAGAGGTGCAATATTTGGGTTATGTTATTGGTAAAGGGGGCATTTCTACAGATCCAGCTAAAATCAGTGCTATTAAGTCATGGCCAGCTCCTAAAACCTTGAGACAGGCCAGAGCTTTTCTTGGTCTTGTTGGCTGGTATAGGCGATTTATTGAAAATTTCTCAGGGATAGTATGCCCAATTACTGTATTATTGTCTACCAAAAAGAAATTTGCTTGGACTGATGCAGCACAAGTAGCTTTTGACAAGCTGAAGGATATGTTGACTTCTGCTCCCGTATTGCAAAACCCAGACTTTGCAAATAAATTTTATGCCACTGCGATGCTAGCGACGTAGGCATTGGTGCAGTTTTAGTGCAGATGTCTGAAGATGGTTCAGAGAAACCAGTAGCCTTTATGTCGAAAAAACTCAACTCAGCGCAGAGAAATTATAGCGTCACGGAGCGTGAGTGCTTAGCAGCGTTAGAAGCCATAGAAAAGTTTAGATGCTACCTTGAACTTCAACCCTTTGAGGTTATTACTGATCATGCCAGCTTAGTATGGCTTATGAGACAACCAAATTTGAAAGGTCGGCTTGCACGCTGGTCAATGCGTTTGCAAGGTTACAAATTTGAAGTTAGTCACCGCAGAGGCAAAGAGAATGTTGTACCAGATGCGCTTTCACGTATATTTACTGAAGAAGTATCTGCTATGGAAGAAATTGGTCCTGAAGTTGATCTTAGTTCACCATGTTTCAATGATTCTGATTATCAGGATCTGAAATCAAGAATATTGCAAGAAGGATCGCGCTTTCCTGATTTAAAAATAGTAGATGAGTTTGTTTATATCCGCACAGAACATGACAATGGAAACCCTTTGAAATCTCAAACTATGTGGAAACTTTGGATTCCGAAAGCTTTAACTGCAGATGTTATTAAGAGAGCGCATGATGTTGTCGTATCAGCTCATGGTGGAATGGTTAAGACCTTGGAACGGATCCGTAGAAATTTTTTACTGGCCTGGTATGGTGTCACAAGTGCGTGACTATATACGAAATTGCGATGTCTGTAAAATGCCAAAGGCCCCAAACTGTACTCTGAAACCTCCAATGGGTGAAGCAGTGGTGTCAGTTCGTCCCTTTGAACGTTTGTACGTCGATATCCTAGGACCTTATCCCAGAAGCAAACGCGGTCACATTGGCTTATTGATAGTCATGGATCACTTTTCTAAGTATCATTGGTTATGTCCTTTACGAAAATTTACATCTAAAGTAATTCAAGAATACCTGCACAATCATATTTTCTTTGTGTATGGCGTTCCCAAAATGATTATTAGCGACAATGGTTCGCAATTCAAGGCATCTGAATTTAATGCGTTTCTGACTTCTCTGGGTATAAAACATATGTATACTGCTTTGTATTCCCCTCAGTCAAACGCATCTGAACGAGTTAATCGTTCGCTTGTGGCTGCTATTCGAGCATACTTGCGTGAGGATCAACGATACTGGGATGAGCACATACACGGTATTAGCAGTGCATTGCGAAGTGCATACCACCAAAGTGTAAGATGCTCTCCATACCATGCGTTGTATGGTTTTGATATGATCTCTCATGCTTCGCAATATGATCTGTTAGCCAAGCTTAACCTGCTAAATGAACCAGAAAACGTTCTGAAAAGGGATGACCAACTTCAGCTTATGCGTCGTGAAATCAAGCAAAACATCGCAAAGGCCCATGAGCAGCAGAAAAAGCAATATGACTTACGTACACGAAACGTTCAGTTCAAAGTGGGCCAAGAAATCTTTAGAAGGAACTTTTCTCAAAGTGATTTCTCCAAGAACGTTAACGCTAAGCTATGTCCAATATGGCTTAAAGCACGAGTTCGTGAGAGAGTAGGAAATAGCTTCTACATACTTGAAGATCTACAAGGGCGCATACAAGGAACATTCCATGCTAAGGACATAAGGCAGTAATCGTTTTTCTTCAGGATAATACTCCGAGGCAAGGCTCTAGAATTCTCCAGTGGTGTAATGAACAATTACTGCCACCAAAATATTTTTCTGTTTTCTGGTATACCATTTTTTTTTTATATTGGTTTTGTACATTTAGATTATCTTTATCAATTTTGTATAATTAGTTTATGTTATTGATTTATTTAGTTTAGTTGCTTTATTTATCACTGTTATACGTTATTTAAATATAACGCATACCTTAGTCGAGACACAAACCGATGTCATTCGATTTATAACACTGCCACTTTCGCAATGTCACTTTTGACAAGTGCTCTCTTATTTTACAGCTATGGCAGTAATTGGGTTTTCGATTTTCTACTTCCTGTTGAGTTCTTTAGCGTTGACCATTGAACTGTTCGGATGTGCCGCTCCGTCTTTTACCTTTTTGCATGATACATATACTACCTATCTATGCTTAGTACGCGAAATAAGTTTAAATTTAAATCTGCATATACAACTGGCATCGGCGGTTACTCAAGCAAAGCCTTTATTTAAATATTAGCTGCTAAATTGACGCAGTTTGGGATCGAATGTATTTCTTGTGTTATTCCGAAACAAAAAAAAAAAAAAAATTCACGTGCAGTACAAGCACGCGTAAGAAGTAAAACTCTACGCTGTTTTTTTTTTCTTTAGTTTAGCCGTCTTAACATTTCTTTGGAGTTCAAACGGTGTCTTAACAATCAATTATGTATTATAATAATAATGAAAGTGAAGGAATTCTCGTTCCAGAGAGATATCTGATATGTGTATGTGATGTCAATTTTTGTTAAATGTATAGCAAAAAGATAGAACACGTCAAATTATAATTTCTATGCATATTTTATTTTTTCTGATGTAGCATTTTTACAGTTGTATATTAAAGGTGTTGGATTAACTAATATTTTTTAGTTAATTGTTTTTATATAAACGAAATGAAACGAACGTATTTATAAACGTTATACATTTTATTGGATTGTTGTTGTCACGCAATCGTGTAAGTTAGGTTACAGCGACGGCACAGAACCTAACAACCGTATGTTTAGCAAAAACTAATTTGATCTTGGAACGCTGACGGCAATGCAAGGGCCGCATCGCTGCCAAGAATCGTACATATTATAATACATTAATAAATGTAATTAAATTGATAACTATTATATTGCAGTAACCAATGAGATAAACAGTTATGCATAATGCTAGTTAAGAGTAATTAGTTGCACAATTTAAGAGCTTTTGTTTGTTTATGTTATGTTATGTTATAATATGTTTGACCTGCTTTTATTGGGAAGCTGCTGCTCCCGACAAAAGGTAACAAAGATAAATTGTCTAAATTACGTTACAAAATTACAAGTTATTGTTTGTTTATTGTTGTTTTTTGTTTCTTTACTTTAATGCCTTGCCTTTGGGTTTTATAACGGCTTTCAAGCGATGCCTCATATTTTTTAAGGATCTATTGGTCTCCTGGGGGTCAATCTTCAATTCCTTTGGTGTTATTTGGTGCTACCTTTAAATTTGTTCAATCAAATGTCAAGGGTATGTTAGTACGGAGACTGGAGTAGAGTTTACAGTTGTTTGCAAATTCATAAAAAAACCTGCATTGCCAAAGATTTTAACAACTCTAGATCAGCGAAATCTGATAGGAGCTGTACTTAAAACTTCAAAAATGTCCATGCCAGTAGTAGATTAATATGTGAAGAAGCATTGTAATACAAAATTTTGACTCAAAAAGTACGCTATGGAAAATACAATGCTATGTTTCGTATGCTATATGCAAATTGCAAAGCACTAATTTTCGTTGCTAATGAAAACCAATGGCTAGAATTCACCAAACACCAAAAAAATTACAGAGGTTTGATTGACTGATTTTTCGATGAAAATTTTAATATACCAAATATTCCATGGCGTACTTACTTTAGCTGACCAGCAGCGGCCGCTTCTCTCTGCTCTCTATACCATGACCACGGCTCGCGTTCTCAACAAGAGCCGAAGTCATGACCACCAACACAACGTCAGCGTCAATTCATCAATTTGAAAGAGAAAATCAAAACAAACGCACCAAGGCCACGGCATTGCCGTGAGAGTAACAAAAAGTGAGAGAGAGAGAGAAGCAAGCAAAAATACGAGCTGGCACCAAGGTATACTTATTTAAGGTAGCATACTCCCGCCGAAGGCTCTCAACGAAAGTTACCAATTTTTAGTTTCGTTGCGACTGCGCGTGAGTAGAGTTGTTTTCACGCATATTATTTTAATGTGTTTGCGTTCTCTCTCTCTCTATTTTTCTTGCTCTCAGTAAAATTGGTGACGACGCCGGCAGCATTACTCTACCTTAAATAAGTATACCTTGAGCTGGCACACAAGCTAATGGCAAACACTGGCTTGTATGTATGTATGGCGCTGTGTTGTATTCACGCAATGCATACAAAAACAATTCTTTCGTTTACACACATACACATGTGCTGCGTGCTTTAGCTGACCAGCCGCGGCCGCTTTACTCCTCTCTCTATTCCATGACCACGGCTCGCTCTCTCAACAAGCGCCGAACGTCAGCGTCGCAATGCGAAAGAGAATATCAAAAGCAGCTAACGTTTTTTTCGTCTAACAAAATTTCAAAGTTACTCCCATAGAAATTCACATTCAGTGTGCCCAACAATGCCCAAAAATGCACAATGCCGCCTAAAAAGTTTTACTTCAAAAAGAAAAAGAATTAGACAATGTAACTGTCGTGCAATGCTGCTTGGCTTTGTTGTTCGTGCAACTCTCACCTCCCCCGCACCAACTTCAACATCGTTCTTTGCGAAGCGCGATCTTATTTTGTAGCCAACCACCAAACAACACCAAGGCCACGGCATTGCTGTGAGAGTAACAAAAAGTGAGAGAGAGAGAAGCAAGCAAAAATACAAGCTGGCACACAAGCTAATGGCAAACACTGGCACTTGTATGTATGCATGCATGTATGTCGCTGTGTTGTATTCACGCAATGCATACAAAAACAATTCTTTCGTTTACACACATACACATGTGCTGCGTGCTTTAGCTAACTTTACAAAATTTCAAATTTACTCCCTACGAAAAGTCGCAATGCCGCACAGCTGGCACACAAGCTAATGGCTAGCACTGGCACTTGTATGTATGCATGCATGTATGTCGCTGTGTTGTATTCACGCAATACATACAAAAACAATTCTTTCGTTTGCACACATACACATGTGCTGCGTGCTTTAGCTAACTTTACAAAATTTCAAATTTACTCCCTACGAAAAGTCACAATGCCGCCTAAAAAGTTTGCTCTCTCAACAAGAAACAAAGTCATGACTCATGACCACGTCGCAATGCGAATGAGAACATCAAAAGCAGCTATCGTTTTTTGGGTTAACAAAATTTCAAAGTTACTCCCATAGAAAAATGCCCAACAAATCCAAAAATGCATAACGCCGCCTAAAAAGTTTTACTTCAAAAAAAACTGCAAAGATTATTGCTAGGTAACAATTTCAATTAATGTTTCGGCAATTTTCTAATAGCCCTATTTTTATATCCAGCACTGTATGCATATGGTTTGGCACAATAGGCAATAAAGACAGTGGAGACGGCAGAATTGGCAAAACAAGAGCATATACACAACAACACCTACAATTAAAGCGATAAGCGAACGCATCTCAGCAGCGCAGCAGCAGACGAGCAGCGCATGCGCCGCGGTCCAGCAGCGCTTTTAGTTCCGCAGTTGAGAACCGCGTGCGCGATGAAATGCGTTGTGTTATTATAATTGCACCCGTCAATACCGACAAAACATTGTTCTTATTGCAAAAAAGTGCTTATTTTAGCCAAAACCTATACCGGATCATATAATGGCGGAAGCATATAAAAGTGGTCAAGTCGTTGTGAAATTTGTGCATATGAGGAGTTAAGGCAGGCCCTTCCACAAAGCTGCAGCAGGGAGAGCATCACCATCAAATTCATATATACATATAACCCAAAAATATATTCATATAAGTGCAGTGGTTGATTTGTCGGCAATTTGAGGCATTTGATATCTCTTATATAATTAAATTTTCGCTCAATTTTTTTTTCTTTACAATGTCTATTCTAAAATGCATATTTTGACTAAAGTAAAGTTTTCCTCTGATTTTCTTATCTATTTATTATCTTAAGCCAAATCAATTGGCTAATGTTTACTAAATCTTTTATTTTTTTTTATGCCAATTGTTAAAACCAAAAGTCAATCATTACGTATATTATAAACATAACCCCCAATGATCATACAATAGCATCATCAAACCGAGCATCGCATACCCTACGGAGGCCTTCGGAGGATCTGCAGATGGGTAAGTGGACTATAAGGTCATGTTAAAATATATAATTGATTGACATTTTTTTGTTGTTAAATTAACATCGGACTCTAAACAAAATTTTTGAAGTTGAATTGAGTTTTTTTAACGGCGCATTCTTGCTAAAGTCGTATGTACTCTCGTGTACTCTAACCTTCAATTTTGTTTTGATCCATTTGCTTTCTGATACGATTTCCGCTTAAATTCACACTTATCGTTGTTTTTATAATTTCTTCATGCAATCAGCTGCTATATAATTTTGGTCATATTGTTACAAACGACATCTTCTAAGGCCTTCTGCCAGAATATTATTACCTTAAATAATTTTTTGTATGCTTTAGCACGTGTACCCCTGCATTATACATTATGCACTTTTGATTTATATTAATTACATTAAGATTATATACATATTATTATATTAATGATTATTATTATTATACACAATATACATATCTTGTATGATATGTTAGGTTTCTGATATTCTTTTTGTCGAAGTTATACATATATGGTATCATTATGAAGTATATATAGTAGGTTAGTTTATGAAAATTAACTATGAATTGCTAAAATAATATCTTTCTCCCTGAAAGTAATGTAGTCTTGGAATGAAGTGATTGAAAATATTGGGATTTTCCGTAAAAAACATTTCGCGTGGAAAATCATGGTAGGGTGGGTATAGAGCGAGAGCTATGGTACCTTCTGCATAGCTCCCTGAAGTTTATTGGTAATATTAGTTATTTCTTTTCTTTACTTTTCCATTAGGAGTTAAATTGTGGTCTTTCTTCCCCTTTACTTGGCATTAGGGATTTTATTTGTATTTGTGCATAGTTTGGATGTCCGTCAGAAGGTGTCAAAGAACCCCCCCGCAGGCTGCTTGCTAGTCGCAACTAGAAAATCCCGCAAGACGACTTCCTGGACAGCTGCATCATTATTTTTTTTTTGATGTAGGATAAAAATTTACCACTCTATTACAATATGCAGTCTTTTAAGTCTTCTTACTGCTGTACTGTTATCGGCTAGATTTAAGCCTAGATTATTTTCGTGGTTGTGAAGTCTGTCAATGTACTTTTTGCTACATTTGATTATTTCTTCTTTTACAAAAGGAATATTTAAATCTTTATGAATGCATGCATTAGACACGTAAAAAGGAGCGTTAACTATGGATCTTAATGTTTTGGATTGGTACCGCTGCAGAATTTCAATATTTGAATTACTAGCAGTTCCCCACAGTTGTATAGAATAAGTCCACAAAGGCTTTAGAATTGCTTTGTAGAGACGAATCTTGTTTTCCAGGCTTGTTTGTGAATTTCGGCCTATTAACCAGGAGATACGTTTTGTTTTTGTAACAAGTTGCTGACGTTTTGCTGAAATATGGTTTTTCCATGTGTGTCTACGATCGAGATGTAATCCAAGATACTTCACACAGTTGCTTTGCGGAATTGCTGATCCATTAAGAGATACTTCTGGGCAGTCACCTTTTCTTAATGCAAATGTTATTTGAGCAGATTTTAGGGCGTTTACTTTTATTTTCCAACGTAGAAACCAGGCTTCAATAAGATTAAGTTGCGATTGCAGTTGTTGAGAAGCTTCATCTCTTAATGAGTTAGTTGCAATAATGGCTGTGTTATCAGCGTATGTGGCAAGAGTTATATCGCTTGAAACTGGCATGTCAGCTGTGAACAAAGTGTATAAAACGGGCCCTAATACGCTGCCTTGCGGTACTCCTGCATTTATGGGAAGCAACGGCGATGATTCATTTTTTTGCTGCACGTAGAAGTATCGCTTATCCAAATATGACTTTAATAATAAATAGTATGGCGCAGGTAGCCATTTCTTTATTTTGTATAGGATGCCGTTATGCCAAACTGGATCAAAAGCTTGTTGAACGTCAAGAAACGCAGCAGTACAATATTTTTTGCTTTCAAAAGCTGAAACGATTTCATTTATAACTCTGTGGCACTGTTCAGGGGTACCATGGCCTCTTCTAAATCCAAACTGATATTCGGGAATGATAGCAAGTTCGTCCATAATTGGCAGCATTCTCTTTAGAAGTATTTTTTCAAAAACTTTAGAAAATGTTGGTAATAGGCTAATAGGACGGTACGACGGGAGTTCATTTTCAGGTTTGTTTGGCTTTGGGATCATTATTATCTCTGCACATTTCCATTGAATTGGGAAGTGGTCTAGTCTGAGGATTGCATTGAATATTAGTGTTAAGAAACGGATGCATTTTGGTGGGAGGTTTTTTATGGTTAAGCCATCAATTTTGTCCGAGCCTGATGCTTTTTTATTGTTAACATTTGCAATTTCCATTGTCACTTCCTCAAAGCGAATGTGTCGAATTGGTAAGCTCATTTGGCAGGGTGAATATAGAAAACTTTCTACTTCGCTTTCTATTGAAGTGTTAGCAATATCATTTGGCTGAAAAACAGTGTGAAAATGTTGATCAAATGCTTCAGCTTGCTTGTCATCAGATCTACACCATTCGCCGGTACTTGTTCGAATAATTGTGCTTCTCTTGGTGGGTCGTTTAAGATATTTGGTTGCTCTCCATAGATTGTGTTCGTAGTTGCAAGAATGGGGGTCTAGACTTCTAAGGTATGCGGCAAGGGACTCATTTCTTAATTCAGACAACATTTTCTTGAGGTCAGATGCAGCCTTGTTATACAATCTTTTGTCAGCAGGGTAAAGGGTTTCTTGCCATCGTTTCCGTAGAGCTCTTTTGTATTGTACTTTTCGCCGAATTTCAGCTGAAAGATACAATTGATTTGTTTGTTGTTGCCTAACCGCAGGCGACGTATTTATATAGCTTGCTTTATGAATGGTGCTTGTAAGAAGTTCTACAGCAGAGTCAATTTCAGCTCCAGTTTTTAGCGAGATATCCAAGCTAATAGCTGTTTCTAGATAGTTTTTAAATGCATTGATATCTGTAGTTGTACAGATTATTTTGTATGGCTTCGAGTGCATATGAGCTATAGTACTATACGTCACTAATATTGGAGAATGGTCTGAACTTAGATCAAAACTTTCTGAGATATGCATATGTGAATGTGGTATTCCGGTGTATACTACGAAGTCAATCAAGTCAGGTATTTTCCGATTGTCAGTAGGCCAATATGTAGGCTTGCCCCTTGAAAGAGTACCCATATTTTTATTGCGTATGCACTTATATAGCTCGCTACCCTTTGGATTGGTCAATCTCGAGCCCCACCATGGGTGTTTGGCGTTGAAGTCGCCACCTATAATAAACTTCGTTCCGAGTTTTTGGAAAAAATTGCAAAAGTCAGCTTCTTTGAGTGTGAACCTTGGGGGGAGGTATATTGCTGTTACTGTTACGTCTGCATGCATACAATTGATCTCAATGGTGGCAGCTTGAATAGCATTTTCCCTGACGCTGTCCATAATTTTAAACTTGAGACCGTTTTTGAGTTGAATAGCAGCGCCCCCGTGCGCTCTACCCGCCGGATGATCAGCTCTAACTATTTCATATCCAATCACTCTAAAGAATGATCTACTGGTGAAATGTGTTTCAGATATTAGCATGATGTGAATTTCATTCGTTTTTAAAAATAAAGATATTTCGTTTACATGGTTGGAAAGCCCATTGGCATTCCATATTCCGATATTCAGATTTACGTGCATAACTTATTTATGATTAGCATGATCATGTCAAGTAATTTATCACTGCGCTCAGCTTGTTTTTTTAGTAATTGTTCTATTCTGTCCAGTGGGCTATTTGTATTATTATCATTTCCAGCAGTGACTTGGGCATAGGTTTGGTAAGTGTTGCTCTGATGGTTTGAGGCATGTTCATTGGGTGGATTATAGCCTTGTGATATTCCGCAGACGTTTATATTTTCCCGTGCGGTGTTTCTAAGATTTTTGCGGTCAATAACTTTTTTCGACATAAGCTCCTGATAAATTCGACACCCTTTGTAACTAGCGGCATGATCTTCATTGCAGTTGGCACATTTTGCTGGTAATTCTTTGTCTTTCAGGCAAGAGTTGCTAGGATGTCGAAGAGAGCATTTAACACACCTATAATTCTTAGTACAGTAAGATTTTGTATGTCCATATTCTTGGCAACGATAACACTGCACTATATTGCTAGTTACGAGGTGGTTCTATATTGACAATGGCATTTCCAATATGTTTCAGATTATAAATATCCCCATTCCTATTGTCAGGCTCTATGTCTAGGAAAAACAGATTCAATGGTTCTTTGGTAATGCGACTTTTAATGTTGGTTACATTTCTGACTTTATGACCTTTCGACTCTACATCGCTTTTAATCATTGCAGTGTCCGTGGAAAAGTGCAAATTCTTAATGACAACTCTAAATGCTCTTTCTTGCTTAAGCTGATATGTATGGAACTTAACACAATCATCATTAAGAAGTTTAACTAATTTCCTATAATCTTCAATAGACTTAACCATAACTCTTACATGTCCATCGCGTTGCGTTTTATAATTGAAATGTTCTTTTTTGATTCTGGTGTAAAGATAAGCTAACATATCATTAATGTTATTAATGTCAGACAAAAATATAGGTGGCGGCTTAGCAGAATCGTTGCTATCTTCTTTAGTTACCATATCAACTGTTTCGTTCTCATCCCCTTTGTTACCAGTCTTATCTATTGTGTTGTCGCTTAACAAAATAAATCGATTTGCACTCTTTGAAGTAATGGGTCCAGAATCTTGCTTTTTTACTTTTCTTGTCATTTCCGGTGAATTAAGCGCCTGTGTTTTTGTTGACCTTTGATTGTTAATAACTTTTTGCCAAGCCATAACGGCATTGTCGTCATCATCGTCATTCATATTGTTGTTGTTTTAATCGATAAAAACTAATTTTACGATTTAAAATATATTGGTATACACTGAAATGCAAATCTAGTTGAATACAAAAATGTGCATATGCTCAGCGGTAAAACGTATTTGCCACAAGTGGACTTGTCCATAAAAAATTAATTTTATTAAAACTTATTTTTCACGTGACGAATTGTATGACCGAAAGTAGTGGCGCTGCCAACTCGACTGAGTTAAAAATTGAAGAGAAAAAATTAAATAAGAAAAAAAATATCGAATTAAAAGAAAAAAAAATAAATTTTTTTTTTTTCATATTTTTTTATTTGCAAGCTGTCTATTGACATTTAACAAATTTTGTAATAATATTATAAATTTAACCGGATTGGTTACGCTCCATTGAGCAACACCAATTTATAAAAAAAAAAAAAAAATAAATAAAAAAAAAAAAAATATTTAAGAGAAAATTAAGAAATAAAAAGAAAAAACATAATAATTAAATAAGGAAAGGAAAAATATTTTGATCAGAAGGTCTAAATAATAAATATCGAATTTGACCAAAAAAAAAAATCCAATTCGAAAGTTCTTAGAAGGAATATGCAGGTAAAATTTTTTCGAGACAAAAGGTACAGGGTATTCCATTGTCGGGCACCGCCTCGACTGTACCACATTTTTTTTGAACGGTGTTATTGTGTTTTTAGTTAAGTTTGATTAAAATTTATGTATGATATGAAACAAAGCAGTTTTTTAGTGGATTTGAGCATAAGTGAAAGTCACACTTAAAACATTTTGACCGTGGGAGGTTTCCAAAACTGCTGCTGATGCAGCAGCTGAAGAGCACGGCGAAGAGAAAATTAAAAATATATTGTAAACTAGGTCAATAACATCTTAAAACAATGCACTCTTCTGCATGTTTTTATGTCTTATTTAATTCTGGCTCTTTTCTATCTACTATTTTTCTTTCCTCCCCCGTTGTTTGATTTTTATACCCTGTACCGTATGGTACAAAGAATATATTAAGTTTGTGTATGTATGTAACATACAGAAGGAAACGTCGGAGACCCCCAAAGTTACCTAAAGTATGATCAGGGTGACTAGAGAAGTCGATATACCCATGTCCGTCTGTCCGTCTGTATGTCTGTCTGTCCGTATGAACGCCTAGATCTTAGAGATGGTAAAAGCTAGAGCAACCAAACTTTCAGATTAGATCCCTTATTATTCAATAGGAGACAAGTTTATTTTATTTTTTCGATGTCCGGGTTACATTATATAGCTCCCATAGGCGTGTTTCAGAAGACCTTGAAAAAAACCAAAAGTTTTAGATGGATAACTCGGTTTTTTATAAGAATATCGTAACCAAATTTTGCATTCGCTAGTTTTTTAGAGATCTTCAAAACTGTACCAAATTTGATCGGTTGACTATATCATATAGATCTGCGCCCATAGTATCCTTAGTAAGGGAACTAGGGGAGCAAACATCTGTATCTACTCAGATAGCCAAGCTGCTATTAGGGCACTATCATCATGGAGCATCTCCTCCAGGATGGTTAAAGAATGCCATAATTACCTCCAAATCCTGTCCTCCCGGAACAAAGTCCTGCTATGTTGGGTACCTGGACACTCAGGTGTGGATGGTAACACGATCGCTGACGATCTAGCACGACAGGGTGCCTCCACCCTGACCACTGCTCCTGCGCCCTTCTGTGTTATTGGTTGGTCCACAATCAAAACTATGGTAAACAAATGGGCTGCAGGAGAACATAGGAGATACTGGTTCTCCTTACCGGGGCTGCGTCAAGCAAAAGCGCTTATCACACCCCTGGATATGATCAAGACAAAAGGTCTTGGCAGAGCGGACTTAAAACTCCTGGTAGCTTATCTATCTGGCCACCACACTGTTAGAAATCATCTACAGAAAATTGGCCTATCGGACTCTTCAGAGTGCAGACTCTGTCTCGAGGACGATGAAACCACCAGACATATTCTCTGTGACTGCCCAGCGCTGGTATGGGACAGAGCCTGTCACTTTGGAAAGGAACGGATTAGTCCCTTCCATCTTAGATCAATACCAACAAAAGACCTACTGCTATTCATGCGGAAAGCGGAAAGGCTTTTGCTGTAATTTATGGGTATGGTACAAAAGATCTCCTGGTCGCAGTGCCCCACCTCTTTGTGAGGAACCCATAGGGGAAAAAAAAAAAAAAAATATCATATAGCTCCCGAAGGGCCGATCGGTCGAAAAAAAGTTTTTGATTAAAAGTTCGTCTGTTTTGGGTTGTTTATGAAGGTATCATAATCTAATTTGGCAATCAAATGTCTTTTGGTGTTCTTAAGCAATTTACCGGATTTTATTGCAAGCAGTGGTACAGGGTATCCCAAAGTCGTCCGCGCCCGACTTTAACGTACGCCATCTTTTTTCTTTCGTTTCTTTTTCTTTTCTATGCAGTTCTTTGGTAGGGGATTCTATTCTTTGTTTAAGTAATTGGTAGAGTAGGTACGAGAAGGATATTGGTAGTAGCCCTGTCAAACCCCGCACAGGCTGTTTTTGCTAGGCGTTGCTAGAATCCCCAAACGAGGGGCTACTTCCACGGCGAAATTCTCTCGCCGTATCCGTGCTGATCTCTAGATGGGTGGACGGTCTATCGCAGGCGGGTCCATTTGTAGGCTGACTTAGTTTTCATGGTTTAGTTAGCTCTACCCACGTTACAGTATATATGCAAGCTTCTACGCGGTAGCGAATATGTATGAGTATGTATTTCACACCGAATTGTGCAAAAAAAGCTAAAAATAACTCAACCGATATGAATTATTTAATTCTTTAACTACGATTTTAAAAACGAATCACGTCGGGGTCACCAATGTTTTGAGGAGAGACACGAATTGCCCACCTTTTGCGTGAAATAAAGTTAGAATATATATAATTGAAAAACACACGATGCGCTTTTGCTTAAACGTTTATTTCCACGGCGATCGTGATAGTTATTACATATGCAGGCGCTAGGCTGCCGCGTTAACAGAAAGCTCAGCGGAGCTTTCGTTACAATAGAAAAAAAGCTTATTGACATAACATATGTTCTATTGAAAAAAAAACAGTGAAACATAATTTTAATAGACAAGACCACAACTGTGGCAATTAATATTATTATTATTGTTATCCGTGTACATGTATATGATATATTTATGCAAAACTGTTTTCCGTTATTCAACAAGCAAAGTACAAACTTGCAAATAGAAAATTTCGTTCTTGCTTTGAGACTCCGCTGACATAAATTTTGAGCAAATCGTGTCCTCCGGGTGTACACACTGTTTCTGCTTTAAAAACTGATTAAAAAAATAAAAATTACAACAATTAAACGCCGTAACAACTTATCTGGCGGTGCCGTGGCACCAGCCAATACAAAAATGCCACGTGCTAACAATATTGTTCCAGAAAATTCTGGAAATAATTACGTAAACTACTATCGTCCGCTACAAACCCTGGACCACTCGGATGATATTGATGAGGAGCCGGAGCCGGTGCCTTTGGATGAGCCTGTTAAAATGCCACCAATTACTGTGATCAAACAGTCATCTAAATTTATTCACGATCTTTGTGAAAAAATAAAAATCAATGACTATTTCATAAATTCCATTTCTATTGGACATAAAATACATGCAAAAAGTGAAAACAGCTTCAAAATGATAGTCTTAAAACAAAAAGAGCTCAAATGTGAATTTTTCTCATATGAGACAAAAAATACTAAACCTTACAAGGCAGTGCTTTCTGGACTGGACAAGCTTCCTTGCTCTGATGTTAAAATCATGCTGAAAAATCTTGGCCTTAACTGTATTGACGTTAAAATTATCGAAAAAACCACTAGATACAGCCATAATCTGATTCTGTATATTGTGTATTTCGCTTCTAAGAGCATAACAGTGAAACAACTACGTGATGACTATTCGCATATTAACCATACTAAGGTTCGCTGGGAATATAAGACCAAAACTTACAACAAATTGACTCAATGCTATAACTGTCAGCTCTATGGTCATGGAGCTAATCATTGTGCCGTTAAAACATCTTGTGCCTACTGTGCTGGCCAGCACATGACACCTGATTGCCCCGACAAAACCATTAAGAAGTGCGCAAACTGCAAAGGGAACCACTCCTCAACTGATATAAATTGCCCTTGCCGACTTTCATACCAGTCCCTGCTGACGAAGCGATCGACACGTGGCAAACTCTACACTGCTAATAAATCATAACAACAGATCCACTCCAGCAACATCTAGGGTCAACCCTACGCAAAATCCACCTTACAATGTGCTTCAGAGTCCGTTCCCCAGTTACAGTCAAGTCGTCATCAATGGCGGCCCAAATCAATCGAGCCGCGATGATTTATTCACCTATGAAGAGATAACTGCTCTTACCACTGAGCTTATTAGTAAGCTGAAAAACTGCACCACCAAGTCTGACCAATTCCATGTTATCACACAACTAACGCTTAAACATGTGTACCACAACAAATAGTTTACCAAACACCCTAAATATTATGGCATGGAATGCTCGTGCTGTTAACAAAAAACGATTAGAATTGATAAACTTTTTAAACCTAAACAAAATTCACATATGTCTTGTCAGCGAAACATGGCTGACGCAAAATGTTAAATTCTCTATTCCCAATTACATAGTCTACAGAAATGACCGTTCTGACAACAGGGGTGGCGGTGTTGCAATTATAGTAAATAAATCTGTTAAGCATACGCAGATTTATAACATTAAGACCCATTTAATTGAAAATATTGGAATTGAGGTTTGCATAGATTCCCAAAGATCATTTAAAATTTTTGCTTTGTATTTCCCCGGTCTATCAGCCAAATGTCTGTCAAATCGATGCAACTTGAAATCAACAAGACATATAAAAGACATGTTCAAGTCCGATCTTCTTAAAATCTCTCGTATTGATAGCGAATACATTGTTGGAGGCGACTTAAACTGCAGAAATAGACTATGGAACTGTGCCAGAGCCAACAGTTTTGGAAACACCTTGGCTGATCTCTCTTTTTTGGGTAAATTCAGTATAATTCACCCCAAAGATCCAACTTATGTTCCGGCGAGCTACAAAGGCAACCCATCTATACTCGACTTATTTTTGACAAATATACCTAGAAACTTTTCTGAACCTATGGTCCACACAGATCTATCATCAGTATTCCAAAACTAACTGGAAAAAATTTAAACATGCTTTAGCTGATACAGTAAGTTTTGACTTAGAAACTTTTAATGCTCTTATCCCGAATCGTGCAATAATTGACATGATGGCCAAAAAACTTCGTCAAAATATTACTCAGTCTATTGAGCTCAGTACACCTAGAAATCACGTCAAGCTGCATACCCGTAAACTTCCAGCAAGAATAACAACTATCATTGCTAACAGAAATGCTACGCAGAGACAGTGGATCAGAACCAGACAACCCATTTTCAAAGCAAGAGTTAACTTTTTAAACAATTTAAGCAGTCAGGAATTGTTTAATTATAATAACGTAATGTGGAATGAAAAATTGTCTAAGCTAGGCAAAAACGCAAAGCCCTTTTGGAAGCTCGCGAAAATAATTAAAAATAAGAAGCAATACATTCCCTGCTTTAACTAGGAAAATAACCGATACTTCACAGCTTTAGAAAAGGCAAACATACTGGCCGAGATATTTGAGTCGAAGCACCGCATTACAGAAAATTTCTCTGATAATCTCACTTCTGAGCTAGTGTCAAACTCGTTAGGTGAACTTTCTGCCCAATACAATTCATCAGCTGACCTTTTTACTATTAATGAAATTGCAACAGTAATCAAGTCACTTAAAGTTAAAAAGTCGCCAGGGGTCGACCTAATACCAAACATTTGCATTAAGAAACTTCCAGTTAACGCATTGCACTATTTAACTATTAATGCTACTTTTTAACAATTGCATTAAGATCGGCTATTTTCCACTTGATTGGAAAGCTGCAAAAATTATTCCCATTGCGAAACCAGGTAAACAACCTGACTCTCCTCTGAGCTATCGCCCTATTAGCCTCTTGTGCGGCATATCCAAAGTTTTAGAACGCTTAATCAAGACCAGGCTTTGTACCTATTTAGAGGAGAAGCGTATTCTACCTCCAATGCAATACGGATTTAGAGCCGGCTTTAATTGCATGCATCCTCTCGACAAAGTCACAAGCTTTGTCAAAGCAAATTTTAATTTAAAAAAATCCGTCGCTAGATGTGGAAGCCGCGTTCGACACTGTGTGGCACGATGGTTTAATTCACAAACTGATGACTTGCAATACACCAACCTACCTGACTCAAATAATAAAAAGTTTTTTGACTGACAGACACTTTTATGTTTCTTTGGATGGTTCTATATCTAGCCAAAAGTTTATCTGCGCTGGTGTCCCACAAGGCTCTGTCCTCGGACCCATTCTCTATAACTTGTATACCTATGATATCCCCAGATTGGAAAGATGTAACTCAATAATTTTTGCAGATGACACTGCCCTCTACTGTTCGGGCACAACTTATTCTGATATTCACTATAATCTGCAACACTCGTTAAACTCTATACCTGTGTATTTCTATAAATGGAAAATTAAACTAAACGCAACTAAAACTAAAGCAATCTTCTTTAGCAAAAAGCGAAGGCCATGTTTCCTTCCTGACAGTAATCTCGAGCTTCATAACTCCTACATTCCATGGGAGGATTCTGTGAAATATCTAGGAATCCACTTAGATAAAAAACTGCTATTTAGTGGTCACATCAGTAACACATTAGATAAAATTAATAGGACTGTACGTACTTTATATCCATTTATAAACCGTAAATCTAAACTATCTATAAAAAACAAACTTACTATATATAAGTCCATATTTATACCAATAACCATATACGGAGCTGAAATATGGATTACCTCAGCTAAATGTCATTTAAATAAACTACAAATTGCCCAAAATAAAATATTAAAAATGATCCTCAACCTACCATATTATTATAAAACTAGATCCTTGCATAAAATAGCAAATGTTAAGATGATTGATGAGCTTATCACTAGCGCATCAACCAAATTTTTCATTAAAAAATCTTATACTACACTAAGTATGTGTTGAAGGGTACATCACCTTCCTGTAGTTTGTAAGTTTTATTTTGTAAGCATTTTTAAATCAAGGTTTTTTTTTCTCCTGTTTCCCTTGCTCACTTGAATATTATAGGTACTATTACTAAAATGTAAATAATTTAAAACAAAATATTAATGTTTCAGTTGCATAGGTTATATACCTCGACTCTGTTTATACTAAATTAAGCTAGCTTTAAGCATTATTATAATATAAAGGAAATAAAGCACAATTAAATAATAATAATAATATGTTCTATTGTGACTTATGCGTATAAGATACCAACAACATATGATCAATTTAAGAAAAACAAACATGAGCCGTATTGGCATTTACAATTAATATACAAGTTTTTAGTTCTGCTCCGGCAGAGTTAATGCGTCAGTTTTGGCAAGTGGAATCCTTTGGTGATGCGGTTCCAGCAAAAACGCAGGAGGAGATGGAATGTGAAGAGCACTTTGCACGTTATTATTCTAGATCAGTTCGGTTGGTACTCAGTTCGTTTGCCTGTTAAAAAACCCTAGACCTCCTTGGAGACTCTTACGAACAAGCGTTACGCCGGTTCGTGCATCTTGAAAAAAATTAGAGCGTCAGCCGCAGTGAAAATCCCAATATACCGCCTTTATTTAAGAGTATGCTAGTTTATCGCACATGTCGCTTGTAAATAGTGAATCCATACTGCTTTGCAAATTCCACCATTGCGTTATGAAGAAAGACAGCACAACAACAATATTAAGAGTTGTTTTTGATGCTTCTGCAGCCACATCAACAGGCTACTCTCAGTTCGAGCTATACATCACCTGGCGTCTGATGAAGAAGTCTCCTTTCCAATCGGCGCTAAAATCCTACGGCTGGATTTTTATGTTCATGACCTACTTTCTGGCGGATATTAGTAGAGGAGGCTAGTGAAATTTTACATCAAACAAAGGACATTCTAGCAAAAGGCCAATTTAAGTTGCGGAAATGGTGCTCCAGTCATCCTGCCGTCCTTGAAGGGATACCGGATGGAGATCGAGAGTCTTTTCTAAAGTTTGATAACGGCAGCGAAATTACTTAAACTCTCGGCCTTGCTTGGGATCCTATTTCTGATGAATTCTTATTTTCGTTTTCTTCTAACCAGCCAACTGCTAAGCCGTGCAAAAGGTCAGTACTGTCTATAATAGCTGCTTCTACGACCCACTCGGACTCATAGGACCAGTCATCTCCAAGGCGAAAATATTTCTACAGACTCTCTGGAAGAGAGTCATCATTGGATACTGCTTGGCGTGAACTTTCAAGCAATATCTGCATAGAACCTCTGCCTACATTTCCTCGCCTTGTTTTAACGCCAAAGATGGATGTAGAGATACATGGCTTCTGCGATGCCAGTATTGAAGCATACGGAGCGTGCATATATGTTGTTTCAAGAGGAAAAATCCGGTCAGTCATCTATTATGCTCGAAATCCCGCGTTGCGCCATTGAAAGCATTAACTGTACCAAAACTTGAGCTATGTGGTGCGGTTTTGCTAGCAACACTTATGAGTGAAATATGTGGTATGCAGATTTTTAATGGCCCATACTTTTGCTGGTCTGATTCCACAGTTTGCCTGTCATGGATTAATGCTGAATCTACCAAACTTAAGGTTTTTGTGTCCAATCGAGTCTCTGCCATTCAGGAGATGACATCTATAATGAAATAGCGCCACGTGCCTACAGCAATGAACCCAGCAGATGGCCTCTCAAGAGGTTTGCTGCCTAAGGAACTTATGTCATCCACACTTTGGTTCTATGGCCTCACTTTTCTTTGTGGCAGCAAGAACGATGGGCCTTCTCATCATGAACCACAACTGCGCAGAACTGCACTTCTTGTTACTGCATTTAATTCGGACATTGTAGCAGATTCCAAATATGTAAACTCCTTCGTCACAATGCAGCACATATTTTCCTACGTCTACAAATTTATTAATCGAATTAAGCATCCTGGCTTGACTGTTTCTGACGTACACCACGGGACCAACAAAAACCAAATTTTTTCACAATCGCAATCTGCACACTGGACCACGCGCCCTTCTCGCTCTAATTCGGCAGGCTTACTGGCCCATTGGTGGCAGGAAAACTGTTTCCAAGGTTGTTAATCGATGCATCCGCTGTTATCGTGCCAAACCACGTCTTATGGAACACATTATGGGCGACCTACCCAAGGAGCACCTGAGTGGTTCTCGAGCATTTGAAATCGCAGGCGTAGACTACTTTGTACAATTTTTCTATAAAGCTGATGTTCAAAACAAGGCACCTATCAAATGCTACATCAGTGTGTTTATTTTCTTCACAGTTAAAGCGGTTCATCTAGAACTAGTAAAGGATCTTTTAACTGCCTCATTCTTGAATGCGCTAAAGCGGTTCATCCTAACTCGAGGCAAACCAAGACAGATTTGGTTTGACAACTAATTTTGTTGGCGCCAAAAACGAACTACTGGAATTAAGGCGCCTGTTCCAAACCGACCAACACACTAACGACTTTCATAAGTTCTGGAAATTTATTCCGCCTCGCTCCCCCCACTTTGACGGCCTTTGGGAGGCGGCAGTAAGAACCGACAAGCACCACTTCTACAGATCAGTGGAACTTCAGTCCTCAATTTTAATGAGCTCCGCACTCTTGTCTGCCACATAGCGCCAATAATTAATTCACGTCCACTACTTCCCATTTCAGAGGATCCAGCTGATTTAGATGTGCTGACGCCCTCGCATTTTCTAACAGGCGGCCCCAGCGCATCCTTTGCCGAACCTGATCTAACTCGTCTAAACCTGAATTGACTAGATGGCTGGCAGCGCGTGACTTACATACAGCAAGTATTCTGGTCTCGATGGCGGGCGGAGTATCTGTCTCTCCTGCAGCAACTCAGTAAATGGCGTACTCATCATGGATGAAAATCTTCCACCCATGAAATGGCCGCTTGGAAGAGTGGTAGAGCTGATTCCTGGCAAAGATGGGGTCGCTCGCGTGGCTATCCTGAAGACCACTGCTGGATTGACCAGAAGAGCAGTTAACAAACTATGTCTGCGTCCCCTTTAGGATTCTGTTGAAAGCAAGGCTTCCAACGGGGGGAGTATGTTTGGTCCAGCAGCTACCATTTGATTTATGCATCAATAATACTTCTCTTTGTTTTGTAACTTGCCCTGCGCGGCAAGAGAACACTCTTGTAAACCTCTCTTAAACATGTAAACGTTCGCGCAAGCGCATTGTGTACGTCGGCTGCTGCGCTGCCGACTTCTCTATTTTGTCGCTTTGCATATCGAGTGTAAGGGGTAAAAGTGTGTACCCGAAATGGGGAGTGAAGCGAATATATGCCTAGCCTCTTCAACTGTCAACCTCTTCTACACGTGGTGCACTCTGTCTTCGCAAACGGGGCTCTGACGACCGAACACAGGCGGTATAACCTGCAATCAGCTAGTTGAGCGGAAATATTCTGAGTCGGGGCTATGCAAACACTTTCAGCATTAGGGTAGGATGTTTATCAGCGGCTGGCGGCGGATGATTCTTGACAAACGGCGGCACCTATAACCCTAGTTAGATTGGGCAACTATCCAAATGCGCTTAGTCACAAAAAAGGCCGGCGGCACCTACTAAGTCCCAGCTTTGTGCTTATAACCATCGCTCGCGTTGCTACCACCGAATTATCAACCGATTAAACGTGGATACAAACGAAAACGATACACAGTCTTCAGGGGGTAACCACTACGTGGACAATCCCTCCGCTTCGGCGGCACGCAAGTCGGATCTGGAGGTGCAACATTCATGCGTTATCAATGATCATTCAATTATAGCTGAAACTGAAACATCACAAAACCATCTCAACCTATTTAAATTTAAAAAAAAAAAAAACTTAATCAAGCAGCAGCTGAACTAGATAGGCTTAAAATTCAAATAATGGGCATCAGCGAATGTCGATGGAGCGGGTCAGGAGAGCACGTACTCCAATCTGGTAAAAAACTTCTATACTCTGGCCGAAGTGAAGATGAAATACACAGAGACTGCGTAGGGTTCCTGCTTAGCAAAGAAGCGTCAAAAGCTCTCCTTAAGTGGGAGCCAATCAACAAGCGTATAATTACAGCTAGATTTCAATCGAAAGTTATGAAACTTTTCATCATACAAGTTTACGCCCCTACCGAGCAAGCAAATCTCGACACAAAGAACGCTTTCTATAGTAGCCTAACGTCAGTACTCTCAGCCGCACCAAAGGGAGACACTCTTCGTGCTCTGGAAGACGGTCTTTCTGAATTTAGCATTCGTGCTAGTAAATTTGGATGTGATCTAAGACGCTCTAAATACTTTTTGGCCTGCAATTGTATAACGTACCCAATTTTAGGCACCCTTAAATCTTTTTCTATATCCCAAGTACGCATGTACCAGGGAGCGCCGCACAAACTTCTTAATATTTTGCTCTGGACAACTCTGATTTTATTTAAGTTCGATTTCGCTGCAATTCCGTAAATTTGAAGCGCGTACTTCCATATTGGGCTTAAAATAGATTTCTAGATCGAAACTTTATTAAATAAGGAAAGCTTTTTTCTGGGAGCCAGCCATAATTAATACAATATAAATATAACAGCAAGTTTCCATCGAAACCTACTACATATTGTGTTTAGCATATGTTGTATGTGACCAATTTATCTATCCATGAGATCGAGAATATGCAGTCTTTTAAGTCTTCTTACTGCTATACTGTTATAGCAGTGAGGAAGGAAGCACGGTGAGGAAGGAACCGGAAGGTGTCCTTCCCATCTCGGACTGTGCCGGTAAGGGCAAGACGGCAAACCCACCGTCTTCCCTAGATTCTGAGGGAAGGCAGTCCAACCCAACCTCGGGCGCAAGACTGAAACAAGACAGTTTCGCTTCTTCGTCCAAGGCGGGGCTGGCTGCCACCACCAAACAAGCCGTCTTACAAAGACAGAAGACGAGCAGGGGAGTTCGCAATTAGCTTGACAGTTCGTGTCAGTTGGAGTTTGTGTTCTGAAGCACATGTTAGAGTTAAGAAATATTAAATAAAGTTTTTTTTTAACATAAATTAAACTCTGTTTAATTAATTGGCGCCCGAGCAGGGACTGGAAAAAAAGAACTAGCTCTCGCATAAACGGTGTTCATTGCATAACCTAAAGTACGAAGTGAAGTTAAAAATCCGGTCTAAGCCCAAATGATCGAGAAAACTCTTTGTGTACGGAATCTAAAAAAATAGTGATACGAAGGGTAACTTTCGCAAAAAGAAGGTGTACTCGTAAAACCAAGTAAAAATTGGTGGAGTAATAATATCTGAAAAATGGCGAAGTTAAAGTTTAAAAACTCGGTCCAAACCTTTTACCTTGTCTGAGCTCGAGACAAGAGAAAAAACCGTGTAACGTAAAATAAAAAAAAAAAAAAAACTCGTGCATACCACTGTCTTTGACAGGCGAGAAAAATAAAACAAAAAAACAAAAAAGTAATAATCAACAATTCGTCGCCTCGTTCTGCAAGCTCCGTGCCCAGACGAACCGGAAACAAAAGTACTCGACGCACAGTGGCACGGCAGCCGCAAAAGCGTTGCAAAAATCGATTTTGCGATGTAACCATTTTTTAAATGTAATACATGCATCTGATTTAGAATTTCCCAGGGATCAAGAAAATAAAAATTTTAGTCAATTCGGATGAATAGTTTAGTTGCTACAGCCGCTCAAAGTGGAGTATATTTTCAACTTTGAAAAAAATCGCAATTTTTGGAAAAAAAATTCGTGTTTAAGATTGTTTTGTGGAAAAACTACGCAACCAATCCCTATTTTCTTAGTTTCTATAAAAAGGTACATGAAATTTAAACATATAAGAAAAAAAAAAATGACTTCATTTCTTTTCTGGTTTTTCAATACTTCCGTTTAACTGAACCATTATATTTGGACCACTTTTTCAACTTTGGAAGAAAATATTTTATATTCCATATTTTTTCATTTTTTCAATTTAAACAGAAATGGTTTTGTTATTAATTTATTTACTTGCTCTATAAAAATTGACTGCATAAATTTGCATATTTGGCTGTAAGGCCAGTAAAAGTCCAGAAACCCAACTCCAAAATATTCTGACGCAGCTATAAGAAGAAGAACACGCAGTAGATGCAGCCACTGAATTTAGAACTGATTGCTTATATTTTATTTTTTACCTGTGACATAAAAAAAAGGATTAATCATCCCAATTTTTTTTTTTTTGTGTTTCCAGGTAGTTTGAAACATTTAAAGTAATTTAATTTTTACCTGTTACACGTTTTCTGGCTTTTTGTATATATTGCCTGAATACTTCAGAAACATCATAGTTTTGTTTTGACTTTATAAGAACACACATTGCAGTAAAACGTATTTTTAAATATAATTCGCAAGCATTGATTTTATAAGTGTCACGATGTCTTTGGTAAACGTAAAATTATTTGAATTGTTCAGAAACTCCAAAAGCGCGAATGAATTCATTTCGGCCATCAGAAAATAACGTAATGTTGAGGAAGCAAATATGGAGAAGTTTGATACCTTAAAAGGCAAACTTAATCTAATTCACTCCCGAATAAAAAAAAAGTGGCAAGACTCATCCTTCCCCAAATATAGATATGGTAACACAAACGATGGAAACTCATCCCGAAAATTCTTTGCAGAAAACAAAGTTACATCAGAAATAACTGGAGTGGATGATTAAATTATCAAAAGATTGGGTGTTATTTTGAATATTTTGAACTGTGAAATCCAATACAGAATTAACAAGTACTAGTTATTCAAATGAAATGTTAAGTCTTTTAGATATTCCTTCAAATGTAAATGTGGATGATTATTTTACAAAAAACTACTGATAAGACAAATTATAATATATTATAATAAAAAAGCATTGTTACATTAAATTTATTGACAAAAATATATCATCAAAATTTCTTTATAAATGAAAAAAATATGTACATATTTTACAAATACCTATATACAAATATTGCACAGGCAACAAAATCCAACTTCCACAACATATTGCGCAGCTCTAAGATATCGTATCACCATACATGAGCACTTATTTTCAAGCCTGAACGTTTTTCTTTCAAATACAATCTAATTCATTAAAATATCTCAATTGGTTTAGAAAATATGGAAAAAATAATTACGTATTTTTCAATGGGAAATGTTGCACAGGCAACAAAATCCAACTTCCACAACATATTGCGCAGCTCTCAGATGTCGTATCACAATGTATGGGTACTTATTTTAAAGCTTAAAGATTTTTCTTTCAACTACAATTTAATTCATAAAAATATCTCAATTTGTTTAGAAAATATATATTTTTGCAACGTTTTTTTGGCTTCCGTGCCACTGTGCGACGTAGGATCCCGAGTAGGCCGCACCAGCTAACAAGGAATCGAGAAACAACTCAGTCACCGGAAAGACGCGCCGTACGATTATAGTAATGTAAAAAAAATAAAAAGTTAGAAAAAAATATATTTAAGAGAAAATATAAGAAATAAAGAGAAAAAACATAATAATTAAATAAGAAAAGGAAAAATATTTTCATAAAAAAAAAAAAAAAATACAAAATAATCTTGCATATTTAAAAAAAAAAAATAAAAATAAACACTATAAACAAAAAAACATATTTAGTTATCTTGCATAAACAAGGCAAATGTTAATAATAATGTTAAGTCCATTACATTACATTGACTATATTTTGCATAAGTTATTGAAAATCTTATTAACTATATTTTGTATTTTGCATAAATTATTGAAAATCTTATTGACTGTATTTTGTATTGGTGATTGAAAGTTTTATTGACTGTATTTCATATTATTGATTACAAACGTTCTCAATTGCAAGCTATAATTTATTGAATTTTTTTTATTGATTTATTGTCCGTCCGAAAATTTATCTTGGGATAAATAAATAATTCGCGTCTCTTGAATTTGGGCTCCGGTACAAGCTCAGCAGCCGGCGTACAAACGCAAGGCGCTCAGCAGCTGGAGAGCACGGTTCTCGCTATCGTTAAAAATGTGTTAAGTGCGGGAGGGGGATAGTTAATTAAAGATGTCCTAAGCCCCGAAACGCGTTACGAGGACGTGACAATCGGACGAGACTATATGAACAACTGTACTAACCACGACAAAGTGCCCGGAATGGCGGCACAGATTAGGGATTTTTCAGGCAGTAAGTCTGAGTACAGCTCTTGGAAAAAGAGTGTTGATAGGGTTCTCGCAATGTACGCAGCAGAGATCTGCAATAGTGCCTGTTTTGTGGCAATAATCATACTCTCATCAAAAGTAATGGCAGTGTCAGCTGCACTGTTAGGCTTATGGTGTGGCACCACACGCACTCTTAACCATAAGAGTGTGAGCAGTAATAGTGCACCATACACTATATTGTTAAGATTGTAGACTTGTTTACACTCATACACTGCAGCAGACAAACTTTTAAATTTCAAGAGTGACAATGACACTCTTTTCGAGCAGTGAGAGAGCGAGAGGTGAGAGCAAAATGTTTTTTGCGTGTCTGAATGAGAGCTGGGTAAAAAGAGAGCGGCCGAAAAATGAGGGTGTGTTATATATGTAGGTACTTTACACTGTGCAAGTGAGTTGTGTTACAAATTTTTCTTGCATACATTATTAAAATTGAATTTATGTTTTGAATCATACATGCTAATGATGTTTGTTTCAGTTTTAAATTGTTGTAATTATACTACATACTGCCCAAATTTATTATAATTTTATATACTATATTTAACACAATAGTACATTTTAGTGGAAACTTGCTATTGTACTTTTATTTTATTAATTATTATTCAGTAAATTTACTTATAGTCTGAAATCAGATTGTAAATATAATATGAAAAAAAAAGAACAAAATAAATTGTTATATTCGGTGAATCGGACTAAGTTCAATTAATGATGTTTTTGTTTATTATGGTTTATTTTGTATAGTTTTTATTTATTTATTTAGAAGATTAACTTATAATTAAAATTATAAGAAACCTATACTTATTTTTTTTTCCGTAGCATCAGTGGCCTTCAGCTTATTTTTTATATAGTTGCTGGTTCATATGTATGTATATGTATGTATTCAGTGCAGAACATTGAGTTAATTTGTAGGTACCTTATTTTACCATCGATTCACAAAATTAAAAGCACTTGCGTCCCTAATGATACCGACATAATTTCCATATCAAATTTAAAACAAAATATAGTTCGCAATATTAATAACATTTGGGAAACCAGTTTGACAATATGGCATAAGACAGCCTTCTTTCTCTACCCTCCTACTGCAGGCTTCGAGTCAATTGAATTGCCTATCATCAAAGACTTTTGCGTTACTCAAATAAAAAATATTCAGGAGTATGATAAGAATTATAAGCAACAGTTACTTTCAAATGAGGAATTTTCTATTCCATATACCACTTCATCAAGTTCTGAAAGCCCAGCTACCTCATCTACAAATTCGATGATTTCTCCATTTCATTCCACAAATAGGTTTTTTTTTCAAATTTAATTGCCAAAGTCGGTCCCGAATACGTCGCGCCTCTTATGATGGAGATAGAAAAATATTCCAAAGAAAGAGTTTCAATGACGGAGGATTTTGATTTGATGAAATGGTGGAAAGACAATGAAAAATCATATCCTTATTTGTCGAGAGTAGCCATTCAAATACATTCAGTGCCTGCAAGCAGTGCTGCGGCTGAACGCATCTTTTCTTTGGCAGGCAACATTATGACAGAAAAACGAAACAGATTGGGACCAGCATCAATGGACAGTCTGTTATTTTTAAATTCTTATTATAAAAACTTAAAAAAATAAATTCTTATAATTATTGTATAGTTTTTAAGTATATCATATTTTAGTTTTTTAAGATGCATACATTCATATTCATATTATGTTAATAAATACTAAGAACATAAGTACATTACTTAAGTTCGTTAATGCTACAAATTTTGTTTTACTTATTTCTTGGAACAACGGTGGATACAAAATTTGCAAGCCAGCCACAAAAAAAGATAAAATCGCATACGTTGGTCGTTTTGTCGAATTCATCAATGACACATGCGACACGTGTTTTTGGTAAATCTTGAAAATAGAAAAACTCAAATAGAGCTGGGCAGCCCATAGCCTAAACAAGCACTTTGTGGCAACTATTTGCCATAAACAATTTTATTCATTCGAAAACGAATAAAAACAATGGCCTACATTATTTACAACAATACAAAAATAATAAACGCAACTAAAATTAATAATGTGTACGAAAAATTAATGCAACAACATTTTGCAGCACAATTCATTTGCGCAGTGTCTACCTCACTAACACAGTCTCATTTTTCGCCCGTTCTCTTTTTGCCCAGCTTAGGCCAAAACACACGACACACGCGTAATATCATGGTACCACTGCTCTCTCGTAAGTTGCTGATGGTGTCTCTCACTATCTCTCTTTTTTATTGTGCTGTATGTTAGAGTGTAAAGCGAACCATTTGCACTCGAGTTTGGCACCATTGGCAACATAGTGCTAAGAGTGGAAAAAGGCAATAGTGCAGTGCACACTGGAGTATTAATGTATGGTGCCTCAGCACACTAGAGTGTGAACAGCAATCGGAAATATGTGGTGGTCGCATAATACACTGCCACTACTGCAGTTCTCTGGTACGCAGAGAGCACCCCGAAGTACTATTGTGCAATTGTCACAATCAGAAATAAAATAGTGGGCGAGGCAGACGTGGTTCTCGAGTCTTACAATACTCCCCTAAATTGGAATGCATTTTCGGATTGTCTTTCATCCCATTACGCGGACAAACGCTATTTGAAAACCTTGGAGTACCAATTGTACTGTCTGTCTCAAAGACAGATGACTATTCAAGAATTTTACCAAGCAGTGTATTATCAGCTGTCTCTGATATTAAATCAGATAAACACCTTTGAATCTTCGGCAGAGACCATGAGTACTCTGACCGACTTGTACAGAGATAAGGCACTGGACACTTTCGTGAGAGGCCTCAATGGCGATCTCTCAAGACTTCTGGCCATTAAAGAGCCACGTGACTTAAGTCATGCTTTACATTTGTGCAAGCTGATCGAGAGTCAGAATACTCGTAATGCCACAAATAGATTCTCCAAGCCACCTGTTCCTCCACGGAACACATATTACCAAAGAAATGACCAAAGTCATTCAAATAAAAATAGATTCCAAAACTTCCAACCGCAGTTGTATCATCAACCGCGAAATCAACAGTCTTACTTTAGACAACTATTTATGCCACAATTTAGGCAAAACCACCAACAACAATCTGCTCCCAGAGCTAATCATATGCCCTTACCCCCAAAGCCACCGGTACCCATGGATAGATACGTCCGTGCAAACGAAGCAAGTATATTACATGAACAGACCCCAACGCAACGAATTCTCCGCAAAACGTCCCCATTCAGGTCAATTACAACCTGCTAAATTCCAAAAGAATTTTAACATACAACATAAAGAACCTGACAACTACGAGCAACTAAGTAAGAGTTGTCCAGACATTGATAATATAACCTTGAAGGAGGGTGAGCCTAGAACAGCATACTCTGACCTTCATTTTTTAGAATAGACGGTTCCTCTCTTCCTTATTTCCAGTGCAAGACGAGGGACAACAAAGTTTAGAATTTTATGATTGACACTGGGTCGACCAGAAGTTATATCCAGTCGTCCCTTATAAGAAACCCAAGAATTAACGATACAGTATATACAGCAGAAACAGTAGCAGGTGATCTCGATATCACCCATCATACGTTTCTAAATTTGTTCAGTTTGCCTTTTGCACTAAAGTTTTATTTACTAAGCCCTCTTAATACGTTTCACGGTATTGTGGGTAACGATTTACTTAAAGGATTAAGAACGAACGTTGACCAGGACAAAAACAGATTGACTTTGAAAAATGGCCATAGTGTGACAATCAAATATCTAAATTTAGAGACAATCAATAACGTTAACTTGCAAACTGATCATATGACAGAAAAACAACGGGACTGTATGATTAATTTGACAGAAAAACATGACACACTTTTCGCCGATCCCGATAGAAGACTAGCCTTCATCACAAATGTCGTGGCGGAAATTCGGACAAAAACCGATACACCGGTATAAACTAAACATTACCCTTACCCTGCATCATTGAGAGCAGTGGTGGGAGAAAAACTAAAGGGATTGTCAGACGACGAGATCATAAGAAGATCCAAGTCTGCTTACAACTCACCATTTTGGGTTGTGGAAAAAAAACGGGTACTCCAGATAAAAAGGATCACAGACCAGTGATTGACTATCGCAAGCTTAATCTGATTACAATTTCCGATGCCAGAGATCGGAGAAATTATCGCACAATTAGGCGAAAATAAATACTTTTCAGTCTTAGATCTGAAAAGCGGATTTCATCAGATACGTTTAAAGGAATCTGATATTGAGAAAACAGCTTTTTCTGTTAATGGAGCCAAGTATGAATTTACGAGACTCCCATTCGGCCTAAAGAATGCGCCAGCTATTTTTCAAAGAGCATTGGACGATATTTTGCATGAGCATATCGTCTACATAGACGACATAATTGTGTTCGCTAAAAACGAAGCGGATCACATAAAAAACCTTGAAAAAATATTTAAGACCTTAGAAAAGGCTAACGTAAGATTGCAAATGAATAAATGCGATTTTTTTAAACAGGAAGTTAACTTCCTGGGATTTACTATTTCCGGCGACGGAATTAAAACTAATGAGGATAAAATCAAAGCAGTTTCAAAGTTTCCAATTTCATCCAGTCTCAAAGAGTTGAGATCTTTTCTTGGATTGGCAGGTTATTATAGGCGATTCATCCGCGATTTCGCAAAAATCGCAAAGCCCTTAACTACTCTATTGAGAGGAGAAGATGGTAGAGTCGGAAAAAATATAATAATAATAAACCAATAAACCAAAAATAAACATTAAGGGCGAACCCCTCGAAGCGTTTAAGAAATTAAAAGAATCTTTGGTCTCTCAGGACGTGATCCTCAGATACCCAGATTTTAACAAAGAGTTCAATCTGACTACCGATGCTTCGAACTACGCCATTGGTGCAGTTCTTGAACAAGGCGGAAAGCCAATAACGTTCATATCCAGAACATTAAATAAAACCGAAGAAAATTATGCCACGAATAAAAAGGAAATGTTGGCAATAGTTTGGACCTTACAAAGCCTTAGATTATACCTTTTATACCTTTACGGTAAAGCAAGAGTAAACATTTTCACGGATCACCAACCGTTAACTTTTGGTCTTAGTAACAAAAACCATAATGTCAAACTTAAGAGATGGAAAAGTTATATCGAAGAATATGACTACATCTTGAAATATAAACCAGGCACAACAAATGTTGTAGCTGATGCTCTATCTCGTATCCCAAACAAGAATATGCCTGACCAAATTAATTCATCTACGACGCACAGTCGTTCTGACTCGTCCAGAGTAGAATCAGATGCTGCTACAATGCACAGTGATGAGAGTTCATCACACGAGTTGATTCCTACACTTACCTAAGTACCAATAAACGTTTTCAAGAATCAAGTATTCTTACTGACTGGTGAGCACGACTCATATAATTTTGAAATACCCTTTCCTATGTACCACAGACACGTCGTAACAAGACGGAACTCTACCGAAGACGACCTCGTACAGATTCTTAAAGAACGACTCGACCCTAGACTGGTAAACGGTCTATTTACAGCCGAAAGCATCATGGGGAGAATACAGAACATATTCCCAGCGCATTTCGCATCTTATAAAGTAAGGTATACCCAAAAAAGAGTTGAAGATGTCGATAATTCCGACAGACAAGATGATATAATTATAAGAGAACATAAGCGTGCACACAGGAATCATATAGAAAACAAGCTACAAATTCTGCTTAAATATTTCTTCCCAAACATGGCAAAATAATTAAAAGCTATAGTCAAAGACTGCAGAGAGTGCAAGCAGTCAAAATATGATAGGCACCCAATGAACATTGAGATACAAGAAACCCCATACCAACTTATCCAGGACAAATAATCCATATAGACCTCTTCATCACGCAAAACAACATAGTCCTTACCGGAATAGATAAATTTTCCAAGTACGCTCAAATTAAAAAAGTAAAATCCAAGTCTGCATCGGATCTAAAGATCCCATTACGAGAGCTTTTAATAGCTTTTGGCATACCTAAGCTCGTCATATTGACACAATTAAATTTTTATTGCGGGATCAACTCGGTGTTGATATTTACACCACACCTACATACAACTCAAAGAGTAATGGACAAATAGAAAGATTCCATTCGACCTTATCGGAAATGATGAGATGCTATAAGGCTGAAGATAGCGACATTGATTTTGTGGACTTGTTGTATAAGGCGGTGCAGGAATACAACCTTTCCATTCATTCTACTATTAACCAAAAGCCAGCAGATGTATTCTTTGGCATAGGAGTAAGACAAAACCCACAAACACTTGAAGAAAATAGAAAGAACATTACAAAAAAATTGAAAGACAAACAAGTAAAAGACCTAACCTACCACAATAAGAAAAAACAGACCCCGAAAACGTACGCTCCAGGAGAGCAAGTATTTGTAAAAATAAATAAAAGATTAGGAAGTTAGATTTCCCCCAAATATAAAAAAGAGACAGTAAAATCCAATAATAATACTACGATAACTACAGAATCAGGTAGGGTCGTACATAAAGATAACATAAAGACGTAACTGACAGATTTTTTTTACAGGATGACCATGTAATAATTAAAGAAAAATTAAACGAACAATTGAGAAATAATAATGATCAAGTAGTAATAAATAAACAAATTAACCAATACATTAATGATCTTACTAAAATCACCAATGAAATTTTACAGTCAATAAAAAGGAACACAAGCCTTTTTAACGAAGAAATTTTAATTATGAAATTTAAATTGCAAATTTTAAAAGACGAATTAACAAATATCGTCTATGCAGCGAATTGGGCAAAGTCCAATATAATCAATGTTATTGTTTTGTCAAATGAAGAAGTAAAAATAATTAAAGAGCCAATGTTAAGTGAAAATACACTGTTCTCAAATATAGAAGAAATACTGGAATTTGCGGAAATTAAAATTGCCACAAATGGAAAAGAAATTTTGTATATTATAAGCATTCCAAAATTGGAAAAAAACATTTGCAAGGCTATGATTGTAAAGCCAATAAAAAATAAGGGAATGATAAATGATATAAAATTTGAAAATATTCTAGAATGTAATAATGAACTGTACGCAGTAAAAAACAAATGCGACAGCCATAATAATAAAATAATATGTAAGAAAGAAAATTTGTTAAATTTAAGCACCGACAACTGCATCACTCCGCTACTAAGAGGAAAAACGCCAAGCTGCACTTTGATAAACAACCACCATATACCGAGCCATGAAGAGATTAGGCCGGGAACGCTACTACTAAATGATTTTGAAGGCGAGATACTGATCGACAACGAGACACTACCATTAAGAGGGACTTACATTGTGCGATACCATAATTCGACAGTGGTCATAGATGGGCAAACTTACAAGAGCCAAGAAGTTGAAGTGGCTAATCCAGCACCACCATTACTACAGCTGGTGGGCGAGAAAACTATGCTCGAAAAGGTACTCTCACTACAGTTGTTGCGAGAGTTACACTTCAACAACACAAAAAACATTGCGCTGATACAAGAGGAAAACCAGCCAAATATGACTGTGAGCCTCATATTATTGATAACATTATCAGCATGTTTGGTACTTTATCGTTTGCGCAAAGTAATCAAAACATGCATCACTGGGACCAGAGTCGTCCCCGCACAAAACCTTAGCGACAATTTCGAAGTACCAGTTCCAGAAGTTCGCTACATCATAACGAACGAGGACGTTCGCGCTTAAGGGGGGAGGAGTTAACGCCACACATCACTTTTCCCATAAATCCCACGCTACTACTACTATATGTATTGATGCGTAAGCTCATCAGAATGCCTCCCCCATCGATCACACCACCAAAAAGGCGACACCGGACGCAGCAAGCATTCGGCATCGTCAGCGGCTAGACCCTTGGCGACGATCAACAGCAGCGGCAGCGCAGCCGTACACATAAACATTGGCGGCGGCAGCGCAGCGTTAACCTAAACATCTGCAGACAGCAGAGTCAGCAGTTATTACTTATAAATATCACTGTTAGAAGATTAAGACAGTCAGTCATTAATCTGTTTTTAGTTCGTAATTAGCTTGACAGTTCGTGTCAGCTGGAGTTTGTGTTCTGAAGCACATGTTAGAGTTAAGAAATATTAAAAACAGTTTTTTTTAACATAAATTAAACTCTGTTTAATTAATTTATATACTTATGTACATACATAGTATCTAGCACAAACAAGTTCAAATATTCTAAATGTCAATTTTTGTATTTGAATTAGGTTGGATCAAAGCTCTTTGCAAATATCCCTTTTATGCACACATACTATCTATCTATCTATATATTTATCTGTATATAAAAATAGTTGTATTTAGATTGGGTGCGAATGCCAATTATATTTTCTGTTCCGTTTGCTAGTTTTAATTTACGATTTATATACAAACTATTAAAGTTTTTCGGATTTTTTTTTGTTGATTTAACGAAATTAATTTGGTTTAAAGGACATAAATAAATAAATGTAAATAAAATAACTAAACGGAAAGTATATAAGTGGTTAACAATAATTGAGTAATGAATATATCATGGTTGTTGCGCAAAGTCTTAAAATATATTTTTTTTTTTTCGTTTCAGTGTGAAACATAGGATCATATACCAAATTCTTTTTTCTTCTGACCATATTAATGGTATCTTGTCTGCCGAGTCTTCTTCTCAATCGTTCTTCCCATATAGTCACTAACAAAATCTGCAAAAGTAAATGTCAACTTAATCTATGAAAAATTGGTAAATTTTGAAAGCGATCTGTGGAATAATTCTATTTTGATTTAACAATGCTGGAAAAATGTTACCACAAACATAATCATTCGGACGTGCTCTTGAAAACGAAGCGCGCCAACACAACATGAAAATTTATCGGAAAGTTACGAATTTATCGAAAATAAAAAGGGAAATATTGACAAAAAAAATCGTTTTCCGGAGCAGGCATAAACGAATCCGAATAACTTTGTTCGGTTTGGTTTTTTCGTTTTCCGGAGCACTGCTGATTAATTTATTTTCTAAATTTTTTATTCCTATGCTATTTAAATTTTCTGTTTACATTTTCTCTTTCCAGGTCACTAAAAACTTGAAATTAGGTTTGTAAAAGATGGCTTAAACTGCTTCATGGCGTCTACCAAATGTTGTTTGATGATGTTGATGTGATGTTTATTTGACCAGCCAACAGAAATTTTGTTTATTCTGTATGTTCGTAAAAATATTTCTAAACTCGTCGGATTTTTTGTTAACTATTTTTGAAATTAATTTTTAACAATAAGCTATAGCTTGAATAAGCTTCTATCATATATTTAATAGTAAATAAGTCATCATCATCATCGTTTAGCTCTACAACCCGGGGTGGGTTTTGGCTTTCTCTACAATCCTCCTCCATTCGTCTCGAACTTGTGCAAGCTCCTTTCAATTTCTTATACCGATTGTTCTAATGTCATCTGTTATACAATCGATTAGTCTTTTTCGCGGACAATGTCTTCGCCTTGTGATAGCTCTAGCAATTCGGCATTGAATCTTAACCTATATTCGCCTCTTTCATTGCGCTTTGGTCCAAATATTTTTCTTAAGATCTTTCTTTCGAAATTTCTAAGCAGTTCTTCATCCAAGGTTTTCATTGGCCATGCTTCGGATCCGTAGGTTGCTATTGGTCTTATTATTGTTTTATATATTGCAAGTTTAATTTCTCCTAATCTATCTATATATATAAAAGAGAGTTAAAAGTTATGTTAGTTACACCATTTATAACTCAAGAACGGTTGGGCCGATTTTTATGATCTATGGGTTGTTGGATTTGCCTCCGCACTGGTTAACAGTGTAACGCATAAAATATCGGAAAAATCATATATAAAGAAGTAAACCGCGAAATTCTCTTATGAAGGCTGGGCGTCAGATATCGACATAAATCGAAAATCTTCATCTGCGTTACTACTATGCGCATCTTTTGGTAAAATTTCAGCTCCATTGCTTTTATAGTCTCTGAGATCCTGACAGCCAGACATGGCTATATCGACTCGGCATTTCAACGTCGGATGCAAGGCGATCCGTTACTGGTCATTCGAATGTGCGTTCTACACATGCTCTCTTATTTATACAGTTCATCCGAAGAATGATGAATGCTTCTATTTACGGTGGTTGTTGGTGAACGTTCGTGGCCCAACATCATTAAAATCAATACGAACTGTTAATTTTATAGTGAGCCAAACATATCGTGTGTAGTGTCGCTTGTCGCACTAAATTGAATAAATTTTATATTGCTGCCCAAAAGTATGCAATAAAAATTTTTCCTTTTTGGTTTTAGTTTTAGTAGTAGATTTTGTTTAGTTTCATATTTTAGTAGTAAACTAAAATAATCAATATTTTTATTATTCTAATTGTTAAGTTAGTTTTTTTTTTGGGATATTTATGGAATATAATGGAATATAATAAATAGTTGATAAAATTTCTCAGTTCATACCAATTATTTAATTACATTAAAATTTTATTTGGTAGAACTCTCGCCATCTAGGGGCAGCTTAGTGTAGTAGTGTTATTAAATTTCTAAATTCTAATTTCTGGCTAAGTTGAACATTGATCAATTTCTTTTACAAGGTGACCTCCGTCCTGTCCGGTAGTGCAATTAAGCAAAAGTGGAAAAAGTGAAAAGTCTAAGTAAAAACGTATATAAACGCACTCCAATATATCTTAACAAAAGTAAATTAATTTCATTTGATGCCTTTATTGGTTTTTTTTGGCATAACTTGAAAAAGTAAGTCTTTTTCCTCCTAATAAATACAACGCATAATTAATTGGTAAAATTGCAGCACCTAACTCAGCTAATACTAGCTTAATCATCCCATACGCCATATTTATTATCATTTTTTTGCTTATTAAGTTTTAAACCGAACTGCCGTCATCAGGAGATCGGAACATATTTGTTTCTGTGGTGCCATTCCTTAAAAAGGGTAATATTGCCTTAGCCACTAAACTTAGCGCATTCGCTGATTTGCTTTGTTTTCTGCATATAGATTTGGCACCTAATATCTGCCTTGTAATTATTACGCATATGCACAGCGTAAAACACTTAAAAGTACTCCCTTCAGCTCAAACAAATGGATGCACCTAATCCAGTGAAGCTCTTATGGTCTCTCTTATAAAGTTTGGTGGTGGTACTAACTTGGAGTGATCCGCCGCCAGCCTAACCTAAGCTCAGCAGTTCCCCCGCTTGTATACTCAACGACGGTCATACGCGCGGCTGCTGTCCAGTTAATATTTATTTATTTATAAAAACTTCTTTATTAACGCAGCATGGCAAATTTCGGCTTGAAGCCTTTTCTTTTTTTTTGCGATACGCTATATAATTTTTTTTTGTGAGGTGATGTGTTAACAGCCTATAAAAGAAAGCAAAATCTTTTGGCTACAAAAAAAGTAGAAGAAAAAAAAAAAACAAAAAAAAAAAAGTTTCTTAAAACCTACTTATCGATGTAATGAAATATGGTATAAATTACGGCTATTTAAATTAGTATAAAATTATGTAATTTTTGGTAAAAGTGCAAAGCCAAAGAAAAAAAAGAAAGAAAAGGGGAAAAAAAAATTGCCATATATAGATTTTTTTTGGTTGTTCAAATTTTTTTTGTTGCTGCTATAAGTCGGCATATGTGTTTTAAGCTTTAATTTTTTTTGCATTAATTAGCATGGTTTTCTTTTACCACAGCAGTTTTAAAAATATGTGAAAAAAACTAAATTATGAGTGCCATTATATTATAAAGGGCATAAATCATCAAATCTACCGCCCGAACCCCTCTCTTCCAGCAGCCACCGCGCGAGAGATCGATCTTTCGTCGTTGGACGTCGCCGCAACGAATGCTGTAAGTGTCGAACTCTTAAGTTCTTAATATTTTGTTTTTGCAAGCTCTCTTAAAGAGTTAAATAAATGTAATTATTGAGCGTTAGATTATCCGACTCTTATTTTGGTTCAATGCCACGTTCCATTCCAGTCGTTCCAAAGGTACTTGGCCTTGAACTTGAATTTTTAGTTTCTTTTATGTATATTCTTGTAATATTATAACGAAATTAATTTGGTTTAAAGGACATAAATAAATAAATGTAAATAAAATAACTAAACGGAAAGTATATAAGTGGTTAACAATAATTGAGTAATGAATATATCATGGTTGTTGCGCAAAGTCTTAAAATATATTTTTTTTTTTCCATGCCACCATATTCAGGTACAGTATTTGGATACCTTTCATCCTTTAGGTCTGAACGGTTGAGCTGTTCTACAACATGAAAAATAAGTCTACTTAATAAAACTACTGTTAATTAAAAATATTTTAAATTTGTAAACAATTTCAAGTAACACATATTGACCAAATTGTATTTTAATTGATTCCAATTCTGAGCAATAATGTTTGATTAAAATGATAATGCGACAAAAGTCTTTTAAATTCTAATGTCAAACTTTTAAGTTTCTGCTAAGCAGTCCCATATCTTTGACTGTAAATTATCGTATGTAGATATTTATTCACGTCGTTTCAGTGTGAAACATAGGATCATATACCAAATTCTTTTTTTCTTCTGACCATATTAATGGTATCTTGTCTGCCGAGTCTTCTTCTCAATCGTTCTTCCCATATAGTCACTAACAAAATCTGCAAAAGTAAATGTCAACTTAATCTATGAAAAATTGGTAAATTTTGAAAGCGATCTGTGGAATAATTCTATTTTGATTTAACAATGCTGGAAAAATGTTACCACAAACATAATCATTCGGACGTGCTCTTGAAAACGAAGCGCGCCAACACAACATGAAAATTTATCGGAAAGTTACGAATTTATCGAAAATAAAAAGGGAAATATTGACAAAAAAAATCGTTTTCCGGAGCAGGCATAAACGAATCCGAATAACTTTGTTCGGTTTGGTTTTTTCGTTTTCCGGAGCACTGCTGATTAATTTATTTTCTAAATTTTTTATTCCTATGCTATTTGAATTTTCTGTTTACATTTTCTCTTTCCAGGTCACTAAAAACTTGAAATTAGGTTTGTAAAAGATGGCTTAAACTGCTTCATGGCGTCTACCAAATGTTGTTTGATGATGTTGATGTGATGTTTATTTGACCAGCCAACAGAAATTTTGTTTCTTCTGTATGTTCGTAAAAATATTTCTAAACTCGTCGGATTTTTTGTTAACTATTTTTGAAATTAATTTTTAACAATAAGCTATAGCTTGAATAAGCTTCTATCATATATTTAATAGTAAATAAGTCATCATCATCATCGTTTAGCTCTACAACCCGGGGTGGGTTTTGGCTTTCTCTACAATCCTCCTCCATTCGTCTCGATCTTGTGCAAGCTCCTTTCAATTTCTTATACCGATTGTTCTAATGTCATCTGTTATACAATCGATTAGTCTTTTTCGCGGACAATGTCTTCGCCTTGTGATAGCTCTAGCAATTCGGCATTGAATCTTAACCTATATTCGCCTCTTTCATTGCGCTTTGGTCCAAATATTTTTCTTAAGATCTTTCTTTCGAAATTTCTTAGCAGTTCTTCATCCAAGGTTTTCATTGGCCATGCTTCGGATCCGTAGGTTGCTATTGGTCTTATTATTGTTTTATATATTGCAAGTTTAATTTCTCCTAATCTATCTATATATATAAAAGAGAGTTAAAAGTTATGTTAGTTACACCATTTATAACTCAAGAACGGTTGGGCCGATTTTTATGATCTATGGGTTGTTGGATTTGCCTCCGCACTGGTTAACAGTGTAACGCATAAAATATCGGAAAAATCATATATAAAGAAGTAAACCGCGAAATTCTCTTATGAAGGCTGGGGGTCAGATATCGACATAAATCGAAAATCTTCATCTGCGTTACTATTATGCGCATCTTTTGGTAAAATTTCAGCTCCATTGCTTTTATAGTCTCTGAGATCCTGACAGCCAGACATGGCTATATCGACTCGGCATTTCAACGTCGGATGCAAGGCGATCCGTTACTGGTCATTCGAATGTGCGTTCTACACATGCTCTCTTATTTATACAGTTCATCCGAAGAATGATGAATGCTTCTATTTACGGTTGTTGTTGGTGAACGTTCGTGGCCCAACATCATTAAAATCAATACGAACTGTTAATTTTATAGTGAGCCAAACATATCGTGTGTAGTGTCGCTTGTCGCACTAAATTGAATAAATTTTATATTGCTGCCCAAAAGTATGCAATAAAAATTTTTCCTTTTTGGTTTTAGTTTTAGTAGTAGATTTTGTTTAGTTTCATATTTTAGTAGTAAACTAAAATAATCAATATTTTTATTATTCTAATTGTTAAGTTAGTTTTTTTTTTGGGATATTTATGGAATATAATGGAATATAATAAATAGTTGATAAAATTTCTCAGTTCATACCAATTATTTAATTACATTAAAATTTTATTTGGTAGAACTCTCGCCATCTAGGGGCAGCTTAGTGTAGTAGTGTTATTAAATTTCTAAATTCTAATTTCTGGCTAAGTTGAACATTGATCAATTTCTTTTACAAGGTGACCTCCGTCCTGTCCGGTAGTGCAATTAAGAAAAAGTGGAAAAAGTGAAAAGTCTAAGTAAAAACGTATATAAACGCACTCCAATATATCTTAACAAAAGTAAATTAATTTCATTTGATGCCTTTATTGGTTTTTTTTGGCATAACTTGAAAAAGTAAGTCTTTTTCCTCCTAATAAATACAACGCATAATTAATTGGTAAAATTGCAGCACCTAACTCAGCTAATACTAGCTTAATCATCCCATACGCCATATTTATTATCATTTTTTTGCTTATTAAGTTTTAAACCGAACTGCCGTCATCAGGAGATCGGAACATATTTGTTTCTGTGGTGCCATTCCTTAAAAAGGGTAATATTGCCTTAGCCAATAAACTTAGCGCATTCGCTGATTTGCTTTGTTTTCTGCATATAGATTTGGCACCTAATATCTGCCTTGTAATTATTACGCATATGCACAGCGTAAAACACTTAAAAGTACTCCCTTCAGCTCAAACAAATGGATGCACCTAATCCAGTGAAGCTCTTATGGTCTCTCTTATAAAGTTTGGTGGTGGTACTAACTTGGAGTGATCCGCCGCCAGCCTAACCTAAGCTCAGCAGTTCCCCCGCTTGTATACTCAACGACGGTCATACGCGCGGCTGCTGTCCAGTTAATATTTATTTATTTATAAAAACTTCTTTATTAACGCAGCATGGCAAATTTCGGCTTGAAGCCTTTTCTTTTTTTTTGCGATACGCTATATAATTTTTTTTTGTGAGGTGATGTGTTAACAGCCTATAAAAGAAAGCAAAATCTTTTGGCTACAAAAAAAGTAGAAGAAAAAAAAAAAAACAAAAAAAAAAAAGTTTCTTAAAACCTACTTATCGATGTAATGAAATATGGTATAAATTACGGCTATTTAAATTAGTATAAAATTATGTAATTTTTGGTAAAAGTGCAAAGCCAAAGAAAAAAAAGAAAGAAAAGGGGAAAAAAAAATTGCCATATATAGATTTTTTTTTGGTTGTTCAAATTTTTTTTGTTGCTGCTATAAGTCGGCATATGTGTTTTAAGCTTTAATTTTTTTTGCATTAATTAGCATGGTTTTCTTTTACCACAGCAGTTTTAAAAATATGTGAAAAAAACTAAATTATGAGTGCCATTATATTATAAAGGGCATAAATCATCAAATCTACCGCCCGAACCCCTCTCTTCCAGCAGCCACCGCGCGAGAGATCGATCTTTCGTCGTTGGACGTCGCCGCAACGAATGCTGTAAGTGTCGAACTCTTAAGTTCTTAATATTTTGTTTTTGCAAGCTCTCTTAAAGAGTTAAATAAATGTAATTATTGAGCGTTAGATTATCCGACTCTTATTTTGGTTCAATGCCACGTTCCATTCCAGTCGTTCCAAAGGTACTTGGCCTTGAACTTGAATTTTTAGTTTCTTTTATGTATATTCTTGTAATATCAGCTGTGTGCTAATACAGTTTAACACAGTACAGTGCATAGTTTTTCGCACACCTTCCTCCTGCTTACAATTCTAATGCATTTATCTAAAGTTTAAAACCAGTGAAAATCATTATCTTATACATATATAACTATTTTTTATTAACCATTTATAAATTTCAGCACCTTTTTTTTTTTTTTTGCACTTTTAACATAAAAAGAGAAAAAAATTACTTTACGTTTATCTATAATTTTATTAAAAATTTAGGGTTTAGAGTTCCTTTTATTAATTATTCTTTCGCCAATGTTAGGATTAATTTTATATAATAAATTGTATTATTAAATATGAAATATCTATAATTTTCTTATTAAGGAGCTATACAGCGACGCGGTAGCCACTTGAGGTAGACCTTCTAGGTCAGTTTTAGGGATCACTTTAATTTTTTTTCTGGATTTAGTGATCATGGTAGGGTGGGCAGTCGCTGTTGCAACAACATCGGCACAGCCTGTTCAGCTACGCACCAACACCAGCTCAGCATGGACCTTTTTTTTGTTATAACTTGATTTCTGTTCTTTTTTCGATCTTTTAACTTTTTTTTTCAAACTTTCCCGAATGCTTTCCCGCCTTTTTCTTTTGTCGAACTTTGTACAACCTGCACCCGAAAATAAATTAGTAATGAATATACCAGCGAGTAGGTAGCACAGTGGCAACTTTTTTTTGAACCTCCCCTAACTGCCTATCGCATAAAGCCGGAACACAAGCGCGTGCTCCACATAGCCGCTACACACCCATCAGCTCGCAGACTACAGCATACCCTTACAGGTTATATGCTACAGTAATAGATTATGATTATTCATACTAATTTTGGCGCCCAACGTAGGTGGCCTGAATGATCTTTCATTTTATTTTTATTTTTTTTTTGAGGCCAACATGGATAACTTGACTATTCGATTTTTGCTCTTTGGCTCTGTTGGTCGTGTTTCTACCGCGCTCCGGTTACTTTTTATTTTTTATAAAAAAAAACCTACGAATTTTAACCAATCTTTGTTCGCAAGCGACTAATAACTTAGTGGTGGTTCATTTAATTAAAGTGACAAACTCAAAATAACTGCAACAGTGTTAATTTAATTGCTAAAACATTTTGCTTAAATTCTAAACAGTGCAATTTGTTGTTGCTGCTCAATTTTTGTTTGCATTTTAAGCTCAGCCTAGCCGCTCAGCTTAGTTTTTGTTGTTGTTGCTTGTTCCTCAGTGCGAGCTTTTATTTCGTGCGGCGCTTTGCGTATTCTTCTTTGTGCTGCGCTCACCAACGCCTTCTTGTTGTTGCGTGCATCTCTTCTTTGCTTTGAGCATACGTATTTGTTGTTGCTGAATAACTGCTGTGTTTATAAGCTTTGGGTCGCTTATACACCGTCAGACTCATATACACTGTCTGTCTGCTGCATCTTTTGTAAATAATCATCGCCATGAGTGACCTAAAGATTTGTTGTTATCCATCTTGTCAATGGAGCGGTATACAAACCGAAGCCTGTGTTGCATGCTGGATGTGCGTCAATATGGCTCATTTAAAATGTGCCGGTCTGACCGGCCGTGTCTTTGACTTTATACGTGAGGGCAAAGGCCTAAACTGGACCTGCCCAACTTGTCGTTCCGCTGAAGTTGAGATGAAAGCCTTTATGCGCCAGACAAAACTGGGATTTGATGACCTTTATAAGGATTTTCGTTCTCTACAAGATAAGTTTTCTTCAATTTCAAGTATGTTTGGCAATTTGCAGCTTATGAGAGTTTCACCTAAGCGCAAAAAGGCAAACCTACCAGCCATTGAACCAACTTTAATAAATTCTAACCCTACAGGGCTGGACTCGCCTATAACTCCCCGTCCGTCGCAGCTTATTTCGTTTGCTACACCTATACCAGTTCCTTCAGCCGCTGCTAGTGACACGGCTAGTGCTGTTGCTGTTGACACTGGCGCTAGTTTGACTGTAGCTTCTACAGCTCCTACCGTTTCTGTCGAGTCTGCCACTATGAACTGCGCCACTAACAGCGTGACTGATGCGCCGTCCTCTGTCATCATTTTGAGTGGAGTCCCTATACCTGCCGCCCCGTCAACTGCTGACCCCTCGGACTCATTGGTAGGAGTGGCTCCTAAAAAGACAATCTTCATCTCAAGGCTAATGCCATCGGCAACTGTAAATTGCATTAATCAATTCGTTTGCGAGAAGCTTAACATTTCTCCAAATGAAATTGAAGTATTTAATTTCAATTTTAAGTATAAGCGCGATATCTCTTCGTTTAAGATTAGTGTCCCTGATTCTCTCTTTTCTGCTATACTTAATCCTTCATTCTGGCCTACTCATACTTTAGTGCATGAGTTTATGAGAGTGGTCTCCTCTCTAAACTTAGTAGACTTTTCACCAATAGCGTAAATTTCGATTCTGATATTATTGCTTTCTCTGAAACCTGGCTTAATGCGTCTGTCTATGATTTTGAGATTTTTGTTAGCTCCTATGTAACCTACAGGCTTGACCGGTCTCCCGGTCGTGGTGGTGGTGTACTCATTGCTGTTAATGTAGCCTTAGAATCTCATTTACTATCTCTAAATTTTCCAATAGGCATTGAGTTCATTGCGGTAAAAGTGTTTTTTAATAATTCCTATATCTATTTTACTTGTTCCTATATACCTCCTTGCTCCGACTTGAGTGTATATCAGAATCATCTCACTGCCATTCGTATGGTGGCTGATTCTGTTGGTACTCGGGATCAAATTGTTGTCTTAGGCGACTTTAATCTGCCTACATTATCTTGGCTTAGTTCAGTCAATTCTAGTTTTCTTTTTCCATCTGGTAATCATGAGTTTGTTACAGGACTGATTGATATCTCTCTCAGCCAAATAAATTTTATACATAATTGCTCAAATAGAATGCTTGACCTCGTTTTTGTCAATGATAATTCTGATTTTGAAATTTCTAGGGTCTGTCCGCTCTCCGTACCCGAGGATCCGTACCATCCGACATTACAAATCTCTTTAAAATTTAATGGTTTCTACCGAAATCAGCCACATGCTCACGCTCCTCGGTATCGCTGCTTTCTCAAGTCTAATTTTGTCGGTCTTAATAAATTTTTGTCCGAAGTTAACTGGTTGCCTTTGTTGACTACTAATGACCTTGACTTATCCATTTCCAATTTCTATCGGGTTTTATACGCTGCTTTTGATCTCTTTGTCCCTTATTCTGTCCCGGCTCCTTCTTTAAAGCCGCCTTGGTTTACTACTAGTCTGTCCTCTTTAAAAAATCGCAAGTCTTCTTCTTACAAAAAATTTAAGAAATCTGGATCTCCTGTCGACTTTTATAAGTTTTCTATTTTACGCAGCAAGTTCGTCCTTCTTAACAGAATTTGCTAGAATAATTATCTTTCCCGCTGTCGGCTTAACTTCTGTAGTGATCCTAAAAAATTTTTTTCTTTTGTTAATTCTAAACGTAAATCTTCCTTATTTCCTTCATCGCTATATTTCAAAAATGAAAGCTCTACTAACAATTCTGAAATCGCCGACCTGTTTGCGAAATTTTTTCAAACTACCTATTCTGTCAACCCTAATTGCATTGACCTTAACTATCCCTATAACATACCACATTCAAATCTTATTCCTTATCCAGAAATCTTTGAAACGACGTTTTACAATGCCTACTGTCCATTAAATCATCCTTCTCCCCTGGCCCCGATGCCATACCTAGTTGCGTCTTAAAGCATTGTGCTCACTCTCTTTTTACACCATTATCTGTTCTTTTCCGCACTTCATTAAAATATTCTTATCTTCCGGCCATCTGGAATGAATCCTTCATTATCCCTATTCACAAAAAAGGTTCCAAGTCCAACATTGAGAACTACCGCGGTATTGCCAAGCTTTCATCAATTCCAAAAATTTTTGAAAGGATTGTAACTTCACAATTGCAACACTACTGTCGTTCTTTAATGTCGGATTTCCAACATGGGTTTGTAAAACGTCGGTCCACTTCTACTAACCTTTTAGAACTTTCGTCTCTTATTAATCTTGGTTTTACGGAAAAAAAACAAACTGATGTCATTTATACTGACTTTAGTAAAGCATTTGACTCGGTAAACCATAGTCTTCTACTTGTTAAACTGTCTCGTCTGGGGTTTCCGTCTTGTCTTTTAAATTGGATATCGTCCTATTTATCCAACCGAGTCCAGAAGGTAGTTTTTAAAGGCTGCGAATCTACAGAAATTATGGTCACGTCAGGGGTACCTCAAGGTAGCCATCTAGGCCCTCTTCTTTTTAACTTATTTTTAAATGATCTCCCTCAGGTAATCTCATCTTCTCACATTCTTATGTATGCGGATGATGTTAAACTCTGTATGTCCTACTCCGATAATAACAAGTACTTACTTCTTCAGCATGATTTTGATAACATGCAATCTTGGTGCAATATCAACCAACTCTTTCTCAACAAGACAAAATGTAACGTTATGACATTTTATCGTTCTGCTCCTTATTTGGCTACTTACTCTTTAGAATCTTCTACCTTAGAACGCATCGAGAGTGTGTCTGACCTTGGTGTTTTGTTTGATCATAACCTTAAATTTAATAACCATATTTGCAACATCGTGAATAAGGCTAGAGGTGTTCTTGCTTTTATTAAGCGTTGGTCTAAAGAGTTTAACGACCCTTACACAACCAAACTTCTTTATATTTCTCTCGTCCGTCCAATTTTGGAATATTGTTCCTGCGTTTGGAGCCCTCAATACCACCTTTATCAGGACATGATTGAGTCCGTACAAAAGCAATTTCTCCTTTTTGCACTTCGTGGCTTAAACTGGGACCCAAATATCCGACTGCCGCCATATTCTGATAGACTTCGCCTTATAAAATTGCCTTCCTTAAATCATCGCAGAACATGCCACGGCGTGTTATTCTTGCATAAACTGTTACTCGGTCTTATCGATTCCAATGTACTCCTTAGCAAAGTTACTTTGGTCATACCATCCAGAGTAACTCGTAATTTTCGACCCTTAGCCTTACAATTTTGTAGATCTAATTATGCTTTGCACGACCCTTTCCGTGTCTTATGCTCTAACTATAATAACTTTTACAATTTCCTCTCTTTCGAACGGTCTATTCAATCTATCACTTCTTCTATCTTAAGTCACCTTGACTTGACACTTCGAGCATCCTTGACCAATCCTATATTATGAGTCACCCACTTGGTCAATGGTGATCCATTGGCTTTTTTTGCGATGTAATGTTTAATTTTTATCTTGCTTCCTTTTTTCAACTTTAATATTGTAAATCTGGCCAGTTCTTGATGTGAGTTGGTGCATATCATTAAAAAGTTCACCCATCGGGCTAGAGACGCGGATTAGTTCATATCAATTCCCTCGCTCTATTTTCTTTTCTAAATAAATTATATGTACTTTTTTATAATATAATGTCAACTGTACGTAGTTGTACCCCTCAAATAAATAAATAAATAAATAAATAAATAATTTAAAGCCCAAGTTAGGTGGCTCAAACTCTTTTTAATCCTGTTGGTAGATCTTTCAAGCCCCGATTTAAGAAGAATTTTTTTTTTGTCATAACAACTGACTTTATTTCTGTATAGGTTCGATGTCTATTTTTCGTCATATTCCTTGTCCTAGTTGTTGTTGTGAGTACTGTGTTTTTGAAGTAAAACTTTTTAGGCGGCGTTATGCATTTTTGGATTTGTTGGGCATTTTTCTATGGGAGTAACTTTGAAATTTTGTTAACCCAAAAAACGTTAGCTGCTTTTGATGTTCTCATTCGCATTGCGACGTGGTCATGAGTCATGACTTCGTTTCTTGTTGAGAGAGCAAACTTTTTAGGCGGCGTTGTGACTTTTCGTAGGGAGTAAATTTGAAATTTTGTAAAGTTAGCTAAAGCACGCAGCACATGTGTATGTGTGCAAACGAAAGAATTGTTTTTGTATGCATTGCGTGCATACAACACAGCGACATACATGCATGCATACATACAAGTGCCAGTGCTAGCCATTAGCTTGTGTGCCAGCTGTGCGGCATTGCGACTTTTCGTAGGGAGTAAATTTGAAATTTTGTAAAGTTAGCTAAAGCACGCAGCACATGTGTATGTGTGTAAACGAAAGAATTGTTTTTGTATGCATTGCGTGAATACAACACAGCGACATACATGCATGCATACATACAAGTGCCAGTGTTTGCCATTAGCTTATGTGCCAGCTGTGCGGCATTGCGACTTTTCGTAGGGAGTAAATTTGAAATTTTGTAAAGTTAGCTAAAGCACGCAGCACATGTGTATGTGTGCAAACGAAAGAATTGTTTTTGTATGCATTGCGTGAATACAACACAGCGACATACATGCATGCATACATACAAGTGCCAGTGTTTGCCATTAGCTTGTGTGCCAGCTTGTATTTTTGCTTGCTTCTCTCTCTCTCACTTTTTGTTACTCTCACAGCAATGCCGTGGCCTTGGTGTTGTTTGCTGGTTGGCTACAAAATAAGATCGCGCTGCGCAAAGAACGATGTTGAAGTTGGTGCGGGGGAGGTGAGAGTTGCACGAACAACAAAGCCAAGCAGCATTGCACGACAGTTACATTGTCTAATTCTTTTTCTTTTTTTGAAGTAAAACTTTTTAGGCGGCATTGTGCATTTTTGGGCATTGTTGGGCACACTGAATGTGAATTTCTATGGGAGTAACTTTGACATTTTGTTAGACGAAAAAAACGTTAGCTGCTTTTGATATTCTCTTTCGCATTGCGACGCTGACGTTCGGCGCTTGTTGAGAGAGCGAGCCGCGGTCATGGAATAGAGAGGGGAGTAAAGCGGCCGCGGCTGGTCAGCTAAAGCACGCAGCACATGTGTATGTGTGTAAACGAAAGAATTGTTTTTGTATGCATTGCGTTAATACAACACAGCGCCATACATACATACAAGCCAGTGTTTGCCATTAGCTTGTGTGCCAGCTCAAGGTATACTTATTTAAGGTAGAGTAATGCTGCCGGCGTCGTCACCAATTTTACTGAGAGCAAGAAAAATAGAGAGAGAACGCAAACACATTAAAATAATATGCGTGAAAACAACTCTACTCACGCGCAGTCGCAACGAAACTAAAAATTGGTAACTTTCGTTGAGAGCCTTCGGCGGGAGTATGCTACCTTAAATAAGTATACCTTGGTGCCAGCTCGTATTTTTGCTTGCTTCTCTCTCTCTCTCACTTTTTGTTACTCTCACGGCAATGCCGTGGCCTTGGTGCGTTTGTTTTGATTTTCTCTTTCGAATTGATGAATTGACGCTGACGTTGTGTTGGTGGTCATGACTTCGGCTCTTGTTGAGAACGCGAGCCGTGGTCATGGTATAGAGAGCAGAGAGAAGCGGCCGCTGCTGGTCAGCTAAAGCAAGTACGCCATGGAATATTTGGTATATTAAAATTTTCATCGAAAAATCAGTCAATCAAACCTCGGTAATTTTTTTGGTGTTTGGTGAATTCTAGCCATTGGTTTTCATTAGCAACGAAAATTAGTGCTTTGCAATTTGCATATAGCATACGAAACATAGCATTGTATTTTCCATAGCGTACTTTTTGAGTCAAAATTTTGTATTACAATGCTTCTTCACATATTAATCTACTACTGGCATGGACATTTTTGAAGTTTTAAGTACAGCTGCTATCAGATTTCGCTGATCTAGAGTTGTTAAAATCTTTGGCAATGCAGGTTTTTTTATGAATTTGCAAACAACTGTAAACTCTACTCCAGTCTCCGTACTAACATACCCTTGACATTTGATTGAACAAATTTAAAGGTAGCACCAAATAACACCAAAGGAATTGAAGATTGACCCCCAGGAGACCAATAGATCCTTAAAAAATATGAGGCATCGCTTGAAAGCCGTTATAAAACCCAAAGGCAAGGCATTAAAGTAAAGAAACAAAAAACAACAATAAACAAACAATAACTTGTAATTTTGTAACGTAATTTAGACAATTTATCTTTGTTACCTTTTGTCGGGAGCAGCAGCTTCCCAATAAAAGCAGGTCAAACATATTATAACATAACATAACATAAAAAAACAAAAGCTCTTAAATTGTGCAACTAATTACTCTTAACTAGCATTATGCATAACTGTTTATCTCATTGGTTACTGCAATATAATAGTTATCAATTTAATTACATTTATTAATGTATTATAATATGTACGATTCTTGGCAGCGCTGCGGCCCTTGCATTGCCGTCAGCGTTCCAAGATCAAATTAGTTTTTGCTAAACATACGGTTGTTAGGTTCTGTGCCGTCGCTGTAACCTAACTTACACGATTGCGTGACAACAACAATCCAATAAAATGTATAACGTTTATAAATACGTTCGTTTCATTTCGTTTATATAAAAACAATTAACTAAAAAATATTAGTTAATCCAACACCTTTAATATACAACTGTAAAAATGCTACATCAGAAAAAATAAAATATGCATAGAAATTATAATTTGACGTGTTCTATCTTTTTGCTATACATTTAACAAAAATTGACATCACATACATATATCAGATATCTCTCTGGAACGAGAATTCCTTCACTTTCATTATTATTATAATACATAATTGATTGTTAAGACACCGTTTGAACTCCAAAGTAATGTTAAGACGGCTAAACTAAAGAAAAAAAAAAACAGCGTAGAGTTTTACTTCTAACGCGTGCTTGTACTGCACGTGAATTTTTTTTTTAATTCTTTCACTAGGTTCTTGCCTGGTCTCGAAAAAAATAACAACTCATGTGTTTATGTCAAGATTATCTGGATGTGTTTTAGCTTCATTTTGATTTTAACTCCGATGTCTTGCTGTGCATATACCATTTGTTCCTTGTGTAGTTGCAATTTTGGGTGGTTGTCGTTGTTTATTGGTTTTCAGTGGATTTTTATGCTACGACCATCGCGTCAATACGCACAAATTTGTAACTTCACTCTTTTGTTGTACTATGGAGATAACATTATTTGTTACCTAGACAACATACGTCCTTTCCCAACTATCGCTTTTACCTTTTCTAAAATTCGGTTTCTCAGGTTATTTAGTTTTCTGGAGTATTTCGCAATGAGCTCCGACATCAGTTATGGATTTTGTTGATTTGGGAAAACCGAAATATAAATAATTCTGCATCAAGCGGATCGAGTTTGTATATTGTAATTGTCGCTGGAGAAGTGCTATGTGGTCTAGAACTACAGCATACCGCTCAATTTTCAAATATGCATACTTGTCCCCCTAAAACTCTTTTCTTAGCAAGATGTAAATAAAAAAAAAAATATAATTAAAAAAAAATCGATAACGATTTTTTTTTCTCATGTGTTCTACGAGTTGACTGTATAGCTCCAAACTTGTTTATGAATTTTTTTTCTATTTATCTTATTTTTTGATTTAAATTTTTTTTTTGGTTTTTTATTGAATATAATTTGTTTTTGATATGCCTTTGTTACATAGCTCAGAGAATTTTTCTATTATTGAGGATACGAGCAATCATTGTTGTATTTGTTCGGACTTAATTATTTATCAGGCCCAAGTATTCCAAGCGATCTGCGGCCATACCTTCCATCAAGCCTGTTTTAATACAAGATCAGGTAATTTGAAAGTGTGCCCAGTTTGCAGAAAATCATTACAAGTATCTCGGTCAACTTCTTTAAGCAACTTAGTTACTGAACAACCTTCTACTTCACAACATCAATACCTAACTAGGTTGCAGACGAAGCAAGTTGTCACTCAGCCTCCAAATACAATGTCTTCTAACTCTAGTGAGCTTGAGGATTGCCCTCCACAGCCAGAAAATGTAGCTGCTAGATCGACTAATAAAGAGTCATCTATGCTAGTCGGCATTCAAAAAGTCATTGCAGATGCAATGACATCCGTTATGGCCCAGCAGACTGAATTGCTTACACAAGCGATAGCGTCGGGATTTAAAAATTTGACTACTTCTACTGAACCTCGTAGGTCTCTAGAGCCTGCGGTGCAAATGCAAACTTTGCCTTCTGTGGAGCAGCAAACTTTTGAACGATTGTTTCAAAGGGCTCCTCCACAAACGCAGCCAACTGTTGCAAATCCTAATACAAGCGAACGAGCCATGTCTAGAAATACTCCTTCAAATTTTGATATAAGACCTGACAGAATTAGTCAAATCATTTTTAACTGGAAATTACGTTTTTCTGGTAAAGCGTCTATGTCCATTGAAGACTTTATATATCGAGTTGAGGCCCTAACTAATCAAACCTTGGATGGAAACTTTGATTTAACAGCCCGATATGCCAGTAACCTTTTTGAAGGTAATGCCAGTGAATGGTATTGGCGATACCACAAGAGTGTTATGGAAGTTCGTTGGCCAGATCTATGCATCGCTTTGAGAGGTCAGTTTAAAGATGATCGAACTGATCGCAATATAAGATTAGAAATTGAACAACGAAAACAGAAACCTAATGAGTCCTTTGATGATTTTTATGGAGTTATTGCAGCCTTAGCTGACAAACTTTCTCAGCCTATGCCTATGAATCGTCTTTATTAGAAATTTTGAGAGGAAATATTTTACCCGAAATTCAGCACGAAATTCTCTATGAACCATTAGCTAAGTTACGACATCTTGTTCGAACGCGTGAAATTTTCATGCAAATCGTCGTGAAGCCCCAAATGATTGCTCAGCGGCAAGTGCCGCGTCGTCAAATTAATGCGTTGGTGGATCAGGACCCAGACTCTGAACCTGATAGTGTTAAAGCCGAAGAGTACGAACTAGCCGCAATTGAACTTACTTGTTGGAATTGTGGAAGTAAAGGTCATAGACACCAAGATTGTGTGTCTGAACGACGTATCTTTTGTTATGGGTGTGGTAAAGCAGATACTTTCAAGCCCAGCTGTCGCAAATGTAATTTGGGTCATTCAAAAAACCACTTACAGCGTGCACAGCCGATAAGTGCACGCAAACAATTTGCTTCGAAAGCAACCAACACGGATTAGACCATGCGACAAAGTTTTTGCATCATAAAGTTGCAAGTATATCCAATCCCCCAGACGTACCCTTTACTAATAATTATAATCTCCCAGACTTGTCTACCTCTCGTTCTAGCAAACGCAGAAATGCTTATATAAAGCAACGCAAAATAGAACGAAAATTAATTCTTGCTTCGATAGTTGACAGTCCTAATAACGCTCGCTCGTTTTTGGGAAGACCTTAATGGGCCTTATGGACACTGGAGCTGAAATTAGTTGTATAGGCGGAAAGTTTGCTAAGGGATTTAGTGCAAAATTAGCTCCGATCTTTATTAAGGCAAGAATCAAACGCAGATTAGGAAATTGTTATTATGAGTTAGAAGATTTTCAAGGTCATTATATAGGGAAATATCATGCTAAAGGTCTGAAGCAATGATAGTCATTGATTGTGCTCCAAGCGGGAATCCCTCTTGTGTGGTTTTCAACACCCAAGTGTGATTTTGGTGAGGGGGAAATTGTAGTGTCGCTTGTCGCACTAAATTGAATAAATTGTATATTGCTGTCCAAAAGTATGCAATAAAATTTTCCTTTTTGGTTTTAGTTTTAGTAGTAGATTTTGTTTAGTTGCATATTTTAGTAGTAAACTAAAATAATCAATATTTTTATTATTCTAATTGTTAAGTTAGTTTTTTTGGGATATTTATGGAATTTCCTTAGATAAGTAGTTGATAAAATTTCTCAGTTCATACCAATTATTTAATTACATTAAAATTTTATTTGGTAGAACTCTCGCCATCTAGGGGCAGCTTAGTGTAGTAGTGTTATTAAATTTCTAAATTCAAATTTCTCCAAAGAAATGCTTCTTCTTCTTCTAACTTGCCGCTGATGGCTTTGCTGGCTAAGTTGAACCTTGATCAATTTCTTTTACAAGGTGACCTCCGTCCTGTCCGGTAGTGCAATTAAGAAAAAGTGGAAAAAGTGAAAAGTCTAAGTAAAAACGTATATAAACGCACTCCAATATATCTTAACAAAAGTAAATTAATTTCATTTGATGCCTTTGTTGGTTTTTTTTGGCATAACTTGAAAAAGTAAGTCTTTTTCCTCCTAATAAATACAACGCATAATTAATTGGTAAAATTGCAGCACCTAACTCAGCTAATACTAGCTTAATCATCCCATACGCCATATTTATTATCATTTTTTTGCTTATTAAGTTTTAAACCGAACTGCCGTCATCAGGAGATCGGAACATATTTGTTTCTGTGGTGCCATTCCTTAAAAAGGGTAATATTGCCTTAGCCACTAAACTTAGCGCATTCGCTGATTTGCTTTTTTTTCTGCATATAGATTTGGCACCTAATATCTGCCTTGTAATTATTACGCATATGCACAGCGTAAAACACTTAAAAGTACTCCCTTCAGCTCAAACAAATGGATGCACCTAATCCAGTGAAGCTCTTATGGTCTCTCTTATAAAGTTTGGTGGTGGTACTAACTTGGAGTGATCCGCCGCCAGCCTAACCTAAGCTCAGCAGTTCCCCCGCTTGTATACTCAACGACGGTCATACGCGCGGCTGCTGTCCAGTTAATATTTATTTATTTATAAAAACTTCTTTATTAACGCAGCATGTCAAATTTCGGGTTGAAGCCTTTTCTTTTCTATTTATCTTATTTTTTGATTTAAATTTTTTTTTTGGTTTTTTATTGAATATAATTTGTTTTTGATATGCCTTTGTTACATAGCTCAGAGAATTTTTCTATTATTGAGGATACGAGCAATCATTGTTGTATTTGTTCGGACTTAATTATTTATCAGGCCCAAGTATTCCAAGCGATCTGCGGCCATACCTTCCATCAAGCCTGTTTTAATACAAGATCAGGTAATTTGAAAGTGTGCCCAGTTTGCAGAAAATCATTACAAGTATCTCGGTCAACTTCTTTAAGCAACTTAGTTACTGAACAACCTTCTACTTCACAACATCAATACCTAACTAGGTTGCAGACGAAGCAAGTTGTCACTCAGCCTCCAAATACAATGTCTTCTAACTCTAGTGAGCTTGAGGATTGCCCTCCACAGCCAGAAAATGTAGCTGCTAGATCGACTAATAAAGAGTCATCTATGCTAGTCGGCATTCAAAAAGTCATTGCAGATGCAATGACATCCGTTATGGCCCAGCAGACTGAATTGCTTACACAAGCGATAGCGTCGGGATTTAAAAATTTGACTACTTCTACTGAACCTCGTAGGTCTCTAGAGCCTGCGGTGCAAATGCAAACTTTGCCTTCTGTGGAGCAGCAAACTTTTGAACGATTGTTTCAAAGGGCTCCTCCACAAACGCAGCCAACTGTTGCAAATCCTAATACAAGCGAACGAGCCATGTCTAGAAATACTCCTTCAAATTTTGATATAGACCTGACAGAATTAGTCAAATCATTTTTAACTGGAAATTACGTTTTTCTGGTAAAGCGTCTATGTCCATTGAAGACTTTATATATCGAGTTGAGGCCCTAACTAATCAAACCTTGGATGGAAACTTTGATTTAACAGCCCGATATGCCAGTAACCTTTTTGAAGGTAATGCCAGTGAATGGTATTGGCGATACCACAAGAGTGTTATGGAAGTTCGTTGGCCAGATCTATGCATCGCTTTGAGAGGTCAGTTTAAAGATGATCGAACTGATCGCAATATAAGATTAGAAATTGAACAACGAAAACAGAAACCTAATGAGTCCTTTGATGATTTTTATGGAGTTATTGCAGCCTTAGCTGACAAACTTTCTCAGCCTATGCCTATGAATCGTCTTTATTAGAAATTTTGAGAGGAAATATTTTACCCGAAATTCAGCACGAAATTCTCTATGAACCATTAGCTAAGTTACGACATCTTGTTCGAACGCGTGAAATTTTCATGCAAATCGTCGTGAAGCCCCAAATGATTGCTCAGCGGCAAGTGCCGCGTCGTCAAATTAATGCGTTGGTGGATCAGGACCCAGACTCTGAACCTGATAGTGTTAAAGCCGAAGAGTACGAACTAGCCGCAATTGAACTTACTTGTTGGAATTGTGGAAGTAAAGGTCATAGACACCAAGATTGTGTGTCTGAACGACGTATCTTTTGTTATGGGTGTGGTAAAGCAGATACTTTCAAGCCCAGCTGTCGCAAATGTAATTTGGGTCATTCAAAAAACCACTTACAGCGTGCACAGCCGATAAGTGCACGCAAACAATTTGCTTCGAAAGCAACCAACACGGATTAGACCATGCGACAAAGTTTTTGCATCATAAAGTTGCAAGTATATCCAATCCCCCAGACGTACCCTTTACTAATAATTATAATCTCCCAGACTTGTCTACCTCTCGTTCTAGCAAACGCAGAAATGCTTATATAAAGCAACGCAAAATAGAACGAAAATTAATTCTTGCTTCGATAGTTGACAGTCCTAATAACGCTCGCTCGTTTTTGGGAAGACCTTAATGGGCCTTATGGACACTGGAGCTGAAATTAGTTGTATAGGCGGAAAGTTTGCTAAGGGATTTAGTGCAAAATTAGCTCCGATCTTTATTAAGGCAAGAATCAAACGCAGATTAGGAAATTGTTATTATGAGTTAGAAGATTTTCAAGGTCATTATATAGGGAAATATCATGCTAAAGGTCTGAAGCAATGATAGTCATTGATTGTGCTCCAAGCGGGAATCCCTCTTGTGTGGTTTTCAACACCCAAGTGTGATTTTGGTGAGGGGGAAATTGTAGTGTCGCTTGTCGCACTAAATTGAATAAATTGTATATTGCTGTCCAAAAGTATGCAATAAAATTTTCCTTTTTGGTTTTAGTTTTAGTAGTAGATTTTGTTTAGTTGCATATTTTAGTAGTAAACTAAAATAATCAATATTTTTATTATTCTAATTGTTAAGTTAGTTTTTTTGGGATATTTATGGAATTTCCTTAGATAAGTAGTTGATAAAATTTCTCAGTTCATACCAATTATTTAATTACATTAAAATTTTATTTGGTAGAACTCTCGCCATCTAGGGGCAGCTTAGTGTAGTAGTGTTATTAAATTTCTAAATTCAAATTTCTCCAAAGAAATGCTTCTTCTTCTTCTAACTTGCCGCTGATGGCTTTGCTGGCTAAGTTGAACCTTGATCAATTTCTTTTACAAGGTGACCTCCGTCCTGTCCGGTAGTGCAATTAAGAAAAAGTGGAAAAAGTGAAAAGTCTAAGTAAAAACGTATATAAACGCACTCCAATATATCTTAACAAAAGTAAATTAATTTCATTTGATGCCTTTGTTGGTTTTTTTTGGCATAACTTGAAAAAGTAAGTCTTTTTCCTCCTAATAAATACAACGCATAATTAATTGGTAAAATTGCAGCACCTAACTCAGCTAATACTAGCTTAATCATCCCATACGCCATATTTATTATCATTTTTTTGCTTATTAAGTTTTAAACCGAACTGCCGTCATCAGGAGATCGGAACATATTTGTTTCTGTGGTGCCATTCCTTAAAAAGGGTAATATTGCCTTAGCCACTAAACTTAGCGCATTCGCTGATTTGCTTTTTTTTCTGCATATAGATTTGGCACCTAATATCTGCCTTGTAATTATTACGCATATGCACAGCGTAAAACACTTAAAAGTACTCCCTTCAGCTCAAACAAATGGATGCACCTAATCCAGTGAAGCTCTTATGGTCTCTCTTATAAAGTTTGGTGGTGGTACTAACTTGGAGTGATCCGCCGCCAGCCTAACCTAAGCTCAGCAGTTCCCCCGCTTGTATACTCAACGACGGTCATACGCGCGGCTGCTGTCCAGTTAATATTTATTTATTTATAAAAACTTCTTTATTAACGCAGCATGTCAAATTTCGGGTTGAAGCCTTTTCTTTTTTTTTGCGATACGCTATATAATTTTTTTTTGTGAGGTGATGTGTTAACAGCCTATAAAAGAAAGCAAAATCTATTGGCTACAAAAAAAGTAGAAGAAAAAAAAAAAAACAAAAAAAAAAAAGTTTCTTAAAACCTACTTATCGATGTAATGAAATATGGTATAAATTACGGCTATTTAAATTAGTATAAAATTATGTAATTTTTGGTAAAAGTGCAAAGCCAAAGAAAAAAAAGAAAGAAAAGGGGGAAACAAAATTGCCATATATAGATTTTTTTTTGGTTGTTCAAATTTTTTTTGTTGCTGCTATAAGTCGGCATATGTGTTTTAAGCTTTAATTTTTTTTGCATTAATTAGCATGGTTTTCTTTTACCACAGCAGTTTTAAAAATATGTGAAAAAAACTAAATTATGAGTGCCATTATATTATAAAGGGCATAAATCATCAAATCTACCGCCCGAACCCCTCTCTTCCAGCAGCCACCGCGCGAGAGATCGATCTTTCGTCGTTGGACGTCGCCGCAACGAATGCTGTAAGTGTCGAACTCTTAAGTTCTTAATATTTTGTTTTTGCAAGCTCTCTTAAAGAGTTAAATAAATGTAATTATTGAGCGTTAGATTATCCGACTCTTATTTTGGTTCAATGCCACGTTCCACTCCAGTCGTTCCAAAGGTACTTGGCCTTGAACTTGAATTTTTAGTTTCTTTTATGTATATTCTTGTAATATCAGCTGTGTGCTAATACAGTTTAACACAGTACAGTGCATAGTTTTTCGCACACCTTCCTCCTGCTTACAATTCTAATGCATTTATCTAAAGTTTAAAACCAGTGAAAATCATTATCTTATACATATATAACTATTTTTTATTAACCATTTATAAATTTCAGCACCTTTTTATTTTTTTTTGCACTTTTAACATAAAAAGAGAAAAAAATTACTTTACGTTTATCTATAATTTTATTAAAAATTTAGGGTTTTGAGTTCTTTTTATTAATTATTCTTTCGCCAATGTTAGGATTAATTTTATATAATAAATTGTATTATTAAATATGAAATATCTATAATTTTCTTATTAAGGAGCTATACAGCGACGCGGTAGCCACATGAGGTAGACCTTCTAGGTCAGTTTTAGGGATCACTTTAATTTTTTTTCTGGGGGGGGGGGGGGGGGGGGGCAGAGCCCCCTAGTAATAAATAAAATAAAATAAATAAGTAAATAAGTAGTTCATAGTTATAATTTTTAAGCATAACCACAGGGCAAAAGAGTTAGATTTAAAGCATAACTCTCTTAATGTTGTAAACTCTAAAATTGTAAAAAATATTGTCAAGGTAAATAAAATTATATTAAATTATAAAATAAAAACCACCCAAAATTGCAACTACACAAGGAACAAATGGTTTATGCACAGCAAGACATCGGAGTTAAAATCAAAATGAAGCTAAAACACATCCAGATAATCTTGACATAAACACATGAGTTGTTATTTTTTTCGAGACCAGGCAAGAACCTAGTGAAAGAATTAAAAAAAAAATTCACGTGCAGTACAAGCACGCGTTAGAAGTAAAACTCTACGCTGTTTTTTTTTTTCTTTAGTTTAGCCGTCTTAACATTACTTTGGAGTTCAAACGGTGTCTTAACAATCAATTATGTATTATAATAATAATGAAAGTGAAGGAATTCTCGTTCCAGAGAGATATCTGATATATGTATGTGATGTCAATTTTTGTTAAATGTATAGCAAAAAGATAGAACACGTCAAATTATAATTTCTATGCATATTTTATTTTTTCTGATGTAGCATTTTTACAGTTGTATATTAAAGGTGTTGGATTAACTAATATTTTTTAGTTAATTGTTTTTATATAAACGAAATGAAACGAACGTATTTATAAACGTTATACATTTTATTGGATTGTTGTTGTCACGCAATCGTGTAAGTTAGGTTACAGCGACGGCACAGAACCTAACAACCGTATGTTTAGCAAAAACTAATTTGATCTTGGAACGCTGACGGCAATGCAAGGGCCGCAGCGCTGCCAAGAATCGTACATATTATAATACATTAATAAATGTAATTAAATTGATAACTATTATATTGCAGTAACCAATGAGATAAACAGTTATGCATAATGCTAGTTAAGAGTAATTAGTTGCACAATTTAAGAGCTTTTGTTTTTTTATGTTATGTTATGTTATAATATGTTTGACCTGCTTTTATTGGGAAGCTGCTGCTCCCGACAAAAGGTAACAAAGATAAATTGTCTAAATTACGTTACAAAATTACAAGTTATTGTTTGTTTATTGTTGTTTTTTGTTTCTTTACTTTAATGCCTTGCCTTTGGGTTTTATAACGGCTTTCAAGCGATGCCTCATATTTTTTAAGGATCTATTGGTCTCCTGGGGGTCAATCTTCAATTCCTTTGGTGTTATTTGATGCTACCTTTAAATTTGTTCAATCAAATGTCAAGGGTATGTTAGTACGGAGACTGGAGTAGAGTTTACAGTTGTTTGCAAATTCATAAAAAAACCTGCATTGCCAAAGATTTTAACAACTCTAGATCAGCGAAATCTGATAGCAGCTGTACTTAAAACTTCAAAAATGTCCATGCCAGTAGTAGATTAATATGTGAAGAAGCATTGTAATACAAAATTTTGACTCAAAAAGTACGCTATGGAAAATACAATGCTATGTTTCGTATGCTATATGCAAATTGCAAAGCACTAATTTTCGTTGCTAATGAAAACCAATGGCTAGAATTCACCAAACACCAAAAAAATTACCGAGGTTTGATTGACTGATTTTTCGATGAAAATTTTAATATACCAAATATTCCATGGCGTACTTGCTTTAGCTGACCAGCAGCGGCCGCTTCTCTCTGCTCTCTATACCATGACCACGGCTCGCGTTCTCAACAAGAGCCGAAGTCATGACCACCAACACAACGTCAGCGTCAATTCATCAATTCGAAAGAGAAAATCAAAACAAACGCACCAAGGCCACGGCATTGCCGTGACCCAGCGGCGCAGAGCTGAATGTGGTCTGCCGAAATACTGCATTACCTCCGCAGAAAACGTAATTGATTACAAGCGCTGCGTTTCGTTTGAGGGATTGTAAGCGGAGGCAAATAGAAAAGCCGAGTCGTCTTACCTTCTCTTTGTTGCCTCCCCCCTCATCAAGCAAGTGAATCGGTGCCGAATGTGATCTGCCGAAAATCTGCATTACAACTGCGGAAAAAGTAATGCACAAATAGCAAGTCGCACTGCCCTTCCTTAGCAACACAAAATTTTGTTATTTTGTTTGCATCCTAACAAGCATTTTTCGGCATTTCTTCTGTCAAGCCGTTTTTTTTCGGTTGCTTATTCCTTTTGTTTTGCAAAAAAAAAACACTTGATTTGTTTGTTAGAGCGTCGCGTCACTTGCTTTTCATTTCCAGTGAGCAACGGACCTACGCGGGTGTTCTTAACTTTTGATAAGTTCCAATAAAGAGAAATATGTAAGTATGCTACATTTTTGTTTAATTTAATTTATTAATAATGATTCAATTTTTTATTTTTAAAGCAAAGGTGAATCTAATTAAAGCTATTATAAAAGGAGACGTAGTCAAAAATTTTGATTCAATTTTGGGAAAAAAAGTAATATCGCACTTTAACTATGGCGGAATAAATGAAAAGTGTGGATTTAAGCAGTTCCATGCGTTGAACGATGCGCTGTACGGTATGTATAAATATTTTCAAAACGCTCATTCAATAAAAAAACTAAATAAATGTATTTTTCTTTACAGATAGTTTAAAATGTGACGGATTCAATCACCGCCAGTACATAACATTGATTCGCCAGGCGTTTAGAACCCATAAAGGGCGAATTGCAAAAAGGAAATTTGATGAGAAGTTAAAAGAAAATAATAATAATGTACAAATGTCAAAACAATTGTAAAATTAAAAATTAATAAAATAAGTAAAGGCTAAGAGGCAGTAGTATAAAACCAACTGAAAGAAAAAAAAACTTCATATAAAAAGAACGCTAAGAATGTTGACAGCGATTTTTATATGAAGTTTCGTTTTCCTTCAGGCGGTTTTACTCTACTGCCTATTAGCCTTAAACTAAAATAAAATTTACTGTATTACTATTTTATTACTCGTTCATGTGGGCGGTAATGTACGTGCATTACAAATGTGTATACTACTCTTACATTTGTATATTGATAAGTAAACCAAGTACATTACCAACCCATATACCGTTTTTAAATCAGTATATTGAATCGTAAACAAAGCGCATTACTAACGCATATGCTGTACTTTCTGCAGTATATTGTAAAGTAAACCAAGTACATTACCAACCCATATACCATTTTAAAATCAGTATATTGAATCGTAAACAAAGTGCATTACTAACATATTCAGAAGTATATTCAAAAGTAAACCAAGTGTAAGAGAGCCGAAGGCTGTTCGGCTCTGGTATACAATTTGGTTTACGTGTAATGCAAATTATGGACACAGCACGTACAAAGCGGCCATGCCCATGGCAAAGTATGCCAGGTTGTAAGCGATTTTGGAGCATTACTGTCGACAAAGTAATGCATGCGTAATTGATTGCGTATAGAGGTTTTGCGCCGCTGGGGAGAGTAACAAAAAGTGAGAGAGAGAGAGAAGCAAGCAAAAATACGAGCTGGCACCCATGGTATAATTAACATGGTAGAGTAATAGAGAGTGCGCTCGCTCACACGAAGATCATATTTTTCAGTCTTGTTGCGACTGTTGATGTGGTAGGTTGGTGATGCGCATGATTTCTTTTTCAGCTAAAGCACGCAGTACATGTGTATGTGTGCAAACACAAAATTTGTTGTTTTATTTATTGCGTGAATATTTTTATTTGCAGCATTTGCAAGCATACACATGCACGTGTATGCTATGTGTAAATACAACATAGTATTTTTGCTTGCTTCTCTCTCTCTCTCTCACTTTTCTTACTCTCACAAAATTTATGATCTTAATAAACTCTCTATTACTCTACCTTACTTATTATACCATGGCTGGCACCAAGGTATACTTATTTAAGGTAGCATACTCCCGCCGAAGGCTCTCAACGAAAGTTACCAATTTTTAGTTTCGTTGCGACTGCGCGTGAGTAGAGTTGTTTTCACGCATATTATTTTAATGTGTTTGCGTTCTCTCTCTATTTTTCTTGCTCTCAGTAAAATTGGTGACGACGCCGGCAGCATTACTCTACCTTAAATAAGTATACCTTGAGCTGGCACACAAGCTAATGGCAAACACTGGCTTGTATGTATGTATGGCGCTGTGTTGTATTCACGCAATGCATACAAAAACAATTCTTTCGTTTACACACATACACATGTGCTGCGTGCTTTAGCTGACCAGCCGCGGCCGCTTTACTCCCCACTCTATTCCATGACCGCGGCTCGCTCTCTCAACAAGCGCCGAACGTCAGCGTCGCAATGCGAAAGAGAATATCAAAAGCAGCTAACGTTTTTTTCGTCTAACAAAATGTCAAAGTTACTCCCATAGAAATTCACATTCAGTGTGCCCAACAATGCCCAAAAATGCACAATGCCGCCTAAAAAGTTTTACTTCAAAAAAAGAAAAAGAATTAGACAATGTAACTGTCGTGCAATGCTGCTTGGCTTTGTTGTTCGTGCAACTCTCACCTCCCCCGCACCAACTTCAACATCGTTCTTTGCGCAGCGCGATCTTATTTTGTAGCCAACCACCAAACAACACCAAGGCCACGGCATTGCTGTGAGAGTAACAAAAAGTGAGAGAGAGAGAAGCAAGCAAAAATACAAGCTGGCACACAAGCTAATGGCAAACACTGCCACTTGTATGTATGCATGCATGTATGTCGCTGTGTTGTATTCACGCAATGCATACAAAAACAATTCTTTCGTTTACACACATACACATGTGCTGCGTGCTTTAGCTAACTTTACAAAATTTCAAATTTACTCCCTACGAAAAGTCGCAATGCCGCACAGCTGGCACACAAGCTAATGGCTAGCACTGGCACTTGTATGTATGCATGCATGTATGTCGCTGTGTTGTATGCACGCAATGCATACAAAAACAATTCTTTCGTTTGCACACATACACATGTGCTGCGTGCTTTAGCTACCTTTACAAAATTTCAAATTTACTCCCTACGAAAAGTCACAATGCCGCCTAAAAAGTTTGCTCTCTCAACAAGAAACGAAGTCATGACTCATGACCACGTCGCAATGCGAATGAGAACATCAAAAGCAGCTAACGTTTTTTGGGTTAACAAAATTTCAAAGTTACTCCCATAGAAAAATGCCCAACAAATCCAAAAATGCATAACGCCGCCTAAAAAGTTTTACTTCAAAAATTACTTATATAATTAGACAGTAAGTGTTTAAGCTACGATTAAGAGAAGATTTAAGAGAGGCGCATACATCATCGCTGCAGCCAGAGATGCAAAGCCGTTGCAGAGATCGCGCTTATGATAAGCGATAATGCGCTCAGAGCGAGTTAAGCGCTTTGATAGCGCCGTTAGTGAGGGAGCTTTAACAACAGTTATTATTGTCTGTTCTTATGCTTAGCTTAAGTAATTATGTATAAAACATGAAAAATCACGCCACTTAGTTTGAAGTCTGTTAGCGTCAGCTAACGCGTTTTTGAAACTTAACCTAATTAAATACTTATAACAAAATTAAAACTCGGGTGTATATATTATTGCCTTGAACTCAATTGGTCCATTGGGATCAGCGCGCCTTCGTCGATCACCTCATAGCCGCTGCGGGTGGTAAATCACACCGACAGCCGCATCATATTACCGGGCAGTTTGGGGCTCCGTCGTTTTCGCAGCCGTTTATACAACATATTTTTGGTGCCTGCTGTGAGGATTGACTCTTCGACTGGATTGCGCTGTATATATCGCCGATTTGCAGTTCTGTGGACGTATTTTAACTGGATTTTTGGGTCATATTGCCGGGCGTGCTACCTAACCTCAAACGCAAGGTGAGTGCAATTTGACATTATCGTGTTATAAGGTGTTTTAATAGCAATGCGGAGATTATTGGTAACTTAATTTCTGAGCAAAAGGCGCTGCTGGATGCAGTGCACAGATCATGGGAGAAATTCAAAGGAGATGCAACGCAACGCTCTGAGGCGCACGTGGAAACGAGAATCGGCTCGTTAACAATTATGCATCAAGAATTTCGCAATAATCACAGAGCGCTTATGAGATCCGGAGACATCGAGTTCGTTAAAGCAGATTACCTCGATCCAGACATTGAAGGGCTGTTTGAGGAAGCTTATATCGAGGCAGTTGCTGAATTAAAAACTGAACTGAACAGTCATCGGGAGCCCATTACAGCATCCACGGCATTGGGTGGGCATGATTTAAACAGCAGCGTTCAGCCAGTAATAGAGGAAGTGAAGCTTCCTACGGTAAAGTTGCCAACGTTCAGCGGCAAGTTTGTTGATTGGCCAGCTTTTAAAGAAGTTTTCGAATCTCGTGTACATAAATGCTCACGACTAACAGATCTCCACAGGTTTCATTACCTAAAAGCCTCTCTTTCAGATAAAGCGGCTAAGGATATAGAGCACCTAACTCTGATTGAGTCCAATTATCAAGTGGCATGGAAAATGCTTATCAATTTGTACGACAACAAGCGAGTGTTGTTTCATCATTATATGGATGTGTTTGATCGACAATTATCAGTTCAATATGGCGACCCTTGTCATTGAAGCGGTTTTTACAAACCTGTCGCGCATGTGTGAACTCCTTAGAGAAAGTCGGGGTTGATCTTACACAACAGAATCAAATCTTGGTTTACTACATGGCAAAGAAGTTGCCTAGTAAGCTAAGAGTGGATTGGGAGCTATCATTGTCATCTACGCAAAATTTACCAACATTTGAGGAACTGTGTAAATATCTCGATGCCCTATATAGAACAATGATTACGTCATTGTCTAGTGGTGTTTTATCGGCATCGACTAATCAGCGGTCAGTTACACAGCAGGGCGCATGTGGCTCACGTGGCGTACGGAGCAGTGACGTCAAATCTTCATTCGTTACTCGTGAGGCGAGTGTTTGTGCAGTATGTGGCAAAGATGATCATCCTGTACGGGATTGCAAACTGTTCAACGATATGTGTGTATCGGATCGGAGAGCGGCTGTGCGAAAACATCGGCTGTGTTATAACTGTTTGGGTTATAATCACTCATCTTCAAAATGCAGCAGTCGCCGAAATTGTTCTAATTGTACTGAGCGACATCACACCCTCATCCACTGGGAGAGTATACGGTATGATGGTTGCCAGTTGCAGTTCCGAGCGTTTTTGGATCAGGGTTCGCAAGCTTCATTTATATCGGAGAGCGCAGCTCAATTACTGCGTCTCCCACGGCAAAGGGTGCACTTCAGGGTTAATGGCTTAGCGAATACTAAATTGACGGAAATATCGGCAGCAATGGAGCTCATGGTGGGCTCGAGGTATGATCCACAGGTAAAATTTAATGTAAACGCTTTTATTTTGCCAAAGGTGAGTCATAGAACGCCAGATCGACGTGTGGCAGTTGGTAGTTGGCCGCAGTTACAACATATGAATTTAGCCGATCCTAATTATTTTGTGCCGCAGGTTGTGGACATTTTACTTGGCAGCGATATCTACGATGAGCTCATGATGAGTGAAATGTATCGAGGACCAGCAGGTTCTCCCATCGCACAAAATACACATTTGGGCTATATTGTATCCGGGAAAATAATGGTACGACAGTCAACCATCTCAGCTCACACTGTGACGATAGCAAGGAATAATGCCGCTGAGGAGCTGGATAATTTGCTACGCAAATTTTGGGAGATAGAGCAGTTGGAAGAGACAATCACTGGTCTATCGGAAATAGAAGCGTGGTGTGAAGATTTCTTTGCTCAAACCCACCAGCGTATGGCTTCAGGCAAATATCTGGTTCGACTACCATTTTTATCTTATCAGGATCCAACAATGGTGATAGGCGCATATTATGGTTCGGCGCTAAAACGGTTGTGTCACCTGGATCGGCGTCTACGTGCTGACGAAAAACTCAGAGATGTGTACTCTAAAACTATCATTGAGTATTTGGAATTGGGGCAAATGCAGCGAGTATTGCCTCATGATATTGGCCATGCTCAACAAGGCGCATTGGGGGGAGTCACACATTGTTATCTCCCGCATCATCCTGTTATCAAGGAGACGTCATCGACTACGAAAGTCCGAGTGGTGTTCGATGGCTCGATGAAAACGAGCAATGGAAAGTCGATAAATGATGTTTTGGCGACAGGGCCGAAGCTGCATGTGGAACTACCTGGAGTGCTTCTCAATTGGCGTGCGCATAAAATTGTGTTTTTAGCGGACGTAGAGAAGATGTATCGGTGCATTGACGTGCACGAGGAGGATTCACATTATCAGCGCATATTGTGGAGAACTGAACAAAATAACCATTTAGAAGAATATCGATGTTCTACAGTAATGTTTGGAACAAGCTCAGCGCCATACCTTGCCATACGAGTCATGCAACAATTAGCGGTGGATGAAGCAATAAATTTTCCACTAGCTAGGATGACATTCTATCAGGAGCAGATAGCTTAATTGAAGCAGAGAAAACTCAACGACAAGTTATTGGTATGCTGAAAAGAGGAACTTTTGAACTACGCAAATGGGCCAGCAATTGCCCAGAGTTACTGACAAAAATACCTCTGGAACATCGCGAGTCAAAAGATCTGTTGGGTTTTCAAACTGGTGAAATGATACGCACGCTGGGTCTATATTGGAGCCCAGGTGAGGACGAGTTTCGATATAAAATAAATTTTGATTTGCCTACAGGTACGCCCACCAAAAGGATTATATTGTCAACCATTGCAAGGCTGTTCGACCCATTGGGCTGGCTGAGCCCAGTTATTATAACTGCAAAGTGTCTGATGCAGCAGTTATGGAAGGCAAATCTTGATTGGGATTCGTACATACCTTTGCCAATTCAAAGAGAGTGGAAACGGTTTATTGATGATCTACCTGGAATCGGAAACGTGTGTATACCACGTTATATTGAGGGGCTGAAGCCTAACTGTGAGGCTCAGTTACATATATTTTGTGATGCCTCTACACGTGCCTACGGCGCGGCTGCATATCTACGTGTGTTTGTGGAACAAAACAACTATAATACAGAGTTACTATTGGCGAAATCAAAAGTATGCCCAATCAAACCACAACTTACTATACCTAGAGCTGAATTATGTGCTGCATTGGTAGCAGCTAAAACGTTTAAGTATCTGAAAAATAATTTGAAGATAAATGTTAACTTTTCTGAAACTGTTTTTTGGTCAGATTCAATGATAACGCTATGCTGGATACGCGGTGGCGCATTTAAGTGGAAGCCGTATGTCGCAAACCGTATCAGGACGATTTTGGAGATAACTTCGGCACATCAATGGCGCCACGTTTTATCAGAGGATAACCCTGCCGACTACCTGAGTCGTGGGGTCAGCATGGAAAAGTTAGCAGCGTGCAAATTATGGTGGCAAGGGCCATGTTGGTTGAAAGGTTCGAAGCAGGAATGGCCTGCCATGGCTATCGATCAACAAAGAACAGCTGCAGTGAGCAGCGAAATGAGTAGCGTCAGCAATCACGCGGTTACAATCAAGGAGATATCGGAACCATCGCTATTGGACCGATGTTCGTCATATTCACGGCTATTACGAATTATGGCTTATGTGCGGCGGTTTGTTGGAAACTGTCGCGTAGCAAAATCTGATCGGAATATAGACTTTCTTACGGCTAGCGAGTTGGACGCAAGTCTCACATGCATAGTGAGAATGGTGCAAGCTGACTTTTTTACAGCAGAGTGGAAGCTTCTGTCTGCTGGCAAGACCGTAAGCAAGGAGAGTACATTGGTGGCGTTAAATCCATATTTTGACGCTGAGGAGCAAGTTATACGACTTGGAGGTAGATTGCGTGACGCCTTACTACCTATAATGGAAAAGCATCCTTACATTTTACCATATAGGCACCATTTTACGACGCTTGTGGTTCAGTATAGCCACATCAACACATTACATGGTGGAACAGCACTTACGCTTAATTATATAAGGAAGCGTTTTTGGATTGTAAATGGTAGGAATGCTGTGCGACGTGTAATTCATCAATGTATAATTTGTTACAGAATGAAGCCTCGATGTGCCGAGCAACAAATGGGAAATTTACCGGCTATGACAGTGCGCCCAGATAGAGTGTTTGCAGCTACTGGAGTGGACTACGCTGGTCCAATTAACGTGTCGCCATCCAAAGGTAGAGGGCGCGCTTCGTTAAAGGGTTACATCGCAGTTTTTGTGTGTTTGGTAACAAAAGCTATACATTTGGAGCCAGTCGGAGATCTTAATTCGGATGCATTCATCGGCGCCCTATATCGATTTATTGGAAGGCGAGGCCTGTGTCGTGACATATACAGTGATTGTGGCACTAAGTTCGTTGGAGCAAATAAGAAACTGCAAGCTGACAAGTTAGCTTATCAATCTTATGTAACAAAATGTATACTCCCTAAGTTGTCATGTAGAGGCATAACATGGCATTTTAATCCGCCGTCCGCACCACACTTTGGCGGACTGTGGGAGGCGGGAGTGAAGTCAATGAAGCATCATCTGAAAAGAACGCTTGGAGAACGCGTTTTTACTTTTGAGGAACTTGCGACAGTTTTGGCGCAAATTGAGGCGTGTCTTAATTCTAGGCCACTCTGTCCACTATCAAATGATCCAGAGGACTTGTTAACATTAACACCTGGACATTTTCTTACAGGCGAAGCATTGTTGGCGCCCCCTGTACCTGAATTATCGAATTTGACTCTTACTAATCGTTGGAGAAATTGCCAATTTTTTACACAAAGATTTTGGAAACGCTGGAGCTCAGAATATTTATCACGTTTACAGCGTCGGCCAAAATGGTTGCATTCAAGGGAGATTCTACAAACTGGCGATCTTGTAATGATAAAAGATGAGCAATTACCTTCTAGCCGATGGGCCCTTGGTCGAATTACGCATACGCATGCTGGATCGGATGGTTTAGTTCGAGTGGTCACATTGAAAACAAAAATGGAATAGTAAAGCGGCCTGTCGCAAAGTTGTGCCCATTACCAATAAAGGACAATTTGCACAACAACGACACCGAAATAATACGATAATGTTTAAATTGCACTTTTGTCTTTCCAGCGTTTTTTGAGTTCTTTCAGTTAGTACTGCGTTCGAGCATCGGGACTGGAGCGAGAACGAGCTTAAGGATGATGGAAGGTTTGATGATTCCCTTAGCAATCATCAAAGGGGGGAGGATGTTTAAGCTACGATTAAGAGAAGATTTAAGAGAGGCGCATACATCATCGCTGCAGCCAGAGATGCAAAGCCGTTGCAGAGATCGCGCTTATGATAAGCGATAATGCGCTCAGAGCGAGTTAAGCGCTTTGATAGCGCCGTTAGTGAGGGAGCTTTAACAACAGTTATTATTGTCTGTTCTTATGCTTAGCTTAAGTAATTATGTATAAAACATGAAAAATCACGCCACTTAGTTTGAAGTCTGTTAGCGTCAGCTAACGCGTTTTTGAAACTTAACCTAATTAAATACTTATAACAAAATTAAAACTCGGGTGTATATATTATTGCCTTGAACTCAATTGGTCCATTGGGATCAGCGCGCCTTCGTCGATCACCTCAAAGCCGCTGCGGGTGGTAAATCACACCGACAGCCGCATCATATTACCGGGCAGTTTGGGGCTCCGTCGTTTTCGCAGCCGTTTGTCCAACAGTAAGCTAGATGATAATTTTTATATTCAAAAATATTATTTTTAACATATTTTCTGCTCTTTGTCAATAAATAGGTGAGTAAAGAAAAAAAAAATAAGAAAAAAATAAATAAATAATTAAAAAAAAAAATAAAAATAAATAAATAGATAAATAAATACATAAATAAGTAAGTAAAGAAAAAAGGAATATGAAAAAACATAAGAGTTTTTATGATTATTAATTAAAAGTGAAATTGTAGAACACGTTTAAATGTTTAAAATTATAATTTATTGCGAAAACGAAAAGAACGAAAAAGTAAGTGCGCTCGCATGTATTATGATTCGACAAGCCTTAGCCTAATTTCATATTTATCTCTTAAGTCTAGCTTATACTACCACGGCGAAGCGGGGCAAAATTGCAAAGAGCGATGAAAGCTTTATTGGCTCCCGCTCCGCCCAACTCTCACTTACACTAGGCTTCATAAAAATTACAATATTTGATTACTTAAATAAAATAAGCGATTTGCGACAACACCCGCCCCGTTGAAAGGCTAAAGAGCTTTAAAGATTTGGCAATGGCGCAAGTTTATGAGTTGCACGCCGATATGTGCCTCCATTAGTTGTTTTCACGTCTGCGACCCTGACCATGCCGTCCTGCCCGACGTGAGTGGCTACCACCCTGCCCACCATCCACTGCTGCGGTGGATGGTTGTCCTCTGCGACGACGACGAGGTCCCCGTCTTGAATGTTGGGCTGGCTCTGGTGCCATTTGGCGCGAATTTGCAGCCCCAGCACGTATTCCCGGGACCATCTCTGCCAGAAATGTTGCTTGAGCGACGAGACAGCTCGCCATCGCTTCAAGCAACTTAGACCCTTCTGGTCCAGGATTTGCTCTGTTGGTGGTGAAGCTAATGGGCCCCCTATTAGGAGGTGTGCTGGTGTCAACGCCGCGCCGTCGCTTGGGTCTTGGCTTAGGGCGCCGAGAGGCCGGGAGATCATTGCGGCCTCGACTGCCACGAGCACGGTGCTCAACTCCTCTGCTGTGAGGAGCACGCCTCCTACCGTCCGTAGGAGTAGGTGCTTTGCAGTTTTCACACCTGCCTCCCATAGACCCCCGAAGTGCGGAGCTCTTGGCGGTATGAACGCAAATTCACATCCGTTTTTTGACGCGAATTCGAATTTGAAAAGCCATAATAAATGTATTAGTTGACAGATCTGAAACAATTTCCAAATGAACCGCTTTGGACGCAAAACAAACAAATAGTGCAATATATGTTTTATATGGAGGCTTTCCACGAATTCTCAACGTCGTGTTGATTGGGCCACAAAAATCAACGCCACATATTGTAAATGGGCGGAGCGCTCGGAGCCGATCTGCTGGCAAATTTCCCATTATTTGCGTCAGCAATTGTGGTTTGCATTTAAAAAAACTTGGCATCATATGAAATAGGAGCATTTAGAAGTCTGCCCCCAACTCGCAACAACGAAAATGTACACCATGATCCACTATAAGTGTGAATAAATGGATTAAGAGATTGTAAGCTCGAACCCAAGCGGGCGCTCATTGGAACCCTTTCAATCTCTTCTCGAAACTCAAAAGCTTGAATTATTTCAACAATTTTTAGAAACGCTTCCTTGCGCTCTTGTGCCGTAGGAGCATTGTCAAATTTAACAATTTTATCTTTACATTTTTGAATGAAGCGGAAAACATAAGCAAATACTCTCAGCAGCTGGGCATGCGATGAATATTTTTCAATAAGTTCTAATAGATCCGACCTCTCTATTACAGCTGCCAGTCCAACAGCAGTATTTCGAACTTCCAACGTGCGCATCTCCTCAGTGAGCTCGAAATGAGCATTCTTTGGCCAGGCATCTTGGTGTTCTTCTAAAAAGGAGGAACCTTTAAACAAAATTGATTCTGCAAGTTCTTTTACATCGCAGCCACGAGAGACAATATCTGCTGGGTTTTGCTTAGTTGGTAAATGGCGCCATATGGCATCCTCTGTCCACTCCTGGATCTCAGCCACTCGATTTGAAATAAAAGTTGATAACAACGAAGGATGAGTTTTGATCCAATGGAGTGTGATCTCTGAATCTGACCATAATATAGTCTGATTTATTGGAGATTTTATTAAAGGCTTAACTCGAGAACAGAGTTCTGCAAGAAGGTGAGCAGCACACAGCTCAAGTCTAGGTAATGTCTTAGTCTTGAGAGGTGCTACTTTTGACTTTGATGTAAGCAACGAAATGCGAAAACCTTCTGCAGTGTTGCTGCGTATGTAAACGCAGGCGCCATATGCTCTTATAGAGGCGTCGGCAAAGCCATGTACCTCAATCGGTGACGTTGGAGCTGTGAAAACAAACCGTGGTACTTTTATGTCTTGTAGCTGAATCAAAGTTGATTTCAGTGTTTCCCATGCGGTTTTCAAACTTAATGGAATGGATTCATCCCAATCTAGCTTCTGTAGCCAAAGTTCCTGCATTAGGACTTTAGCCTTTACAACTAGGGGGCTCAACAGTCCAAGAGGATCAAACAAACGAGATGTCACCGAGAGAATGTTCCGCTTTGTTGCTCGGAGACCCATAAATGAGTTGTCGACCTTAAATTGGAAGACATCTTCATTTGGCAACCAGAGAACTCCAAGGGTTTTAGTAGAATCTGACTGAGATTGTAATCGGCTTAGCTGTGCTCTCGGATGTGGAGATATCAGGACTGTTTGAGTGCCATTTTGCTAGCTCAAACCCTGCGTTTAGCAATGCCAGATTTACTTCAGACTTGATTGTCTTTAGTTTCTCAACACATTCAGCACCAGTTAACATGTCATCTACGTAAAAATATAACATCAGCAGCTATTGGGTGAGATGACTCGATGTTCTCACTCAGCTTTGTTAAGCACCGTATCGCAATAAAAAGAGCAGGCGCGGTGCCATAAGTGACGGTATTTAACCTGAATATCTTCCAAGAGTCAGATGTGTCTCTTCTCCACACTACTAGTTGAAAATCTCGATCTGCTTCATGTACCATTACTTGGCGATACATTTTCTTAATGTCAGCCGTTAAAGCGTATTGGTGAAGGCGAAAACGAAGCAAAGTCGAGTACAACTCTTCTTGTATGGTAGGTCCAACCATAAGTATATCGTTCAACGCAACTTGAGTGGAGGTACGACAGGATGCATCAAAGACTACGCGCAACTTGGTTGACGTACTCTCTGGTCGCAAAACACACTGATGCGGATTGAAATAGTGTGGACCTGTTGGGATTTTATTGTCTGTTTCTGACATGTGTCCTAAAGAAAGGTACTCTTCCATAAATTCCAAGTACATTTTCTTTAATTCGAAATTTTTTTCCAACTTTTTCTCGAGCAACAAAAACCGCCGCTTTGCGGTGTCAAACGATAATCCTAATTTACTTGGGTCAGATTTGAAAGGCAATTTCACTTCGAAACGACCTGACGGCAAAACTTGCGTATTTTCAGAAAAATGTTTTTCGCACATCTGTTGTTCTGAACTTTGAAACTTGATTTTTGTAGGTAACTCTTCAACTGACCAAAACTTCTGCAAAGTTCTATCAATTGAGGCCAAGGGTTCTTCTTTACAACTCAGATTGACAACAATATCTTCAGTGGGAGCTCCTCTTGATGAGTATCTTCCAGATACAATCCATCCGAGGAGAGTCTTTTGCAGGATGGGACAGTCAGGGCCTTGCTTAATTTGACCAACAGATAAGAGTTCGAAAAACGTTTCAGCACCTATGAGCATATCAATCTTTTGCGGTTTATAAAAACATGGATCAGCCAATTGCAGATTGTTGGGTATTTTCCAACCAGTTACATTAACTGTTTGGTTTGGCTGGTACCCAGAAATAGACTTGAGAATCCACAAATCGACTGGAAACTCACAACAATTGACTCGCAACTTTACCACAGTGTGTATTTTTTTCCTAACTTGGGCATTGGATTCACCAATTCCACGTAAGCTGATACACGATTCTTCTCGACGCAATTGCAACTTTTGAGCTAGTTGTTCTGTTACAAAATTAGTTTGTGAACCAGAATCTAGAAGTGCTCTAGCCAAAACGCATTCACCTGATACTGTTTTGACACACACGACGCACAGTGGCACGGCAGCCGCAAAAGCGTTGCAAAAATCGATTTTGCGATGTAACCGTTTTTTAAATGGAATACATGCATCTGATTTAGAATTTCCCAGGGATCAAGAAAATAAAAATTTTATTCAATTCGGATGAATAGTTTAGTTGCTACAGCCGCTCAAAGTGGAGTATATTTTCAACTTTGAAAAAAATCGCAATTTTTGGAATAAAAATTCGTGTTTAAGATTGTTTTGTGGTAAAACTACGCAACCAATCCCTATTTTCTTAGTTTCTATAAAAAGGTACATGAAATTTAAACATACAAGAAAAAAAAAATGACTTCATATCTTTTATGGGTTTTTCAATACTTCCGTTTAACTGAACCACTATATTTGGACCACTTTTTCAACTTTGGAAGAAAATATTTTATATTACATATTTTTACATTTTTTCAATTTAACATAAATGGTTTTGTTATCAATTTATTTACCTACTCTATAAAGTTTATGTCCACCTTTATCCACCTTTGGCTGTAAAGCCACTAGAAGTGCAGAAACCCAACTGCAAAAAATGCTACCGCAGGTAGAAGAAGAAGAACACGCATTAGATGTATCCACTAAATTAAGAGATGTTTGCTTATATTTGTATTTGACAATGAAAAAGCACCTACCTGTGACATTTCAAAAAAGGTAGATTAATTATTATTAAGACAAATTCAAATTTTTTGCATGTTTAGGTAGTTGAACTGAAATCATACGGATAGGGATGTAACCTTTCCCTTTATAATGTTAGGTATCAACTAAAAACATTTAATGCAACTACTTTTTTACCTGTTAGGCTTGTGGATATAGGGTTAAACTCAGTATATATTTGCCTGAATATTTCTGAAATATCATAGTCTGGTTTTGACTTTACAAGATCACGCATTGCATTGAAAGTATGGAAAAATATCCAGGAAAAAAATTGACTCCCACGCTTCACAAAATTTAGGCACATGGCCAAACTATAATTGAATATCATTGCCTACCCGTTGGGGAGATGTCAGAAGAAGCCCAGGAATCGAGAAACAAGGATTATAAAAAATTCAGAGCTATGAATAAATGTAAAATATCTCGATCAAAGGAAAACGAGGATCTTTTTAATATGTTGGCAGCCTCTTCAGATCCACTAGTTGCATCCCTTAGACATGTGAAATCGAATACAGAATTAACAAGTAGTTATTCAAATGAAATGTTAAGTCTTTTAGATATTCCTTCAAATGTAAATGTGGATGATTATTTTACAAAAAACTACTGATAAGACAAATTATATAATATATTATAATAAAAAAGCATTGTTACATTAAATTTATTGACTGAAATATAAAATTATGAACAAAAATATATCATCAAAATTTCATCATAAATAAAAAAAAAATTTGATGTGTTCCTACATATTTTTCAATGGGAAATACTGCACAGGCAACAAAATCCAACTTCCACAACATATTGCGCAGCTTTCAGACATTGTATCACCATGTATGAGTACTTATTTTAAAGCCTAAACAGTTTTCTTTCAACTACAATTTAATTCATCAAAATATCTCTATTTTTTTAGAAAATATGATAAAAATATGTATTTATTTTTTAATGGGAAATGTTGCACAGACAACCAAATCTAACTTCCACAACATATTGCGCAGCTCTCAGATATCGTATCACCATACATGAGCACTTATTTTCAAGCCTGAACGTTTTTTTTTCAAATACAATCTAATTCATTAAAATATCTCAATTGGTTTAGAAAATATGATTTTTGCAACGTTTTTTTGGCTTCCGTGCCACTGTGCGACGGATGTTACAAGGATCACTTTATCCGATGACGTCGCATGCATAGCATGTGAAGTGGATGGCTGACCCTGAGCGGAGGTAATAGGTGGTGGTAGCGCTCGATTTCCATTTACGACAGTGTATATGTGTAGCAACGAATGGTGAGGACGATTGCATACACGACACTTGGTACTACTGCACTTAGAAACTCGAAATCGAAAGCAACGAACCATAAATAGCAGAGGTCGTGTCAATTAGGCACCTCAAAGAAGCTGCTGAGGGTTGCGAAATTTTGGGCAAGCTAAAACGAGCAGAAATATTTTCTGCGAAAATGAGGCAATCATTATCGTAAACTCTTTTTAGCGCAGCAAGGGCTTTGCTATAATTTTCTCCGGTTACTTGGAATGCTCTTACGGTTCCTAGAGCTTCACCGAGAGACACGAAATCAAATAATTGAACTTCTCAAAGCTGGGTATGGACTTATCATTTTCAACCAGGGTCTCAAATAATCCAATGAAATTTTTAAATTCAGAGTATTTACCACTGAACTGTGGTAGAGCTAACAAAGGCAGGCGAGCATGTGAAGGCGCAGCTACGACAGCGGCTACTGTTTGACTGTCAAGCTTGGCTTTTGACTTTAAGTCGGAAATCAAGGAGACAAGTTGACCTTTAGTTTCAACACATAAATCTTCTAAGTCATCTCTGTAATCGTCTTCAGCATCAATGGATTCAATGCGAGACTGATATACATAAGCATTGTCTATATGCGTTTTTATAAGCTCTAGCAGCAGCCGTTATAAGCGACAACGAAAAGAAAGGCTTATGCAGGTGCTGTTGCTGGTGTGTATGTATGTTTGTACGTATGTATATGTACGAATAGGTGCTTAAGCTTTGCAGCTGTAATGTGTACAATGCGAGCGAAATGTTTAGTTGGCGACAAAACACAGAACAGCTGACCTAAAATTTGTAAGTAGCAATTAAATACAAATTTATAGTCAGTGCTGCAGAAAAGTTATTAAATGTGATAAAAATGCAACACACAGATTTTATTAATTAAATCAGTAATATTATGAAATATTGCTTCATTTGTGTTAATAAAATAATTTAAATAAATTGCAAAATTACAAATTAAAGCGGTTCAAATGGTTTTTATTATTTAAATCCAATTAATAATTTTAAATGTTCTACTATTACATATGTGCCAAGAATTGAAAGCGTTGTGCTCAATAATAACAGCACCAACTGTACCAAACGGACTTTAATCAAAGTTTGACTTTCAATTTTTTGCACAGTTCCTTATTTTCTTGGTTAGTGTCTTTCTTTCTCGCTGCTACTTTCCTTGTTGACTCCATACGGGACATCCTCTGTGGTAGTGGCAGTAAGGCGCCAATATGGCATCTTTTTTCCTTTTCTTTTTTATTTTTTAATTATGGCGCGACCGACGCGAAGTATATTTAACACTCTTTTTTTTTTTTAAGATGTATTATTTGAAATCGCGTACACGGCCAATTTTTAATCAAAATTTAAAATTAAAAAAAGAACAATGCGCGTTAGAAATTAATTTGGTGGTTGTTTAATGTGTAGTTGTTGTTTGTTGCACTTTGTCACTTCGTTACTTTTTTGCTTTGTCACTTTGTATGTGTTTGTTGTAAAAATTATAATTTAGCACTTAAAACTTGTCCCTGCTCGGGCGCCTTGAAAAATCATAAGAGTTTTTATGATTATTAATTAAAAGTGAAATTGTAGAACACGTTTAAATGTTTACAATTATAATTTATTGCTTAGCTAGCTTATACTACCACGGCGAAGCGGGGCGAAATTGCAAAGAGCGATGAAAGCTGTTTGCGTATTTTATAAATGTTTGTACACGTTGTTGGTTATGTTTAAATGTTGTAATGTATTTTAATATATGTACTATGTTGTGTACAATATATGTAGTAAGGTGAATGTGTAGTGTATAGTTTATAAATGTTCTTGTATAATTGTTGAATGTTAAGTGTAATATGTACAATGTTAATAACGCGTTTAATAGTTTTAAACTCGACAACTTGTTCGTGAACAAAACTAAAGTGCGTCTTGGCTGTGAGCGAGGTAAACGGAGAGTAATTATAAATTATCATAATGCGCCTGCATAGGCCTAGCATAACATAAAATGAGCCCGCATGCAAGCGGGCGTGAGAGCGTTAACATATTACAGAGAGTTTAACATATATAGCAATAACATCGTATGGTGTGGTTAGCAGGGCTCATGAAATGACCAAACATCGGCCGCGTTGAATGGCCACAGGGCTTCAAGAGAATAGACCAGATTTCTTCCTTCAGAGTGTCCGGCATGTGGCGATGGGTCTCTGCTGAGTGTCCGGCATGTCGCTATAGGTCTCTGCTGAATCTGATGATGCTTAACGGTGACATCCAGCAGTGTAGTGGCATTACTGCGGCAGCCTTGGCATATTGATCTAAGTAAGCAAAGGATTGACTTATTAGGCATCGGATATTTAAAGTTTTTTAAATGGACAGCCTCAGGCAAGCAGAACGCTGCTGCGAGTACGTTCAATGACTGTCTTCTTCTTTTGCATAAATGCGCTGTTTTTGGATATGATGTATCCACTCCGCTTATATCTGGTGGCCGGTTGCCAAAGAAAGTCTCAGCGGGTAAGCTTCCCAATGATTGTGGGAGCAGTCGAGGTTTATACCGCAGGCAGTAGGAAAATTGTAATACATGGGTACTACACTCTCGACAGGTATTAGCAAGGGACTGAATGTGTCGCGCTTGCTTCTGCGATTTATGCAAAGGGATTGATTTATTTTGCCTTTGGATTTTATTCGCAAAGGAGTCTCGTTGCGATGCAACGGTTCGGAAATCAAATGAACTTGTTTTCGTATCGGCCGCGTTGAGGGAGGCGGCTGACTTCCGACTTTCCAACGACAATTGATTTTGCTTTTGCTTTTGCTTTAAGTTTGTTGGAGGTGATCTGGAGCTCTAAAGGGATTCGCACACTTTGAGCTCGACAGATGTGTTTTGCGGTGTTTTATGAACAGTGACTGGTGGGCATCTGAATTGCCCCGATGCCAGTCTACTATAAGTCGTTGTAGACTTCTCGCAAATTTTCTTTTCTGGGGTATCAATAACTTGAGTAATCTTATTTGGAACAAGTTCCAACTCCCAGAATCTTTGGCTATGTGTGTCAAGAGGGCAGGACTCTTGCACTATGCTCGCCAGAGAGCATGATTGTGTCGGTGGTGCTGAAGTTGTAGAGTATTGCCCAGTTACAACCTAGCCGAACACAGTATTTTGTAGCATGGGTGCCTCTCTGCCTTGCTTAATTTGGCCATTTTGCAATAGCTCGAAAAAGGCACCAGCGCCAAGCAGTAAGTCTACTCGTTATGGTTCGTAAAACAACGGATCTGCTAGGAAGACATTACCAGGAAAGTTCCGTGCTTTGGAAGGAAGTTCTTTCTCTGGGTGATTTGAGGATATTTTCTCGAGTACCACAAACTCGGTTGCCATTTGGAATAGCTGGCTCCGCGAGCCAATGGTTGCCTTGACGACATGGTTGGCGGACAGACCAGATTCTCCTACGCCCGACACATTTATCTTTCTGCATTGCCGTTTCAATTGCAGACTCTTGGCTAGGTCTTCAGTAATAAAATTAGTCTGAGAACCGGAATCTAACAGCACTCGTGCTGGCCTTTGCTGGTTTGTTAGCCCGAACACATTAACTACAGCAGTTGGAAGCAAGACTTGCTCGGTCTCAGATGCCAAGGTATGACAGACAGAAGACACAGTGTTCATGTTCTGTGGTGCTTCTGCTGGTTGTGCCAATGTCGAAGTGTTTGACAGAGTTGTGGGTGTATCGGGTACATGTTGGTGCAGCATCGTGTGGTGAGGTTTCGAACAAACTCTACACAGTGACGATTTGCAGGCAGACACGGTATGACCCTTTTGTAAACAGTTTACGCACAATGGAAAACCCTTTACGAATTCAAAGCGATTGCAAATAGATGTGGCCAAGAACGAAGCGCATGCACGGATATAGTGGTCATCTGATTTGCAGAATAGGCATTTAGGATCTTGCGGGTAGTTTGTATGCCGCGAAATTAATCCCGTTTTAGTTGCGGGTTTGCGAACTGGCTCGTGAGAGGCTTTATGTGGTTTTAAATAGCTTGATGTTACTTCATCAGCTGAAAGGTGTTGATACCGCTTATTAAGTGCTTCTTCGCAATCACTCCACAAAGGGATTTTTTTATAATCCAGGTTCTCTTCCCAACGAGAACGGGTTTTTTAGTCAACCTTAGCCATTGCCAGATGAATAATCATGGCATTTGCAATTTTTTTATCATCTCCAATTGACAGGAGAGACTCATAGATGGCCGTTACTGTGTCTATAAGTGACCGCAATGACGAAGCAGACGGCCCTTGCATGGCAGGCAAATTAAATAATTGTGCAATACTATCAAAAAAGATAAAGCAACTGTTGTCATAAACTCTTTTTAACGCTGCTAATGCCTTCGGGTAATTACAGTCAGTGACTTGAAAGGCCTTGACTGTACCCAATGCTTCTTTTTCCAAACACGACAATAAATGATTGAACTTTTCAACGTTCGAAAGTGGTGGATCGTTGCCAATCAAACTTTCAAAAAGGCCAATGAAGTTTTTGTAGTCGGAATACTTGCCGCTGAAACGTGGAAGTTTCATATGAGGCAAGTGTCTAGTATGAGATGTTGTGCTGTTTAAAGTTGTGTCGCTCACATTAGGCCTGTGAGGTCGAGCTCCAACCTCAACAAGTGCTGCCTTTGTAGACACACACAAATCTTCCAGTTCAGCGCGAGAGGCTAGTTCTGGGTTGCAATTGTCAATTTCCAATTGAAGTTTGAACGCTCTTGAAATGTATGTGTTGAGGATGTCCAATCGACATTCTAACTCAACAGAGTTAAATGAAATTGACTGCGTTCGAACTGAATCTTTGATTCGAGCAATATCTTTCTTTACAGAATCTAGTTGGTGAAGCGTTGCCAAAGCATCTGAAGCGTCAGATGACGCTTGACGAAGTAGTTGCTTTTTTGAAGGCATTTTTATCTTTTATTTAATTTAGATTTTATTTTTATGGCAGCGTAATGTACTTGTGTGTGCAATGATTTGCAGCGAAGACACAATTAAAAGAGTACTGTGCGAATTATGACCAAATGTCTTAACAATAAATCATTTATGTTGGTAGTTGGTAGTGTAGATGGGCAATGTGTTTACAATGTTAATGTAAATGGGACCCAATGTTAAATTGATCAGCTGTAGGCTCAATCACTGTTATCTCAAATTGAATGCAATGTTAATTGAGAGTTGACAGTGGCTCAGAAATGCAATTATGTTATTTGATTATTTAAATAGCCGTTGATATGGTGTACTTGTATAAGTGGCAACAAATATTTAAGCAGAGAATAAATAATATGTATGCTGTGTGTGCATATATTACACACAACAGCAGTATCCAAACAAATATACTTGCTCAAAGTTGGTTTGTTGCAATTAAACAATTTGAGTGAAAACAGACCAGGCGGCAGCAGCACTGTAACCAGATGGTGTTAACAGTCTGGGCTGGCTGTTAGTAGTTAGTATGAGTACGTGAGTAAAGTTGTGTTAACAGCAGTGAGCGCAGAGAGCGCCAGTGTTAACAGCAATGAGCGGCAACCGCGATTAAGAGGGCGCGCAATGTACTGTAGCGAATTAGCATACAAGTGCGAGGGAGCAAGCAACAGTTTGCTGAGCGAGCACTAAGTATGGCAGTTACGAAAGAGCGTATGAAAGAAATGAGCGAAGATCGATTCTGTTAAATGCACTGAGCGTTGAGCTACGAAACTGTTTTAACGAGGGTGGAAACAAAGCGAGAAAGAATGACTCTCCAATTTTCTTTTCGCTATGGTAATTTTATGTAAAGAAAGTGCCGCCAAATTCTATAACAGCAACTTTCCAATTGTACAAAGAAATGCTAAGATTTTGGCTATGTACATGTGTATATAAATTGACACTTTTGTTTTTTAGCGGCAAGCCAGCTTTATATATGCATATGCATCTATTAATATTCTATGTACATATCTATGTATGTACATGTGTGAATATTTCGATTTTAAAGTTGACAAAAATGCAATTTATGTTGATTTTATTTATTAATATTTTAATATGTTGTGTGTTTAGTGTTTAAATATATATGTGTATGTGTGTATATATCTGTTTGCCAATCATTTACCAAATATTGGTTATGTTTGTTGCAGCTCTGTGTCGTTTTGTTTGTTCATATGCGATATATGTATGTATGTTTGTGTAAATGTGTAACCTTTTTATGTTAAATGTGTTTTGTTTTGCATGAATTTGTTATGTCGTATCAATGCTATACATTAATTTAGCTATTTTTTTTTAAAAAAATAGTAAAGTTTCAAACAAAAATTTAAATAAAATTTAACTTAGTATAAGTATTGTGGCAAAACAAATTGACATATAAATGCAGGTTCACAATACATATAACAAACGAACACAGTAAACGAGCTGGGGTGGCTTCAATTTCTTATTATTAGGCGGATATTTACCTGGCATGGGCTATTACCCAAGTTGTACCAGTTACAGTTTTGGCAGCAGCTCAAGTCCAGTATAAAGAACGACAGCCACACAGATATATTCCTCCAAGTATTTTAGGCAATGGTTGCAGATAAAAATCCAGTCGGACAGCAGGAGTACGAAGACACCGTAGAATATTTTAACCTTTGTTTTAAACACACGCGAGCCAAGATCACTTTAATTAGTCCACCCGGGGGCGCCAAAAATGTTTGCGTATTTTATAAATGTTTGTACACGTTGTTGGTTATGTTTAAATGTTGTAATGTATTTTAATATATGTACTATGTTGTGTACTATATATGTAGTAAGGTGAATGTGTAGTGTATAGTTTATAAATGTTCTTGTATAATTGTTGAATGTTAAGTGTAATATGTACAATGTTAATAACGCGTTTAATAGTTTTAAACTCGACAACTTGTTCGTGAACAAAACTAAAGTGCGTCTTGGCTGTGAGCGAGGTAAACGGAGAGTAATTATAAATTATCATAATGCGCCTGCATAGGCCTAGCATAACATAAAATGAGCCCGCATGCAAGCGGGCGTGAGAGCGTTAACATATTACAGAGAGTTTAACATATATAGCAATAACATCGTATGGTGTGGTTAGCAGGGCTCATGAAATGACCAAACAAAAGCTTTATTGGCTCCCGCTCCGCCCAACTCTCACTTACACTAGACTTCATAAAAATTACAATATTTGATTACTTAAATAAAATAAGCGATTTGCGCAAACATAAATAAATAAAAAACAAAAAATAATAAATGATTAAATAAATAAATGAATAAATAAATAAAGAAAAAAATAAATACATAAATAAATAAAATAAATAAAAGAATAAAAAACAAAAATTAAAAAAATTATATAAATAAATAATTAAAAAAAAAAAAACAAATAAATAATAAATAAATAAATAAAAAAAAAAATAATAATAAATAAAACTCTGTATAATTATAATAATGAACCATTAGCTTTAATGAAAATGTAAATACTTAAAGCGAATAAAGCACAATAAATAATAATAATAAATAAAAATAAATAAATAAAGAAAAAAAGGAATACATAAATAAATAAAAAACAAAACAAAAATAAATAAATAGAAATAAAATAAATAAATGATTCAATAAATCTATATATATAAAAGAGAGTTAAAAGTTATTTTAGTTACACCATTTATAACTCAAGAACAGTTGGGCCGATTTGAATGATCTATGGTTAGTTGGATTCGTCTCCGCACTGGTTAACAGAGTAAAGCATAAAATATCGAAAAAAAATCATATATAAAGAAGTAAACCACTAAATTCTCTTATGGAGGCTGGGGGTCAGATTTCGACATAAATCGAAAATCTTCATCTGCGTCACTATTATGCGCATCTTTTGGTAAAAATTCAGCTCTATAGCTCTTATAGTCTCTGAGATTCTTTTACTAATATGGAGGCTTGGCTATACCGACTCGGCTGTTGATGTTGATCAAGAATACATATACTTTATGAGGTCTACAACGCCTACTTCTGACTGTTAGATATCTAACCATATAAAAAATATAGGAAAGAAAGTTCAAGAAATCCCGATCTTGAGGCAAATGAGGAGATGTATAGCCAGGCTTTACCATTGATCGAATACATATGTTATCTCATTTGCGGTAGTTTGTTAGTCAAGTTAGGACTGCCAGCGCCAGATCGTGGAATCAATGACGCATTTATTTGAGAATTGGAGCGTGAACGGGATTATGATCGTAATGAACTATACCATTCAGTTTAAACAAATGTACCTCTGTTGAATCCCAAACAGAAGGAAGCCTATGATACATTAATGAAGGCAATTGAATCTTATTTTTCCTGGATGGCCCTGGGGGAACAGGGAAGACATTTCTGATGTCATTAATTTTGGCCACTGTTCGTGCGAGATATTGCGGTAGCAGTTGCCTTTTGTGGAATAGCGGCCACGTTGTTAGAAGCATGCCGTACGGCTCATTCAGTGTTAAAATCCTGTTAAAGTTTCAAAATATTGAACAACCAACATTGCGAAAGACTCCGCAATAGTGTAAGGAAGTTCTGGTGCTGGGGTATAACTCAGTCTGAACCAGGGCCAAATTACAACTAATTTGTAAATTTGCTGAGACACTGGGCAGCGTAGGGGGTTAGCAGTCACACTACACCACACGTGCATACATACAATTTCTATACCTTAACGATTCACTTCGGCTGTTGCTGAAAATAACATTTACTACTGTGTGCTCTCGTATGATCGCCACAGACTACGTGAATGGGCAGGGCCCGCTTGATCGTATCTAGGCTCGATTAAGGTAGGGGTTTGTGGCTGGCGGGCGAGGCAAACGCGTACCAACAAAAGGGCCAGCATGTATTGCACCAGTGTGGCGAAGCCAGCTCGGTTTATAATATATGCGGCAGGAAGGTGGGGAACAGGAATGGTAGCACACACTATGACGTTCAATCACTCTCGCGACACTTGAGCACTATTACTTGCAATAATGAACACCGTTAAGTTTCTTTTCATAAACGTTATAATTACTTCACTTTATTATCTTTTATTATCCTAGTCTTGAACTCTACTAATTCCTTTTATCAAACCTCATTTCTTTTGTCCTAATCTAATATTCCATTCACGTGTTACATCGCCTTGTGTCTCATCGTATTTTCCGCGTCTACGTCTGTTTCGGTTGCCGTCCAAATCTATTCCCCTCGTGTTAACTTTTATTATCGCCCACGCCGGCTCATACCTCAGTCGACAGATGGCGATAAACGGCAGGCTGGGTTGGCAGTCCGGCGTGGCGATGTTACGATCTTCTACTTATCGATGGTTGCTTTTAACAATTAATACTAAAGACATATTTTGACTTAATACTAGAATCTATATTATGTGTATATAAAATTCAAACATTATTGTGGCCAGGCTAGGTACACCACCGTGTACGCCTGCTGCTGCTTAACCTCTCCTGATGTTGTTCCCTGACTACTTCATATTCGCTCGCAAGCTGTGTGAGTTGCGTTAGATAAGCGAACTCATGGAGACGAATGTGAAGTCTGTAATCGGGTGCGGCGTTCTCGTAGAACCGGTAAAGACGCTCTCCGTATACCCTGCACGGTACATCATTGTGCCGATGGCAATAGAGTACGCCTTGAAGCTTTCTTTGTCTCGTTGGTGACGTGCCCGTATCTCGTCCTCTAGACGTTCCATATAATGTGGGGGCAGGAAAAACTCCAGAAATTTTTCCCGGAACGTAACCCACGATGCCTCGCGCAGTTGACTCGTTCGGAACCATTGGGCCGCTTCGCCTGTCAGCAGCCCCATTTACGGACCTGATCCGGTACGATAAAATTGTATCTGGTTGACACCAGGGACGGTAATTCTAGCCAGTGGGCTCCCGAGTCCAACTCGGGTCGACGACTGTGATAAGGGATGAACTGGGACAAGTACGTGTTGCCCGCTGGCCGAGGGGATGGTGGTGCAGGGCTCATACCTCTGCTAGACGACACACCTGTGCGCCCTTGCTCTGCCAGCTTCCCTACCCCTTTGCACTCACCCGTATCCTCTGTCTTGCTTAGAGGTACTTGCATGTCACCAGAAATGGCCATCTTGATGTCTTCGGTCTTGGTTTCCATTGTTGCTGTTGCTATTATATTCTTTTATTATTTAAGATTTCAATTTCGTTTCTTTTTATTACTTTTATGCACCTTCCCAATTATCAATATTTATTCTTTGTTTTTTTCTTCTTTGTCCTCTCAATTCTTCATCCATTTATTTTTGCATGCTCACTCACTTTGTATTCTTTATAAAACTTTCATGTTTATTTTATCACCGCTTATTTCTTAATCTTTCTCGCTTTTATTGTATTCAATTTCCCGTAACTATTTTTCCATTTATTTTATTTTATCTTGATTTAATTTCAACTGACTTTATTTTATTTTATTTTATTTCATTTTATCTTATTTATTATTCCTTATTGTTCGGTCAAACTCACACACTTTCAGATAACCCCTCGAAAGTTAAGCCGTACTCAATGTTAACATATAACACATAACTGTTACACATAGCCAAACAACATACTATTTCTCTCACTCTCATTATCTTTTGCACTCTATTAATCATAAGCTTACACTATGTACCCATTTTAATAAATCACTTGCCAATTGTCATTTAAACTGTTCGGTCGTGTCGCTCTCTTTTTTGTCCTGTGCACTTTGGCCTTATTATTTGATAAAACGTTCCGAGTTTTGCACGGCCCATCCGAGTTATTTGTCTCGATCAAAAAACCCTTTTGATCCTACATTTTGGCGCCCAACGTGGGGCAGGTGCATTAATTTCGGACTGTTAATTGACATTTAAAACATTTAAATAATAAAAATAAAAAAGTGCTACAAGACAACTTTGTCGAAATCGCGAGATCGTGAACATTGGTACCACTGTGTCGCGCAATTAGAGCTGACACATCGTTTTTTCATCGCATAAATTTACAAGGGCTAATTGCAGCCCATTGAATTTACTGCATTTCTTGCATATAGACCAGTGATGGGCAAAACTCATACAAACAAAAATTTCTTTGTGTGAGTAAACAGCGCAGTAAGCAAAAGCGCACGACAGAGCAAGAACCACAATTAAGCAAAAACGAGCGAGAAATTTCACACACTTGGACCGTGCATGAGCCGACTGCGCTGCGGCAGATTTTGGTGCAATAGCCTCGAGAGCTATGTAAATTGAGAGACTGCCCATCACTGATATAGACATTGGAAGTCCGACATCTTTATCGCTGCAACTATAACACCTGGAAGGCGGTAAAATTATTGGAATATCTGTTATAATTGGCGCCAACTATACGCACATACATAAACTTATTGCATATGCCTATTGCGTTCTTGGTTTCGTCAATTCGTACAAACAGATTTGCTTGCTACTCTGCGCTGTGAAAGAACAGTTACATTTCACCGTTGCTGTTTACCACTGCAGTTCTGGTCGCTATCGTTTTGCTGCTCTTCTTACTGCTCTCATCACAGCAGTTCTTGTCGCTATCGGTTGTTGCTGCTCCTCTCTGCTCGCATCACAGCAGTTCTCGTTGCTATCGTTTGTTGCTGCTCTTCTTACTGCTCGCATCACAGCAGTTATCTTCGCTATCGTTTGTTGCTGTTCTTCTTACTGCTCGCATCACAGCAGTTATCTTCGCTATCGTTTGTTGCTGTTCTTCGTACTGCTCGCATCACAGCATTTATCTTCGCTATCGTTTGTTGCAGCTCTTCGTACTGCTCGCATCACAGCAGTTATCTTCGCTATCGTTTGTTGCTGCTCTTCTTACTGCTCACATCACAGCAGTTCTCGTTGCTATCGTTTTGTTGCTGCTCTTATAACTGCTCTCATCGCTGCTGCGTCGTCGCGTCGCTGCTCCTCAGCGTAACTGCTTCATCTTCTTTACTTATTTTCGCTTTTCGTTTTGGCAGTTTGGCTGTTGGATTTGTTGTACATTATCGGCAAATTGGCGGTTCTATTTCGTATTTGAGCGACAAACATACACACATACATATTTTGCATCACTTGACGTTTGTTTACATTTTGCAAGCGCAAAAGATTAAATATAAAATTATTTCGGTTAATGTTGCAACAAACATAACGCTATACAAATCAAACAAACGCAAAGATTATATATAAATTTATTTCGTTTAATATCGTTCAAACATAATTATATCGCATCTGGAAAATGATAAACTCAAACGTGAAAATATTCAGCGCAGTATACACGCATTAAAACAATTGTTTCAAATTCTATACATGATACCTCAACTATATCAAGATTGTCCTGTGCAGAACTAAACTGCCGTTTGGGCATTTTGGAAGAATATTTTAAACAAGCATTGACAGTCCAATCCGCGATAGAAAATAATGATCCAGATGATGACGGTCGTGCTGAATTGGAAGATAGTTACATAAGTGCTAAATTGTGCATCAAGGAACAGCTGTCTGAGGAAATGCATAGTACGTCAATCGAATCATCATTGCCTGTTCGTGTTGCGTCGTCACCAAGCCTGTCTAGACTATCGTTGCCATGTTTTAATGGAAATCGCGCAGATTACAAAAATTTTATAACGTCGTTCAACCAAATCATTGCTCGTGAGACCTCGCTATGCAACATAGAAAAGTTCAACCATTTGTTAAATTGTCTAAAGGGACCTGCCTTAGATGCGGTGAGATCATTCCAAATAACAAATGAAAATTATCCTAAAGCTATAGTTCATCTAAATAAACGATATGATAATCCCACACTAACTTTTCTAGATCAAATCGAAGCTATTTTTAATCATCCGCCTGTCAATAAACCTAATGGTCATCAGTTGCGAAGTTTAATGGACAAGGCCACTGCAATATTTGGATCACTCTCGTCTATGGGCACAGGCTCAGATATATCACAGGCTATGTTAATCTACATCGTTATGGGAAAGTGCGATCAACAAACTAAAAACAAATGGAACGAAGCCATGGATTCACTTTCGTTGCCCAAATGGGAACAATGCATCCAAGTACTGGAGCGTCATTGTCAATTTCTGGAATCCAGTGGCATCCCATCACAGAATCATTGGGAAAATCAGAAGCAGAGGCGTAGTGGCAAGCCTGGTCAAATTCACACATTTGCAATAACTAACTCATCATGTGCTCTCTGTTCTAGTTTTGCCCAAAAGCTTCTTGTATGCTTGTGGTGTAAGGAAGTTCTGGTGCTGGGGTATAACTCAGTCTGAACCAGGGCCAACGTACAACTAATTTGTAAATTTGCTGAGACACTGGGCAGCGTAGGGGGGTTAGCAGTCACACTACACCACACGCGCATACATACCATTTCTATACCTTAACGATTCCCTTCGGCTGTTGCTGAAAATAAAATTTACTACTGTGTGCTCTCGTATGATCGCCACAGACTACGTCAATGGGCAGGGCCCGCTTGATCGTATCTAGGCTCGATTAAGGCAGGGGTTTGTGGCTGGCGGGCGAGGCCAACGCGTACCAACAAAAAGGGCCAGCATGTATTGCACCAGTGTGGCGAAGCCAGCTCGGTTTATAATATATGCGGCAGGAAGGTGGGGAACAGGAATGGTAGCACACACTATGACGTTCAATCACTCTCGCGACACTTGAGCACTATTACTTGCAATAATGAACACCGTTAAGTTTCTTTTCATAAACGTTATAATTACTTCACTTTATTATCTTTTATTATCCTAGTCTTGAACTCTACTAATTCCTTTTATCAAACCTCGTTTCTTTTGCCCTAACCTAATATGCCATTCACGTGTTACATCGCCTTGTGTCTCATCGTATTTTCCGCGTCTACGTCTGTGTCGGTTGCCGTCCAAATCTATTCTCCCGTGTTAACTTTTATTGTCCCCCACGCCGGCTCGTACCTCAGTCTCCCGATAGCGATAAACGACAGGCTGGGTTGGCAGTCCGGTGTGGCGATGTTATGACGATCCTTTACTTATCGATGTTTAGCTTTTAACAGTTAATACTAACCACTTTATATTTTGACTAATACTAGATTCTATTTACGATATATATAATATTAGACATTATTGTGGCGAGGCTGGGTAGCCTCGTTACACCCCCCCCTTTCTTCCCGAGTGATGACGCTGCCTGGGGGTATCGGTGCGAAAGCTGCTTAACCCTATCCGACGCCTTCTCTCTCTGGAACCACTGCGCGGCCTCCTGGGTATGATATGACGCACCTTGGTCGCGTCGTTGAGCAAGAGGTGTGCCTCAGTATGGTTAAGGCGTTATGTTGACTTTGTTTCACGGGTTTGTCGCCCTGCATATTCTCAAACGGCGCCGATTCTTGCCGTAGTAATCCTCCTTTTTGTGGTTTGAGGTCGGCTGGCCGGTTTCTTGCGGTCTGCACAGTTACCTTTACGTAGTCTACGGATGGCGTCATCGCTGCATCTGCCGTCGGGGATTTGGCCTCGCCTGCTTCCCTCGCCGTGTCCAGACCAGTCGACGTGATCGCCTCCCGATTGTTGCCTTGGGTTTCGGATGCGGCCATTATCATCGCATCTCCTGAAACCCTTACTACCGTTGATGATGATAGTGAGGCCTCGCCTGTTTCATTCATCGACGACGTCACCTGCCTCTTAGTAGTTTTCGCCATCCGCACTGTGGTTGGCGGTGGGGATACGGCCCTGCCTGCGCCTCTCACCGTTTCCAAACCCGTCAAGTTGGCTGCTTTACCATGGCTCTGATTCTCCCTTGCACACTCTGTGTCCGCATTAGGCGTCATCGCTGCGTCTGCCGTCGGGGGTGTGGCCTCGCCGTTCACCCTCGTCCGTGGGTCTTGGATCGCCCGTTTCATCCACCTTTACTGGGCCCGTCGGTTTAGCTGCCTTACCCTTACGCTTCTCCTCCAACGTTGCCTGTTTCTTAACGATCTCTGAGTTCGGCGTTGTGGTGTATGGTGAAGGTAAGGCCCCGCCTGTTCGCCTCACCATATCCGCGCCCGCAGAGTCGGCTGATACAACCCTTGCCGTGCTTCTTACTGCTTTCCTCTGGGTCCCAGACCTCAGGGTTTCCAGCTCCTCCGCGTTTTCTTTTCCCCTCCTGGTTCTCTTGTGTCCTTGCGATTTCACCGGCTCCAGCTTATGTCCGGTTGGTCGCAGTAGGGGGCCTATCTCTTCATTAACGACGGCAATCTGTACGTGCGATCCAATCTGCACCGTTGCAATCCGACTCTCATTTATCCATAATGTTTCTTCTTCCGGGCCGCTGGTGTCAGCGCCGCTACCTAATCCCGGACTTGGTAGGGCGGCTGTCCGTTTCCATGAACCGGGCGGCGGCAACACTCCTGGGTCTTACGCCCACGTAGTCCACATTCCCTGCAGAACACCACCAAAGCATTGGGGCATTCCCGGGCCATGTGACCGGGCTGTGCGCACCTAAAGCATGCGCTGCTGTTGTCAAATGGTTTTCTTCTCGCCTGGCTGGATATCCCGTTCATTGCTTCTACATCTGGCGGCCTGGTGTGCGACGGTGGCGATGAGTTCTCGTACCCAAATGCTGCCTCTTGTCGCGGTGTGCTCTTGAAATGGTAGCACGGGCTGCCTGCGGGCGTTACCATTCCCGCAAACATCGCTGGCGGTACCATTGCTTCCCGTGTACGCCTGTTGCTGCATAACCTCTCCTGATGTTGTTCTCTGACTACTTCATATTCGCTCGCAAGCTGTGTGAGTTGCGTTAGATCAGCGAACTCATGGCGACGAATGTGAAGTCGGTAATCGGGTGCGGCGTTCTCGTAGAACCGGTAAAGACGCTGGCTCTCCGTATACCCTGCACGGTACATCATTGTGCCGATGGCAATAGAGTACGCCTTGAAGCTTTCTTTGTCTCGTTGGTGACGTGCCCGTATCTCGTCCTCTAGACGTTCAATATAATGTGGGGGCAGGAAAAACTCCAGAAATTTTTCCCGGAACGTAGCCCACGATGCCTCGCGCAGTTGACTCGTTCGGAACCATTGGGCCGCTTCGCCTGTCAACACCTCTACCATGGCTGCGGGTAGATCGTTCACGTTGACCTGGTACGCCGCGGCTCTGTCCTCTAACTCTTCAATGAGGGCGAGTGCGTCCGTGCGGCCGTCGAAGTATACGCCCCATTTACGGACCTGATCCGGTACGATAAAATTGTATCTGGTTGACACCAGGGACGGTAATTCTTGCCCTGAGACTAGCCAGTGGGCTCCCGAGACCAACTCGGGTCGACGACTGTGATAAGGGATGAACTGGGACAAGTACGTGTTGCCCGCTGGCCGATGGTGGTGCAGGGCTCATACCTCTGCTAGACGACACACCTGTGCGCCCTTGCTCTGCCAGCTTCCCTACCCCTTTGCACTCACCCGTATCCACTGTCTTGCTTAGAGGTACTTGCATGTCACCAGAAATGGCCATCTTGATGTCTTCGGTCTTGGTTTCCATTGTTGCTGTTGCTATTATATTCTTTTAATTATTTTTAAATTGTTTTTTTTCCACATTTCAGATTTCAATTTCTTTTTTTTTATTACTTTTATGCACCTTCCCAATTATCAATATTTATTCTTTGTTTTTTTCTTCTTTGTCCTCTCAATTCTTCATCCATTTATTTTTGCATGCTCACTCACTTTGTATTCTTTATAAAACTTTCATGTTTATTTTGTCACCGCTTCTTTCTTAATCTTTCTCGCTTTTATTGTATTCCTTTTCCCTTAACTATTTTTCCATTTATTTTATTTTATCTTGATTTAATTTCAACTGACTTTATTTTATTTTATTTTATTTTATTTTATTTTATTTTATTTTATTTTATTTTATTTTATTTTATTTTATTTTATTTTATTTTATTATTTTATTTTATTTTATTTTATTTTATTTTATTTTATTTTATTTTATTTTATTTTATTTTATTTTATTTATTTTATTTTATTTTATTTTATTTTATTTTATTTTATTTTATTTTATTTTAACACTGTAGTTTTCTGTCACTTTTCTTTTACTTTTATTTCAAATTGATCTTTAATTTATTTCAACCACTGTCACCTTATATTCTCTTTTTCCTTTTAAAATTATTTCAACATTCTTAATTTTTCTCTTCACTTCACCATCGTTTACTCCGTTAACTTTCTCACTGTTTTTTTTTTTTTTTTTTTTTTTTACCACTCGGTTATTTCTTCAACTTTATTTTCTTTTCTTTTTTTTTTTTGATCCATTTAGTTCACTTTTTATTTTTATTCAATTTTTATTTCGTTTTATTTAGTTTTATATTTTCCAACTTTGTTTACTTTTATTTAGTTTAATTAAATTTTATTTAATAGAATTTAGTTTTATTTAACTTTGTTTTAACTTATTCAAACTTTCTTTGATTTCTCTTTAATTGCCTTTTGCACTGCTTATTTTTCACTTTGCCTTTTTCCCGTTAAGACGTGGTTTTCGCCCACTGTCACTTTTAGTTTTTGTCCCGTGTACGCTGTCGCTGGCCCACTGTCTCTCTGTGTTCGGCCGTTACTTGCGATCCGTTACGCTGAGCCCGTTATGTGCAAAAGCGAAAACACCCCGTTGCATATTCGCATGTTACGCGCGGCTGTACTTTTTTCCATGCGGTTACCGCGATGCTACGTTCTTAAGCCGTTTTAAATTTTGTCTTTTCTGTCTTGTCCCTATATTTGTTTACGACTTTCGCTATAACTATGTATGTATGTAGTAACTGTACGAGCGTCACCCACATGTTGCCGAATCTCTGCTAATCTCTTTTGCTCCTTTTTTAACTCTTTCTATTTCTTTTTCTTAACCATCACTCTTTTACTTTTGCTTATGCAAAAACTAAAACTGCAGCTTGACCCATGTATGTTTGTATGCACGTGGTATGACCGTGGGTACCCTCAGCGGGGCTTTAATCCGCTATATATAAAAATATGCCTACGTGTGCCTCAGAGTCCCTGCTCGGGCGCCATTTGTAAGGAAGTTCTGGTGCTGGGGTATAACTCAGTCTGAACCAGGGCCAACGTACAACTAATTTGTAAATTTGCTGAGACACTGGGCAGCGTAGGGGGGTTAGCAGTCACACTACACCACACGCGCATACATACCATTTCTATACCTTAACGATTCCCTTCGGCTGTTGCTGAAAATAAAATTTACTACTGTGTGCTCTCGTATGATCGCCACAGACTACGTCAATGGGCAGGGCCCGCTTGATCGTATCTAGGCTCGATTAAGGCAGGGGTTTGTGGCTGGCGGGCGAGGCCAACGCGTACCAACAAAAAGGGCCAGCATGTATTGCACCAGTGTGGCGAAGCCAGCTCGGTTTATAATATATGCGGCAGGAAGGTGGGGAACAGGAATGGTAGCACACACTATGACGTTCAATCACTCTCGCGACACTTGAGCACTATTACTTGCAATAATGAACACCGTTAAGTTTCTTTTCATAAACGTTATAATTACTTCACTTTATTATATTTTATTATCCTAGTCTTGAACTCTACTAATTCCTTTTATCAAACCTCGTTTCTTTTGCCCTAACCTAATATGCCATTCACGTGTTACATCGCCTTGTGTCTCATCGTATTTTCCGCGTCTACGTCTGTGTCGGTTGCCGTCCAAATCTATTCTCCCGTGTTAACTTTTATTCTCCCCCACGCCGGCTCGCACCTCAGTCTCCCGATAGCGATAAACGACAGGCTGGGTTGGCAGTCCGGTGTGGCGATGATATGACGATCCTTTACTTATCGATGTTTAGCTTTTAACAGTTAATACTAACCACTTTATATTTTGACTTAATACTAGATTCTATCTACGATATATATAATATTAGACATTATTGTGGCGAGGCTAGGTAGCCTCGTTACAGTGGTCTTTCAAGGTGGGCCGGGATGTTCGGTCAAACTCACACACTTTCAGATAACCCCTCGAAAGTTAAGCCGTACTCAATGTTAACATATAACACATAACTGTTACACATAGCCAAACAACATACTATTTCTCTCACTCTCATTATCTTTTGCACTCTATTAATCATAAGCTTACACTATGTACCCATTTTAATAAATCACTTGCCAATTGTCATTTAAACTGTTCGGTCGTGTCGCTCTCTTTTTTGTCTTGTGCACTTTGGCCTTATTATTTGCTTAAACGTTCCAAGTTTTGCACGGCCCATCCGAGTTATTTGTCTCGGTCAAAAAAAAGCTTTTGATCCTACACTTTTTTTTTTCCCAACTCGTTAAATTTATTTCGCCTTCATATATTTGTGTATTTTTACCATCAGTTTTACTCATGCCTTTGTGAAGTGCGGACGTGTTTTTATACTAGTCAGTTTTCTTCGATTTTTAGTGTCGTGAAACAAACATTTTAGGGTGCTCCTCTAATTAATTCCAGTGCGAAACGTATTTCCTTTTGACACGTGTTTTCCGGGGGTGCTCCGCTGAGCCGGCGCGATTTTGTTTACTTACCTTCGCTGGTTTGGACAAATCCTCCGATCTCGGGTGGGTGCTCCGCTGTCACAACTACAGTGCGTTTAGTGCTCTTTAATTATCGCGTGATTCCGGGTGCTCCGGAACATGGACAAATCCACATATCATCGTGGTAGTGATTTTTAATTACCAAGAAAATTTGAAAAACTAGAAAAATAAACTTTGCCTCTACGGGGGTTTGAACTCGCGTCGCCTCGCTTGTTGGGCTTGGTCGTTTCCTATCAAGCCAACGCCTTGTAGTCGCACGAGCCAAAAAAAAGTGCTTCACAAACTACTTACATTGTGACAATTAAATCTATAAATAAATAAATAATAACTTTCTGCCTCAGACGGGATACGAACTCTCGATTTTGTGTTTCGAAGTCCTAAGCCTTTACTACTGGGCTATAGTTTGGTGGACGCTCGGGCTTCCAAAATAACAGCTTGTGGTCAATCAGGCCATACAAGTAAATTTATAATTAAATTCATCGAATATCCATCACCATGGCGACTTATGACGTCGATTTAACCACGGCCGCAACTACTGCTTCTCCCAAATTCAATGAATCGGTCATTCAGACAGTAGCCGAACAGCCAAAAAAGCCATCCTGGCAAACTATGCCAATAAAAAATAAGCCTGTCGCCAGCAAAAGGGCTGCTCCTAACTCTCCCGAAACAACACGAAAGACACTCAGGCCCAACCAAGAATCTGTGAGTACTACCATAAACCGTGCAAACCGTTTTGCCGCATTGGATACAGCTTTACGTCAAACCCTCAACGACCCTGAGAAAGACGACTCGGACATTGATATGAGGGAGTCATCCGTGGTGCAACCAAGCGCATCTCGTCTAGAGAAACCACCGCCAATCATTCTAAAGAGCTGCACAAACGTCCACGAGCTCTTCAATGATTTGTCAGGGATCGACGATGAGAAATTTCAAGCCATAACCGGAGGCGAATCTCTACGAATTAATGCTACTGATGTGCCGACATTTAGAGCTATTGTAAGCAAACTTGAAGCCCTGGGAGCGGAATTTCACGTTTATCAGCTAGCTAGCCAACGAGCATATAGAGTGGTTCTCAAGGGCCTTCATTACTCTACAAAACCTGATTTCATTAAGGAAGAGCTATCCAAACAAAAATACTCGGTTCGCAATGTTTACAACCCAAAAAGCAAGCGAGACGGCTCAAGCTTAAATTTGTTTTTCGTAGACCTAGAGCCAAAAATCGAAAATAAAGATATTTTTACAATTACATCGCTCTGCCGTCAAAAGATCTCTGTGGAAAAACCACATAAGAAGAACGATGTTGCACAATGTCATCGTTGCCAAAACTACGGTCACACACAACGATACTGTAGGAGGGCTTTTCGCTGCGTAAAATGTGGGGAAAATCACGCCTCCACTGAGTGTACCAAACCCCTTGACCAGCCTGCCACTTGTGTGCACTGTCATTTACCGCATACTGCAAACTATAAAGGCTGCCGAATCTACCAGCGTCTATCAAAACGGCCCCAGGTGCCATTGCAGGAAACTCCCTGCCAACCAGCGATTATCAGGAGAAACCAGCCAGCTCCCTCATTTGCTCCTGCTGCAAACATGCAACAGAACCAATTTTCTCAACAATCACGAACTTTACCCATGTCCTACGCCGACGCAGCCAAAGGCCGAAGCAATGCTGCCACTAAAAACTCGTCACCAACTGACTCTTCTACCCAGAATCGGATTCCACAGCTGGAGGATAAAATTGATGGCCTCTTCGGTCGTTTTGATCAATTTTTAGAGACGCAACGAGATATGCAACGAGGCATGATGGAGATGCAACAGCAAATCTTTAAATTACTGTCAATGGTAGTTCAAAATGACTCAAGACATTAAAATTGTTGTCTGGAATGCGAATGGCATTGCAAATAAAGCTCTAGAGCTAAAAAACTTCTTAAAAACTAAAAATATCGACATCGCTCTGTTGTCAGAAACTCATTTCTGCAGCAGAACTTCATTCAAATTATTCGGATATGAGCTATACACAGCGAACCATCCATCTGATAACCGCCGCGGAGGAGCAGCAATCCTTATAAAAAAGGAATACAAACATCACCCAATTCCTGCAATCTGCACGCCGGAGATGCAAGCCGCTATGTTAGAACTCGAGACTGGGCAGGGTAATGTCACCATCTCAGCCGTATATTGCCCACCAGGCTTTCTTTGGGGTGCAGTCCCTTTCAGTGTATTCGTTCAGCAGCAAAGCCATCGACTCATTGCAGCAGGCGATTGGAATGCAAAGCACCCTTGGTGGGGTAATTCACGAGCATGTACTAGAGGCCGTGCTCTATGCACTGATATGCAAAACTCGGCTCTCTATATTCTGGCTACCGGTGCTCCAACCCATTTCCCTGGTGACGTCTCTCGAACGCCTAGCGCCCCGGACTTCGCAATCTGTCGCGGTGTTCATCCGCAACAGCTCTCCATCGAAACTCTTGTGGACCTTGATTCAGATCATCTGCCGCTATTAATCAAACTTGCTGCCAACGCTGCTGTATATGATAAAAATCGGATACTCCTACATCCATTTGCAAATATAGAGACCTTCCAACGTCGCATTAATATGAAAACTCATCTCGAAATGGAAATCAATACCAAAGAGGATATCGATGAAGCCGTTGAACTGCTCCGCAAGAATATAACAGACGCCGCTAATTTAGCTGCTCCGAGACACGCTGGACGCCGTCAACACCCGCCTGGCGTTTCTCTTGATCCGCAGACAGCGCAGCTTCTGAGGTTGAAGCGTCGTCTACGAAAAAATTATCTTCGAACGCATGATCCAGCTGACAAGGCCCTCTACCGTAATGCTGCTAACAGGCTTAAAGAAGCTTTAAATAATTTAAATCAAAGAAGGATAAATTCCCTTCTTACAAATGTGAGGCCAAATGAAGATGGAAGCCGCAGCCTTTGGCGTCTGACTCAATACTTAAAAAAACCAGCCATTCCAAGTGCTCCGATTCAATCTACCAATGGCCTCTGGTGTCGTTCTGACCGAGCCCGTGCTGAAGCTTTCGCCCATCACCTGGAGGACCGTTTTACTCCTCTTAACCTGAACTCAATTTCTGACGTCGAGGAAACTCTGGAGGCATTATCCACACCGTTTCAACTGGACCTGCCTATACGCCCCATACGTCCTAATGAAATTGTAGATCAAATAAACGTGCTTAAACCCAAAAAAGCACCTGGTCTTGATAAAATTGACGCCAGAGTAGCTAAGGCTCTTCCCATGGCGGGCATACTCGCTCTGACCAAGATATTCAATGCGATTATGCGTCTGGCATATTTCCCAAAGCAGTGGAAATGTGCTCAGATTGTAATGATTCTGAAGCCCTGCCAGCCTCCAACCTCCATCTCGTCTTATCGCCCGATTAGCTTGCTGCCGGTATTCGCGAAAATTTTTGAAAGAATTTTTTTGAGCAGAGTTTTGTCATTATCCAGCGTGACAAGCCTAGTCCCAGCGCACCAATTCGGTTTTCGTCCGAAACATGGCACGCCTGAGCAAATTCACAGAGTGGTGCAGCACATCTTAGACTCCTTCGAGCATCGTCGCTACTGCATGGCAGCTTTCTTGGATGTCAAGCAGGCTTTTGACAGAGTGTGGCACGAAGGGTTGCTACAAAAACTAAAATCAGCCCTTCCTGCTCCCCATTATGAAGTCCTAAAATCATTTCTTGGAAATCGCACTTTCAAAGTTATGGTGAAAGGTGAGCTCTCGGAACGACGGAACATTAAAGCTGGAGTGCCGCAAGGTAGCGTTCTCTCACCATTTTTATTCTCCGTTTTTACTATGGACATGCCGAGCTCGACGGGCAGTTCTGAGCTTATAACGGCAACATATGCTGACGACACTGCTATTCTTTCGTCTTCCTTTAGCGTCCAAATGGCAACTGATGCCTTGCAGAACCAGTTGGACATTATCGCAATTTGGGCAAAACGCTGGAGCATCCAGCTTAACGGTGACAAATCTTCCAGCGTTTTATTTTCGTTAAGGAAAGACCCAAGTCCTGCACTCACCTTAAATGGGGAGATAATTCCAATTAAAACATCGCACCCATACCTTGGCATTCATCTCGACAAAAAACTATGCTGGAAACAGCACATTAAAATAATAACAGCAAGGTGCAGAGCGAAACTTGGCAAAATGGAGTGGCTACTTGGCAGAACCAGCAAGCTGTCCCTTGAAAATAAAAGCATCCTATATAAGAGTATAATAATGCCAGCTTGGTATTATGGCATCCAAGTCTGGGGAACCGCAGCTAAGTCCTATATGAAAAAAATTCAAATTTTGCAAAATAAAACCTTGCGCAAAATTGCTGATGCCCCATGGTACATCCGTAATCGCAACCTTCACAAGGATCTAGGCATTCCTTTTGTGGGTGACTTGTTAAATAAACTTAGCGGCCGTTACGCGGATCGCTTACGATCCCATCCCAATTCTCTTGCATGTGCCCTGGCCGGTCATAGACCAAGAAGACGCCTGAAACGACTCCACCCATATGATCTCAGAAGGCGTGCTTTAACATAGCAACTATGTGTCTTATTAATATTTTATGAGGAAATGTTTAATGTCGCTAAATCAGACTATAATTTTTTTTTTCTAGCAGATTACAAAGACCTGAGTATTTTGTAGATTCAGTCGAATCTTTTTTTTTTGCACATTTTCTTTTTGTAAATATTGTATATATGTATATATGTAGTAATGTAAGCCCTATCACACACCTATATTTAGTGTGTAGCGATTTATTTTTGTATAAATATTGGATTAAAACCTTTTGAATTTTTCGGTTGATTGCCAATAAATAAATATATTCAAAAAAAAAAAAAAAAAAAAAAATTTTTACCATCGCATATTTCGAACTTTTTCCACTTTAATCATTTTCCCTTTTTTTTTCCATTTTAATTTTATTTTATTTTATTTTAACACTGTAGTTTTCTGTCACTTTTCTTTTACTTTTATTTCAAATTGATCTTTAATTTAATTCAACCACTGTCACCTTATATTCTCTTTTTCCTTTCAAAATTATTACAACATTCTTAATTTTTCTCTTCACTTCACCATCGTTTACTCCGTTAACTTTCTCACTGTTTTTTTTACCACTCTGTTATTTCTTCAACTTTAATCTCTTTTCTTTTTTTTTTGATCCATTTAGTTCACTTTTTATTTTTATTTATTATTTATTTAGTTTTATGTTTTCCAACTTTGTTTACTTTTATTTAGTTTAATTAAATTTTATTTAATAGAATTTAGTTTTATTTAACTTTGTTTTAACTTATTCAAACTTTCTTTGATTTCTCTTTAATTGCCTTTTGCACTGCTTATTTTTCGCTTTGCCTTTTTTCCCGTTAAGACGTGGTTTTCGGCTGTACTTTTTTCCATGCGGTTACCGCGATGCTACGTTCTTAAGCCGATTTACATTTTGTCTTTTCTGTCTTGTCCCTATATTTGTTTACGACTTTCGCTATAACTATGTATGTATGTAGTAACTGTCCGAGCGTCACCCACATGTTGCCGAATCTCTGCTAATCTCTTTTGCTCCTTTTTTAACTCTTTCTATTTCTTTTTCTTAACCATCACTCTTTTACTTTTGCTTATGCAAAAACTAAAACTGCAGCTTGACCCATGTATGTTTGTATGCACGTGGTATGACCGTGGGTACTAGTGCTGGAAGTAACATCGATCTTTTATCGATGCATCGATGTTTTTTATTTTTTTCCGATCATCGATATTTTTATTTTGATTTTCGATTGTCGACCAAATCCTATTAAGGACAAAATATGGACAATCAACGGCATACACGTCGCTTTTTTAGAAAAAAAAAAAAAGAAATCTCAAAAGATCCGAAATAGTAGGGTTGACTCAATTTTGGCACTTCGATAATATTTTAATGTCGAAAACTTAGATTTAAAGCATGTGACCGTTGAACTACTGGAAGGTAATACCTTTTAAAGTTTAGCAAGGCTGGCAATCTAGTGAGCGATAAGCGGAGTTCGCTTGAATCAAAAAACGTTGACATGATTTTATTTCGGATTCGGCTGTTCAGAATCCATAAGGAATGCCTCTGTCACCTGTTAAGTTTACACCACTTTTTTGTGGCCTGTATTATCTTGTGCTTTCGTTGTATAACCTTTTGGATTGTTATTTATTATTTCTTTGCTTATTTTTCTATGAAATGTAATTAATTTTGAAATGTATGTTATGAAAATATAGTTATCTCTTGGTTTGTTTGTTAACTCCATTTTATTATTTGAAAATACTTACATTACCAAACCAACAGATGGCCCACTCTGAATCAATTTAAGCATTCAAAAAATGGCCGCCACATGTACTTCGATGTATCGAAACATCGATGTATCGAAGTTAAAAATATCGAAAACATCGATGTTGGCTAACATGTTGGCTAACATCGATGTTTCTCCAGCACTAGTGGGTACCCTTAGCGGGGCTTTACTCCGCTATATATAAAAATATGCCTACGTGTGCATCAGAGTCCCTGCTCGGGCGCCATTTGTAAGGAAGTTCTGGTGCTGGGGTATAACTCAGTCAGAACCAGGGCCAACTTACAACTAATTTGTAAATTTGCTGAGACACTGGGCAGTGTAGGGGGATTAGCAGTCACACTACACCACACGTGCATACATACCATTTCTATACCTTAACGATTCCCTTCGGCTTTTGCTAAAAATAACATTTACTACTGTGTGCTCTCGTATGATCGCCACAGACTACGTCAATGGGCACAGCCCGAGTGATCGTATCTAGGCTCGATTAAAGTAGGGGTTTGTGGCTGGCAGGCGACTAAAATTCAAACATTATTGTGGCGAGGCTAGGTAGCCTCGTTACAATAGCCAACATTTTAGTAGCGTCTAAAATCATCATCTGGGACGAATGCACAATGGCACACAAACGCGCATTGGAAGCACTGGACAGAACACTGAAAGATCTGCGCAATGATTCGAGATGTTTTGGAGGCGCAATGCTTTTATTGTCTGGCGATTTCCGGCAAACACTGCCAATCATTCCAAGTTCGACTGCTGCCGGAGAAATAAACGCTTACCTCAAATCATCTTATCTGTGGCGCTATGTGAAGAAATTGCAGCTAACAGCAAATATGAGAGTTGCTTTGCTGAACGATTTATCTGCACAAGATTTTTCAAAGAAATTGCTGACTCTTGGTAATGGCCGTGTTCCTGTCGATGAATCGAGTAGATTGATTTCATTTCCTCTGAACTTTTGCACTTTTTCCTCATCGAAAGACGAGCTCATCAGCAAAGTATTCCCGAACATAGTTGCTAACCATAAAAATAACGAATGGTTGAGTGTGCAAGTAATTTTAGCGGCTAAAAATAAAGATGTAGATGATTTAAGCTTTGTAATACAGAATCAAATTGTTGGTACTTTGTATTCATTCAAATCTATTGACTGTAAACGAAAACGAAGCCACCAAATATCCAACTGAATTTTTAAACTCCTTGGATATGTCTGGCTTACCACCGCACAATTTAAAACTAAAGGATGGCGTTTGGTGGTAAGAAAAATGATGATGAATTTGATTCACGCGACGATACTCGAAGGAAAATTTAAAGGTGAGGAAGCTCTGATTCCGAGAATTCCGATGATTCCAAAGGATATGTCCCCTTAGTCTTGCACCTAATAACAAAACCAAAAATATCGTATATCAAAAGGTGCTTCAAGTCTAACCCATTACTATTTGATTTTCGTACTTTTATTAAAATAAATTTAAAGTAATATAGCTATTTAGGTTTGTTGTTTTAATTTTTATGAATGATGTACATTGTACATCGCACATCTTACATCGTACATGGCACATCTTACATTGTACATCGTGCGTCATGATTCTATGTCCGCCAAAGAGGGACATCCCACTCTAAAATTGTTCCAAATTTCACAAAATCGAGATCTGTTTGAACTTATGATGCCAATGACTCAGATTTTTCCTGATTGTGCAGAAATCCGTAACTCAGTATGCTAAGGGATTCCTTTGTCAAAATGGCATATTTTTTTGGTCCTATCAAGTTATTGAAAACGAGGAACTGTTTGCACTACCATAGGCCCACCGAGCTAATGTGTGTCCCGATATGCATCTAAGGCAGTGGTCGGCACGAAATACGCTCACATTTTAGCTTGCGTTTGTGTGAGTGGTGTTGTGATACATGCATCGGCATTGCTGTCTCGTTTCTGTTGCTGCGCACACAAGTGCAGGCGACGTGTACATGTACTGTACGTGTGTCTTTCTGCTTAAAAGAATTGAAGAGAGCACTTTTGCCAGTTCCTCCACGTGTCTAGCATTAATTATAAGTCCTTTGTCAATTTCTTAGGCTGACACTCTTAGCAGTGTTGCTTTCATTTGACGCCTTAGGGCAGCAGTATAACAAGCTCTCATCTCATGGCTTCTGTAGCTTAAGGTCACCTTGGACGGAGGTAATCGCACTGTTCTTAGTAACTGTCATGCAAGATCTTCATATGAATGAACGTCTCGTCCGTACCGAAATGCACATCTTTTGGTAACAATGGCTGTTTTCCTAAAACCCGATTGGATCCAACTTTAAAAAAAAAACCATGAAGGGAACCGATTCCAGGCTGGAGTTCACGTGCACACGCACGTACGCTACAGTTTTATTTACAAAAACGATTATAAATCAAAAATCTTTTAAAGCAATTATCGGTATAAGAAATTAAACAAAATACATGTTCACAAATTTAGTCCAGCGTCTTTAAAAAAAAAATTCCGCCAGCAGTTTCATCTTCATTTAAGATAAACAAAAACGGTCTGTCTAGCCTTTTTCTTCCTACGTTGCTTTTTTTGACGCTTTGAGTATCAGGTTATATAAATTAATCTTATATTTTAGCCAAGGGCATTAGATTGAGGTCAATTTGGTTGCCTAGCATTATTAATCAATTCACCCTCGCTTTGGCTATGCATGTCGTCTAACCACAGTCTATTCTAAGGCACAACAGCTCTCTTTTGCATCATCTCAGAAGGATGCTTTCGATGAACTGGGTATCACTCCTTGGCTTTCATCCGTTTGCTTCGGACTCTTGAGCCTCCCGCCTCTCTCTCTCGCAGCGCCTTAGGTCGCCTTGGACGGCGATGATGATATGGCTCATCCTTTTCCACGTGCTGTAATTTTCCAGCATACACTCCAACAGGTACTCCGGGGGTGGAGGTGAGCCCACTATGGTCCTATATCTCGGGCATTCGTATAGGACGTGCTCTACATCTTCTTTTTTGTTGAGACACACAGGACAGAAAGGGGTGTCTTCATGTCTAAATCTGTACAGGTATTCCCTGTAGCCGCCATGACCTGTAAGAAACTGGGTGAGGTGGTAATTTACCTGTCGTCCATGTCTACCAATCCATTGAGCCACATTCGGAATTAGCCTCTGCGTCCATCTTCCTTTTATGGACGTGTCCCATCTGGCTTGCCAAGCTGCTATCGACGCATCTCTTTGAATCCTCCGCGCGTCTGCCATGTTGGTGGAAGCTCCACCTGCTGTACGAATGGCATAGATAGCTTTCATCTCCTTTGCTAAGATATCGACTGGTATCATATTTGCAAGTACCAGGGCAGCATCCTCCGAAATTGTCCTAAATCCTGAGATCACGCGTAGGGCGCTTAGCCGGTAAGGCGCTGCCAACTTCCTCCGGAGCTCCTGAATATCCAGCGCCGCCACCCATACTGGTGCCGCATACAGTAGAATGGAAGCCACTACTCTAGAAAGTAGTTGCAGCTTGCCCGCCTTGGGCCCTCCGATATTGGGTAGCATTCGGGACAGAGCGGCCTGCCTACTTGCTGCTTTGCTACTGGCGTATTCGATGTGGGGCCGGAAATTCAGCCTGTTATCAAGCATGACTCCCAGATAGCGTATATGTGGTTTTGACCGGACCGATACATTGCCGATTTGTATGGTCACGAACTCGATCGATTTCCTGCTCGAAATAAGCACAGCCTCCGTCTTGTGTTCAGCTAGTTCCAGACCCGCACCCTCTAGCCAATTTCCAATTACTGCAATCGAGTTGTTAGCCGCTCTTTCTACATCTTGTAGGTGCTTTGCTACCACCACTAACGCCAGGTCATCTGCAAATCCGATAAGTTTGCATCTTTGAGGAAGGCAGAGTCTCAAAACTTCGTCGTATGCTATGTTCCACAGTAGAGGTCCCAGGACCGACCCTTGTGGAACGCCGGCCGATACTTTGTAGCGCATTGGTCCAGCGTCCAGGTAGCTCCATACGGGCGCCCCATCTCCATCTTGTCCCCTCGATAGCTTTTGACGCAGTGTCTACCACGGCTTTGATTGCGTCTACGGTGGATCGAGCTTTCCGAAATCCGTATTGGGAGCTTGAGAGTGCACCCCTTTCTTCCGCAGCATCCAGTAGCCTGCTGTAAATGATCCGCTCGAGAGCCTTTCCTATTGAGTCCAGAAGGCAAATTGGCCTGTATCCAGAAGGGTCGTCTGCCGATCCGCCTCCTTTGGGAAGTAGAATTAATTTCTGAACCTTCCACTGTCTTGGAAAAATACCCTCTTGTAGGCATCGCGTGAACAATTCCGCGAAGGCCTGTGGCCTAGTTACGATAGCTAGTTTAAGGGCCATATTTGGGTGCCATCCGGCCCTGGTGTCTTTTTGTCTCCTATTCTTTTGCCAGCTGCTATGACTTCCTCTAGGGTTACTGGGTCTATCCTCTCCATCCTGGGGTTCACGATGATCAGCTCCAGCAGAGGATGCCGAGGGAACAGCGTCTCAACAATTCTGCGGAGTACAATGGGACATGTGACCCTAACTGCTGATGGGCTCCTCATCTTTTTTGTGACAACTTTGTAGGCGGTGCCCCATGGATTTACATCAGCCTCCTTGCAAATCTATTTGAAGCAGTCAGCCTTGCTGCTTCGAATGGCCGTCTTTAGGGATTGTCTTGCCTTTCGAAAGTCTTCGAGCCTCTCCTGAAATTCTGGGCGGTTTCTTGCCCTCTGTGATCGACGCCTAGCCTGTAAGCACGCTTTTCGTAGCTGGCAAATTTCATCAGTCCACCAGTATAATGGCGCGCCGCGTTTTGACGGTTTTCTTCTTGGCATGGATGCGTCACACGCCTCAGCATGCCGCTGAGTCACGTGTTGAGCTACCTGATCCACCGTTCCTTGGTTTCCTTCGTCGAATTGCAGCTGAAAAATCATAAGAGTTTTTATGATAAGAATTGAATAATGATAATAATAATGTTTAAATTATAATTTATTGCGAGAACAAGATAACAATGACGACAACGGAAAGATGTATGTACGCTCGCATGTAATATTGATCGACAACTAAACTTAGCCTAATTTCATATTTATCTCTTAAGTCTAGCTTATACTACCACGGTGAAGCGGGGCGAAATTGCAAAGAGCGATGAAAGCTTTATTGGCTCCCGCTCTCACTTACACTAGACTTCATAAAAATGACAATAAGTATCTGATTACTTAAAATAAAATAAGCGATTTGCGCCAACACCGGCCCCGTTGAAAGGCTGAAGAAGCCTTTAAATAATTACAATGGCGCAAAAAATGGGGACATCGAAATGGGCGTTTGCTAGTCATCGAAGACGCTGAATATGCCCTGACCGGTGCCAACTGTCCTGGAAATGCTGCCTTTGCACGTGATTCTGTGGCCATTTTCGTCAACAATGTTGTGAAGTTGATGATGTAGGTCAACAATGCCTCAAACTATTCAGACTCTTCTGGTCCGGAGTCCAAATTGCAAGAGGTGCAATCCGAGAATCTTGGAAAATCATTAAAAGAATGTTAGTAAAATCGATATTGTGTTCCAAATGAACCGCTTTGGACGCAAATATTTTATCTTGTGCTATCGATTTGTGTAGAGGTTTTCCAATTATTCTTAAAACCTTACTGATAGGGCCACAAACATAAACGCCACATGATCAAAATGGGCGGAGCGCTCGGAGCTGATCTGCTGGCAAATTTTCCATGATTTGCGTCAGCAGGCGAGGTTTGCATTTATAGCAACGGATGCAATATCGCGCTGTCCGATGACAGACCTCCTGAGCGTTGAGAAGGAACAAACGCTCTTCGAAAATGCTCACGAGGGCTCTAAGGCCAGAATTAAAGTTTGTTTTTTTAAGGTACCTGACGTAGCTTCGACCAAATTGGGAGCATTTTGTCCGTGATGAAAGAAATTTCGCATCATTTGTGATAGGAGCGTTTAAAAGTCTGCCCCATACCCGCAACAACGAAAATACAATTTGCATATTTAAGTATAGATTGAGAGACTGCAAACTCAGACCCATTAATAAGGCGCTCTTACGAACACTCTCAATCTCTTCTCGAAATTTTAAAGCTTGAAAAATTGTAAAGATTCTTTCAAATGCTTTTTTGCGCTCTAATGCCGTAGGATAAAAGTTAAAATTGAAAGATTTGTCTGCAAGAAGATGAGCGACACGCTTCTCAAACCTTGGAAAGGTGTTCATCTTGAGGGGCGCTACTTTTGATTTCGATATGAGTAAAGAAATACGAAAACCTTCTACAGTGCTATCTGAATCTGACTCTAAAATCGTTATCGGCTTGACTGTGCTTTTGGATGCGGAGATGTCAGAACTGTTCGAGTGCCACTTTGTTAACTCGAACTCTGCATTCAGCAAAGTCTGATTCGCTTCAGACTTAATTGTCTTCAGCTTCTCGACGCATTCAGCACCAGTCGACGTAATATCCAAGTTAAAACTATGCCGGATAACGTCAGTAGCTTTTGGGTGGGATGCCTTAATAATCTCACTCAGCTTTCTTAAACACCGTGAATCGAGAAATGGAATAGGCGCAGTGCCGTAAGTGTTGGTGTTTAACCTGAAAATTTTCGAAGAGTCAGATAAATATCTTTGAAATCTTCCTAACGGCAATACTTGCATATTCTCAGAGGAATTTTTCTCACATATCTGTTGTTTTAGAGCTGCCTTAGTTGGAGATGGCAACTCTTTAACTGAGCAAAACTTCTGCAATGGCTTATCAATCGAGGTCAAGTGCTCTTTATGACGACTCTGATTGATAGCAATATCTTTACTGGGAGCTCTACTTGAATCGTATCTTCCAGATACAATCCAACCAAGACGGGTATTTTGCAGGATTGGGCAGTTGGGGCCTTGCTTAATTTGGCCAACAGATAGGAGTTCGAAAAAGGTTTCGGCACCTATGAACTTGAAATTCTGGGGTACGTTCCAGCCAGTTACATTAATTGGTTCATTCGGCTGGCACCCAGAAATTGAGTCGATAATACATAAATCGATAGGAAACTCACTGCAATTGACTTGCGACTTCACCATTGTTTTCATCTTTTTCTTAACTTGGGCATTGGAATTACCAATTCCAAGTAAGTTGATGGACGATTCATCTCTACGCAATTGCAACTTTTGAGCAAGTTCTTCCGTTACATTCACCAGATATTGTTTTGACACTAACGATGGATGTTGCCAGGATCACTTTATCCGAAGCAGTCGCATGCATAACATGTGATGTGGATGGTTGATCCTGAGCGGAGTGAATCGGTGGTGGTAACGCTCGACTTCCATTTACGACAGAGTAAACATGTAGAAATGAATGGTGTGAACGATTGCATACACGACACCGGCTACCATGACATTTGGTAACTGTGTGACCCGTCCGAAGGCAATTGATGCACAGGGGAGCTATTTTTGCGAACTCGAACCGCTGTGGCACAGTAAGTGCAGAAAATGCATCACATCTATTAATAATGTGCTCTTCGGAATTACAATATGGGCATCTCTGGGTGTTTCTGTCGGTATAAGGCTGAGCCGCAGAACACGAAAATGAGCTACGATTATATTTGGTTACAGCTTTGGAGTTAGATCTAACGACATCACTTGTCGCTTTTGCCGATTCAGCAGCCGATAAATGCTGGTATCGGCGATCTAACGCTGTTTCGCAATCAGTCCAGAGTGGAATGCGGGAATAATCGAGCTGTTCTTCCCATTTTTGTTTAGTTCTGGTGTCAACTTTGCTCATGACTAGGTGTATTAAAATTGCGTTTGAGATTTTTCGATCGTCAGCAATCGAAAGTAACGAACCATAAATAGCAGAAGTCGTGTCAATCAGGAACCTCAACGAAGCTGCTGAGGGCTGACAAATTTTGGGCAGACTAAAAAGAGCGGAAATATTTTCCGTGAAAATGAGACAATCATTGTCATACACTCTTTTTAGAGCAGCAAAGGCTTTGCTATAATTTTCTCCGGTTACTTGGAATGCTCTTACGGTTCCTAGAGCTTCACCGGAGAGACACGAAATCAAATGATTAAACTTCTCGATGGATTTATCATTATCAACGAGAGTCTCAAACAAGCCAATAAAATTCTTGAACTCTGAGTATTTACCGCTGAACTGTGGTAGAGCTAACAGAGGCAGGCGAGCATGTGAGGGCGCTGCTGCGCTGACTGACTGTCTAACTTGGCCTTTGACTTTTCCACACATAGATCCTCGAGTTGATCTCTGTAGTCGTCATCAGCATCAATAGCTTCAATGCGACTCTGATACGCATAAGCATTATCTATGTGTGTATTTATAAGCTCTAGCATACAATTTAATTCCCCTAGAATTTTTGGAATTAAATTCTTTATTAGTTTTGTCTTGAGTCTTAATATGCTCTTTACGCAAGTATTCAACTTTCTTTTATTTTCCTCAAGAGCCATAATGTATTGGAAAATAATGTGTGTTTATAAAAGAAAGGAGCGAAAATTATGTTAACTGTCCTGGAAATGCTGCCTTTGCACGTGATTCTGTGGCCATTTTCGTCAACAATGTTGTGAAGTTGATGATGTAGGTCAACAATGCCTCAAACTATTCAGACTCTTCTGGTCCGGAGTCCAAATTGCAAGAGGTGCAATCCGAGAATCTTGGAAAATCATTAAAAGAATGTTAGTAAAATCGATATTGTGTTCCAAATGAACCGCTTTGGACGCAAATATTTTATCTTGTGCTATCGATTTGTGTAGAGGTTTTCCAATTATTCTTAAAACCTTACTGATAGGGCCACAAACATAAACGCCACATGATGAAAATGGGCGGAGCGCTCGGAGCTGATCTGCTGGCAAATTTTCCATGATTTGCGTCAGCAGGCGAGGTTTGCATTTATAGCAACGGATGCAATATCGCGCTGTCCGATGACAGACCTCCTGAGCGTTGAGAAGGAACAAACGCTCTTCGAAAATGCTCACGAGGGCTCTAAGGCCAGAATTAAAGTTTGTTTTTTTAAGGTACCTGACGTAGCTTCGACCAAATTGGGAGCATTTTGTCCGTGATGAAAGAAATTTCGCATCATTTGTGATAGGAGCGTTTAAAAGTCTGCCCCATACCCGCAACAACGAAAATACAATTTGCATATTTAAGTATAGATTGAGAGACTGCAAACTCAGACCCATTAATAAGGCGCTCTTACGAACACTCTCAATCTCTTCTCGAAATTTTAAAGCTTGAAAAATTGTAAAGATTCTTTCTAATGCTTTTTTGCGCTCTAATGCCGTAGGATAAAAGTTAAAATTGAAAGATTTGTCTGCAAGAAGATGAGCGACACGCTTCTCAAACCTTGGAAAGGTGTTCATCTTGAGGGGCGCTACTTTTGATTTCGATATGAGTAAAGAAATACGAAAACCTTCTACAGTGCTATCTGAATCTGACTCTAAAATCGTTATCGGCTTGACTGTGCTTTTGGATGCGGAGATGTCAGAACTGTTCGAGTGCCACTTTGTTAACTCGAACTCTGCATTCAGCAAAGTCTGATTCGCTTCAGACTTAATTGTCTTCAGCTTCTCGACGCATTCAGCACCAGTCGACGTAATATCCAAGTTAAAACTATGCCGGATAACGTCAGTAGCTTTTGGGTGGGATGCCTTAATAATCTCACTCAGCTTTCTTAAACACCGTGAATCGAGAAATGGAATAGGCGCAGTGCCGTAAGTGTTGGTGTTTAACCTGAAAATTTTCGAAGAGTCAGATAAATATCTTTGAAATCTTCCTAACGGCAATACTTGCATATTCTCAGAGGAATTTTTCTCACATATCTGTTGTTTTAGAGCTGCCTTAGTTGGAGATGGCAACTCTTTAACTGAGCAAAACTTCTGCAATGGCTTATCAATCGAGGTCAAGTGCTCTTTATGACGACTCTGATTGATAGCAATATCTTTACTGGGAGCTCTACTTGAATCGTATCTTCCAGATACAATCCAACCAAGACGGGTATTTTGCAGGATTGGGCAGTTGGGGCCTTGCTTAATTTGGCCAACAGATAGGAGTTCGAAAAAGGTTTCGGCACCTATGAACTTGAAATTCTGGGGTACGTTCCAGCCAGTTACATTAATTGGTTCATTCGGCTGGCACCCAGAAATTGAGTCGATAATACATAAATCGATAGGAAACTCACTGCAATTGACTTGCGACTTCACCATTGTTTTCATCTTTTTCTTAACTTGGGCATTGGAATTACCAATTCCAAGTAAGTTGATGGACGATTCATCTCTACGCAATTGCAACTTTTGAGCAAGTTCTTCCGTTACATTCACCAGATATTGTTTTGACACTAACGATGGATGTTGCCAGGATCACTTTATCCGAAGCAGTCGCATGCATAACATGTGATGTGGATGGTTGATCCTGAGCGGAGTGAATCGGTGGTGGTAACGCTCGACTTCCATTTACGACAGAGTAAACATGTAGAAATGAATGGTGTGAACGATTGCATACACGACACCGGCTACCATGACATTTGGTAACTGTGTGACCCGTCCGAAGGCAATTGATGCACAGTAAGTGCACAGTGGCACAGTAAGTGCAGAAAATGCATCACATCTATTAATAATGTGCTCTGGGTGTTTCTGTCGGTATAAGGCTGAGCCGCAGAACACGAAAATGAGCTACGATTATATTTGGTTACAGCTTTGGAGTTAGATCTAACGACATCACTTGTCGCTTTTGCCGATTCAGCAGCCGATAAATGCTGGTATCGGCGATCTAACGCTGTTTCGCAATCAGTCCAGAGTGGAATGCGGGAATAATCGAGCTGTTCTTCCCATTTTTGTGCCGGACCAACTTGGTGTAGGGCAGTGAATCTCTTATACTACAGCTGAGCTTAAGCGCGCCAACAACGAGAGAGCGAACAACAACAACACTGCAGCAGCCGTTAGAAGTAAAGCGTTGTTGGTATGTATGTACTTATGTATGTGCGTATGTATGATTAGTATGTGCGCTTAAGCTTCGCAGCTGTAATATGTATATACAATGCGAGCGATCGAAAAGAGTGTAGTGGGCGACAAAGTAAAGAGCAGCTGACTAAAACTTAGCAATTAGCAATTAATTGTAAATTACAAGTCAGTGCTGCCGAAAAGAAATGCAACTTTATATGCTTAAGTGCAGCATGCAAATATTAAAAAACACAAATGAGACCAATGTAATGAAATGTTATAGCATATTGTGCAGATATTTTGCAAATATAAATTATTTATTTAATTTAACAAAAATCGCACAATTGCGAAACAGGCGGTTCAAATGGTTAGTAAATAATATTATCATGCAATTAATAATTTCAAACGCTCTACTATTACATATGTGCCAAGAATTGAAAGCGTTATGCTCATAAGTAACAGCAACAACTAAACCAAAAATTTTATAAAAATTTGGGCTTTCAATTTTTAGCACAGTACCTTATGTTTTTGGTGTGGATATTGATATGCAGCTGCCACTTTCCTTTTTCAATCCAAGAGGTTGCAGGGCATCCAAATTGCAGTAGCAGCGAAAGGCGGCAAAAATAGGCGCAATTTTATATTTTAGCGCGGCAGACGCGAGTAATTTATTTGTTTTTATTTTGAATTAAAGCAATTCGCGATCACGGCCAAAATGACACAAAAATGTAATTTGTTAAATATTTGAAATATTTGTGCGTGTTTGTTAATTATTAATTTGGTGGTTGTTTTTTGATTTTGTAGTTGTTGTTTTGAGGAGACACTATTTTGTGCCACCTTTGGCCAAATTATAAAAAATATTTGATTTAATATAATAAGCCGGTCTAATTAATATACACGTGCGTATTTATTGCGTGATCTGTTTGGAATAGATCGAGCTAGCGCAAGCAGCAGCAGCTGCATGCGAAAGCTCGACTTGAGCGAAAGAGAAAGAGAGTAATAAACAAAAGCTCCCGCTTGACTGAGTTCTAACGCAGTAGAACAAAGCGTAGAGCACGATTAAAGAGAATATGCAACAAGTGCATTTACATATGTGATGAATGTGTTTAGTTATTGTTATGTTATGTATTAGTTATTGGAATGTTATGTGTTTGTTATGTTCTGCTCCCGACATGCACCCCCCGTTGGAAGGGTCACGCTTTCAACCGATGTGGTTTCCAAGGGCAGAACAGCGATTTTGTTGACAGCTCTCTTTATCAAGCCGGTTGCAGTCCTGATGATTGCGACTCGCACAACGCTGTCTTTGCCAGGGATGACGCTGTCGATTTTGCGTAGGTGCCATTTGAGTGGAGGAAGGTTGTCTTCTTTTAGTAGAACAATGACGCCCGGTTCCAGGTTTGGAACTGAAGAGCGCCATTTTCCGCGCTCCTGAAGAAGCGATAAGTAGCTCGTACTCCATTTGTGCCAAAACATTTGCTGCATTTGGCACACACGTTGCCAACGACTTAGGCGATCGGTGTTCAAGTGCGTAACGTCTGGCTCCTCGATTGTGGTGAACGCTGAACCAATGAGGAAGTGCCCAGGCGTTAGTACCTCTAGGTCGTCAGGATTTTCTGTAATGGAACAAAGAGGTCGTGAGTTCAACATGGCAGATATTTCGCATGTAAGAGTTCGCAGTTCATGGAATGTTAGCACAGTAGTTCCAATGACGCGGTAGAAATGATATTTGGCTGCTTTGACGGCGGCCTCCCATAAACCACCAAAATGTGGCGATCCCGGTGGGATAAAGTGCCAAGTCAATCCAATAGATTGGCATGCGTTGTTAAGATCGGGTTTTTGGGGGACGCTAAGAAACAGTTGACGCAGTTCTTGCAACTCATTTTTCGCTCCAATGAAATTTGTCGCGTTATCCGACCAAATGGAGTTGGGTTTGCCTCTGATGCTGATAAAGCGTTTCAGAGCGGCGATAAACGACGGCGTGGATAGGTCTTCTACTACTTCCAAGTGCGAAGCCTTTGTTGCGAAGCAAACGAATATAGATATGTAGCATTTTATGGGCGCTTTGTTTCTGGTTTCAGCCTTACAGTAGAATGGCCCACAAAAGTCTACTCCGGTAGTGTGAAATGGTCGACTTGGTTTAACACGATGCTCTGGTAATGGTGCCATTATGTGTTCGTATACTTTAGGCTTCATGCGAAAGCAGCGTTTACATTTGTTGAAGATGGAAGCAACGGCCTTGCGCCCTCCAATGGCCCATAATCTCTGCCTTAAGGCAGCAAGCAAACTCTTTGGTCCAGCGTGTAGAAATTTGTGCTGAAAAAACGTAATGATTGCACGGGTGACTGGATGATGTTTTGGCAATAGCATGGGATGCCTAGCATCGTAGTCCAAGAATGAGTTTTGAAGCCGTCCGCCTACTCGAATTACTCCTTCCGAGTCCATAATGGGATTGAGCGATGACAGCTTACTTTTAGGTGAGATTTGCTTGTTGTTGAGTAATGCTTTGTACTCATCAGTGAAATGCACCTGCTGAATGGCTCTGATGAGTAAAAGTGTGCCTCGTTTGATGTCTTCTACTGTAAGGGGTCCTGTTCGGCGAGGATGATCCTTATGTTTTAGCAGTAGAAAACGATAAATGTATGCGAAGACACGTTGGAGTTTTCCAAATGAATTTTGGAACTTGCAGTCGAATGAGATATCCTATTTGTTAGATAACACGAAGACTTGACGGCGTCTTTCAGGTAGATCCAAGATAGGCTCCAAGCTTGCAGGCCAATTGTTGCTGCTTGAGCACAGGAACGAGGGCCCCTGACGCCAGAGACTTGATTCCAACAGCTCTATTGGAGTACAACCACGCGACAGGATATCTGCAGGATTCAACTGGGAAGGCACATGGTGCCAAATCATCCCTTTGGTTAGCTCCTGGATCTGCGCAACCCTGTTGGATACAAAAACATTAAAATTTGATGGCGATTCACGTATCCAAGAGAGGACTATGGTTGAGTCTGACCAACAATGAAAAGCGCAACTGAACGGTACGCTTTGAGCAATGTTAGCAATGAGTTCAGCAAGTAAGTGTGCCGCTGCTAATTCCAATTTGGGAATCGTGAGTGTTTTTAAAGGAGACACTCTTGATTTTGAACACAGTAAATGTGACGTAAAGGTTCCAGCTAATTCAGACCGTACGTAAAGGCAAGCACCATAAGCAGATATGCTCGCATCACAAAACGCATGGATTTCCCATGTTGCGTGAGGCAGCATGACAAAGCGAGGAAATTTTAGTGAGCGAACTGCTGAGATCTGAGATATGAGATCGGTCCACGTAGATTGCATGGCTTGAGGCAAAGTTTCGTCCCAACTCAGCTTTTCTTTCCACAAGGCTTGAAGAAATATCTTGAGCTTGGTGATGATTGGCGATATTAGTCCGAGTGGATCGTAGAATCTGGCAATGCTTGAGAGAATGGTGCGCTTAGTGGTTGGCCCATTTAGCAAGATATGCGTAAAATTGAATAGAAGATCATCGGAGATTGGGTTCCAAGCCAATCCGAGAGCCTTAGCTATGTCAGTGCCGTCGTTGAATTTGAGCAATTGCTCACGGTTCGTTGGAGCACCATTTTTGAATGGGAAAATGGCCTCTTTGCAACAACTCCTTTACTTCTCGCCTGATTTGAGAGACTTCTTCGATTGTATCACCGCCAGAGATAAGATCATCGACGTAGAAGTCCCTGCGAATGATTTTAGATGCTAATGGAAGCTTAGCTTCTTCGTCGTAGGCCAGCTGATGCATGGAGCGGATAGCTAAAAATGCAGCAGGCTTTGTGCCGTATGTCACTGTGTCCAAGGTATACACTTTGACATCATCCTCAGGATTGTATCGCCAGAGAATACATTGAAGAAGCTCATCAGGATGAGTCATACGGACGCAGCGGTACATTTTGCATATGTCTCCACATAATGCAACTTTGAAAAAACGAAAGCGAAGTAGCGTGATGAATATTTTTGGTTGTATGGATGGGCCTGCCAGCAATAAATCGTTTAATGATGAACCTGATGTGGATTTTGCTGAGCCATCAAAGACAACGCGTAATTTTGTTGTAGTGCTATCCAGTTTGTGGACGCAATGATGTGGCAAGAAGTATTGAGGAAAGTTTGATTGCTTAGATGATAGCGACATATGACCTAAGTCTACATATTCTTGAAGAAATGCTGAATATTGCTGCTTAAGCGAGGGATTTTTAGCGAGTTTGCCTTCAAGAGATTTAAGTCGGCGTAAAGCACGATCGTATGAGTCTCCGAGGGCATCAAAGTTGATTTTTGCGGGAAGACGTACAGAATATTGCCTCGATTCGAGGCGCGAGTACCCCTTTAGGAACAACTGTTCGCGTTGTGCGTCCTCATCTGAAATGGATGGCGAGGCACCGAAGCAACTGTCGATTTCCCAAAATTGTTTGACGATTTTGGACAAGTTATCCATATCTGGTTGCCGGCTCGGCTCCTTGGCTAGAGTGGCCAATGCTAGATGTTTGCCCTTTGTGCCTGACAGGCTACCAGACACAATCCAACCGAGCCTGGTTTTTTGGAGCAATGGTAGTTGGTTTGCTACGCGAATTTGCCCAATACAAAGAATATTAAAAAATAGGCTTTCGCCTAAAAGTAAATCTATTCGCTGTCGCTTGTAGAAAAGTGGATCAGCGAGAGAAATGTTGTTTGGTATTTTCCAATCAGTTGTATTTATATCAAAGTGCGGTTGATAGTCAGTTATAGTGTGTGTTATGACCGCAGCAAAGGAAGCACGATAGCTTGCATTGTAGGACTGAGCAGAAATATCAACCGATTTATCAGAAGAAAGAGATGGTTCCCCTATGCCTGATATAGCGATGTTTGCGCGATAGGGTTTAAGCTGAAGCTGATTGGCAAAACGAGATGTGATGAAATTTATCTGTGATGCGGAGTCGAGTAATGCGCGGCATGGTACCCAGACGCCCGATCGATTTTGAATATATACAATAGCAGTAGCAAGCAGCACGTAATCGGTCTGATTGGTTTTAGGTGGAGACGAGGTTGTAGAGATAAGCGTAGCCGAAGATTGAGTTTGAGTGGCAATAATAGACGTAGGTTGAGAAACCAGCGGTGTAGCAACGAATTATGCTTTGCCGAGCAGTGCTTGCAGTGCCCTGATTTGCAATGCTGCAAGCTGTGGCCTTTGCGCAGGCAGTTTAGGCAAAGATGCAATCTTTTTATTTCTTTATATCGCAGATTGGGAGACAAGCTTAAGAATCGTGGGCACCTTGATATATAATGGTCTTTAGCATCACAAAACGTGCATGCTACTGAGCTATTATTTGTTACAATAAACGAGCTATGCTGAGATTTATTCGAGGATTTGCCCACCTGTTGGCTAGGTGTATTTTTTACCGTAGCGCATTCCAAATTTTACATCGTGCGGCATCTCTTCTCTAAGAATGATGACATGTCGTCCCATCTAGGCAATTTATTCTTTGGCAATGCTTCTTCCCATCTCTCGAATGTGGTTGATCCAGCTTGGATGCGATGAGGTGTATGAGCAGTCCATCTGCAAGCTCCGGAGTTGTTGCCATTGTTTTCAGTGCACGTAAATGTGAATTTATGTTGTCGCTCAACGCCCGTAAACTGCTAGCAGATCCTTTCTCAACACCTGCGAAACCAAATATAGACCGAACGTGTGCCTGGAAATGAAGAAGTTTATTATCAAATCGACTAATTAATAATATCAACGCCTTATCGTAGTTCGCTTCAGTTGGCTCTAGCGAACGTATTGTGTCCAACGCGGCGCCGTCCAAACAAGCGCGTAAATGCTGGAACTTTTCCACCTTGCTGAGATCCTCGTCATTGCCAATGACTGTGTTGTACATAGCATAAAAATCAAGCCAATCTATGTAAGCGCCAGAAAAACGTGGTAACTGCAACTCTGGCAAGCGAGACTTCCGCGCTGGAAGCCTAAATATAATGCTGTGGTCATCAGTGTTGGGTTGCATAGCAGTAGAATGTGAAACGGCAGCTCTGCGTTGGTTTTCAAGCTCGCGGACGAGGATAGACTCAACCTTCCAGTACATCTTGGCAAAGTCTACTCGTGCATCGCTATTGAATTCTGAAAAATCTAGCTTCTCAAGACTAGACTGTGCGCCGTCAAAATCAGCGTTCATGCGCTCAGCACATTTTAAGCGAACCTGTAAGTCAGCTTCGTCGAAGTGGCTCAAATCCTGTGCGGACAAATTTTCGTTCATTGCCACTAACTGCCTTGATATGGAGTTAGTTTTTGCTTTAAGAAAGTCAATTTCATTTGAGGTAGCACATTTTTTACTGCTGATGTTTCAGCGCTGATTGAGTCCGACGTATTTTCAGGCATTATTGAATGCTGTTTAAATCACTGCACAAACTAATTGTAGTAGCAAAGCCAATAAAGTGGATGTAAATTATAAAACTGAGGTTATGCTCAGACTATTATATATTTTTTTTTTTTATTGTATTTGATACGATGATGTATATATGATGATATATATAACACGCGATACAGTTATATATGTTTATGTAATAAGCGAAACCGTTTTGTGTAAGCACATGCGTATGCCTACAAATATGTGTGTAATTTGCACGAGTTTTGTTTGTGTTAATGTTTAATGATACCGAATTGCACCACTAACGCGAATATGTAATTATTGTATACCGAATTGTAACAATATTGCGAACCGAAACCAAACAGATCACGTCGTTTAGTTTTATATGTATTAGTTATTGGAATGTTATGTGTTTGTTATGTTCTGCTCCCGACAGTTGTAGTTTTGTTGCACTTTGTCACTTTGTCTTTTTTGTTGTATGTATTGTATATTATATAAATTAAAACACTAAACACTTAAACTTGTCCCTGCTCCGGCGCCATGAAAAATCATAAGAGTTTTTATGATTAGAATTGAATAATGAATAAAATGGAACGCGTTTAAATGTTTAAATTATAATTTATTGCGAGAACAAGATAACAATGACTACAACGAAAAGATGTATGTACGCTCGCATGTAATATTGATCGACAACTAAACTTAGCCTAATTTCATATTTATCTCTTAAGTCTAGCTTATACTACCACTGTGAAGAGGGGCGAAATTGCAAAGAGCGATGAAAGCTTTATTGGCTCCCGCTCTCACTTACACTAGACTTCATAAAAATGACAATAAGTATCTGATTACTTAAAATAAAATAAGCGATTTGCGCCAACAGCAGCGTTTCTTTAAAGGTTTCCTTATCTAAGCAGCTATCTCTCCATTTGGGTCCTGTCATCTTTGGCCGATCCGATTTCCTAGCGTTCTTATCTCGAAATGTATGGCCTGGTGGTCGCTGAACGTAAACTCCTCACTTACGCTCCATTCAGTTTTCTTGAGTAAGGAGTTACTTAATATAGTGATGTCTATAAACGAGCCTTTTCCTGCTTTGCGAAACGTTTGCCTTTTACCATCATTGGCTAGGCCTACATCCATTATCAGGAGTGTCTCCAGCACGCAGCATCCTCTGGGTGTATATGAGTGTTTTTGTGTGTGTAGGTGTATGTAGGTGGCTGCTGCAAGCCACAATCATTTTGATTATTTTTAGCAGAGTTTGCCAGCAGCAATTGTTGGCTTAAACTATAAACGGAAGCTGAAATAGTTGTTAGTAACTAAATCTCTGGCAATCTGAAAAATAAAAAAGAAAATGGAAAAAAAATTAAATTAAAATAATAAAAAGAGAAAATGAAAAAAGTTATCTACTACATTAGTGCTCTGCTATGGAACTGAATGTCAATTCACAGACATGAAATCAACATGCAAGTCAGGCGCGCTGTTGCTGATGATGAGGATGATGAAGATGATTATGATTATGATAATGTTAATGATGTTGTTGATGATGTCGCTTTAGTTGTAGTTGTTGTTGAATATTGTCGCTTTGTTCGTTTCAAAACCCATTAAATCCGAAAGCAAAACAAACAAACGAAATTGTGAAAAAGACGATGTGTTTTTCGAAAGTGGAATTCCCTGTACACTTAACACGAAAGAAATTGTATTCTATAAATGGTAATATGGGATCTTATTTAGAATGTAGGTATTATTTTCATACGTTTCACGTTTTTGTCCGTCTGTATTACTTGACTCTTGAAGACCAAATAGAACTTGAAGCAACAAAGTGCGATTTATGGGCTAGTTCTTTACTCACTTCCTGAAACTTGTTACTGACATTTTTTCTCTCTGCCTAATTTTCAAGTACCAAACACATAGATAGCCATGTCGACAGGGGGAACGAGGAGGACTTCGACCGGGTTTGAAGATATAAAAACACTTACTTTTCCTGAAAATTTGGAAAAAAAAAATTTTTTCTAATTGATAGCTATATAACTTTTGTCACAAAATTTATTTTGGAGCTGAAGGTCCGCCAATAGTCGTCACCGGGCCCTACTCTTCTCGGAACGTAAGTAACATAGATTTTTGTCATCAGGTTAAATCCCACAATTTTCGAGTTACAATCTTGGAACAAACTACTTAGGTGAAGCAAAAATGAGGATTATGTATTAGACCTTGTATGTGTGTAATGTGTGTTCATCTGATTCCTCCTATTTTCTGAACTGCTTATTATTATATGACAAATGAGGTATCGTTGGAAGCGTCTTGATATTCTGCTGGTTATAGGCTACATAACTACAACATCAAATTGAATATGGCGCCATCTATAGGACATACAGTCATGTACTAAAAGTGAAAGGGCTGCATTAGCAAATTTCAAAACTATGTGTATTAGGGTGGCCATTTTTGCAACATCTCACGATTGTCTTAACCCCACCGCCTGAAAAGTTTTCTTTTTAGCGCCTGTAAAATTTAAAGACGGTCCGAAAGTATTTGATGGTCACGGAAATAGGTGACTAGGCGAATCCGTTATTTACACGTGAAATAATAAAATATTATAAAATATAACAAATATAACTTCGATTTGTATCCTAAGCAAAGCGTTAGGAATTTCAGGCGTTACATGCAAATAGAACCACATTTGAACTACTTTTGCATAGCAGCTCAACAATCGCTCTTTGTAAAAAAGTCACCGATTTATAAGGACTTAAATATAAAAACACTTCACTTTTTGGAAATTCCAAAATGGCGCAAATCTCTGTCCCTGTGTTTAGAATCAAAAGATTTCGCTGTATGCGTAATTCTGCTGGGCTATAAGGCTTCCATATATCTAGGTATTGTATGCATCTTTTGCTAAAAATGGATTTACCTTGCTTTTGTGGTCTCCAAAAGCTACCTATTCATAATGACCTATGCAGTCCAAGATACCATTGACCCTCTTTGAATATAGGGTATAAAAAGAACTATAAAAGAAACAACAAATACGAGTTTAAGCAGAAGAAAAGCTCGCAACACGCTGCGTAATTTGCTCTGAAAGCATGAGCTCACAGATTGTTGAGATTTTTCTTCAAAAGGTAACCAGATATTTCCATTTGGTTTTGGTTCCACACACACATACATACAGACAAAGAGCGATACACATAGATACACCAATACGCACGCATGCAAAGTCTGTGGCCTACATCGTCAAATAGTTTTGGCACGTTTGAAAGTGACTCAATGGTCCATTCTATATACATGCATACATAACTACCTAGTATTAGCTAAAGGCCCCGGTAGCCATGGCTTTCTATTTTTGTAACTGTTAGTTTATATCTTTTTAAGTATAAGCTAGCTTTATATAAAATAAAAAAAAAAAACTACCTAGTATATACTTATGTACATACATAGTATCTAGCACAAACAAGTTCAAATATTCTAAATGTCAATGTTTATTTATTTATTTAATAAAGATTAATATTGTATTTCCTTCTCCTTTTGTCAAACTGAAACAAACTTAATTTTTTGCAGATATACTATGTTAAATGTCACAAAATAAAAAAGTTTTTTCAAATACAGTCGAACTTCTCTGCACTGTGGGCCCAGAATTTCATATTTAGGCCAAAACCCTGTCATTTCCATAATAATTTTTTTAGAGTGATGAAATTTTACACATGTGTTCTAAAGGATTGAACTATTTTTCTGGGAATTTGAGCCTCCTCAGATTTTTTTGAGATATAGATAAACTAGACCAAAATTGGAAAAAATTAAAAAAAAAAAAAATCTGTTTATTGGAATTGGACCATATTTCATAAAGAGGTAGATATGAGCTCCTCATACATTGATAAAATAGCTTTAGATTTAATGTCATACACATAATACCATAACACCAAACCAAAGTAGCGATTCACTTTATTTACCTATTGGATTATAGCCTTAGTTTTAAGTAGGCTGATTGCCAATACATTAATAATAATAATAAAAAAAAAAAAATAAAGATTAAGTAAGCTTATAAAACTAACTTAACTAAAACTAAGCACTGGCAGCTAAAGGCCTTAGGCTCTAAATGTCAATGTTTGTTTTTGAATTAGGTTGGATCAAAGCTCTTTGCAAATATCCCTTTTATGCACACATACTATCTATCTATCTATATATTTATCTGTATATAAAAAAAAATGTATTAAGATTGGGTGCGAATGCCAATTATATTTTCTGTTCCGTTTGCTAGTTTTAATTTACGATTTATATACAAACTATTAAAGTTTTTCGGTTTTTTTTTGTTGATTTAACGAAATTGGTTTGGTTTAAAGGACAAAAATAAAGATATGTAAATAAAATAACTAAATGGGAAGTATATAAGTGGTTAACAGTAATTGAGTAATGAATATATCATAGTTGTTGTTTTAAAATATATTTTTTTTTTTCCATGCGACCATATTCTGGTACAGTATTTGGATACCTTTCACCCTTTAGCTCTGAACGGTTGAGCTGCTCTACAGCATGAAAAATAAGTATACTTAATAAAACTACTGTGACGAAGCTTCTATGCTCCGCCACAATTAATTAATTATAATTGTTATTAGATGTAAGGTTTTTCATATTATTTAGATATAAGTTGAATTTATGGATTTTGGGTTTATAGTTATAAGTTTGGTATTTGGTATTAGATTAAGTGTTAGAAAATAAAGAAACTAAAGATATCGATGAGTCGAAGATCGTAGCACCGCCACGTCGGACTGCCAACCCAGGCTGCCGATAGCCGACTATCGCCGATAGCGATAGACGGGCATCGGCAGGCTGTGGTATGAGCCGGCGTGGGCGATAGAAAAATAGAACACGGGGAGATAGTTTTGAGACGGCAAAGCACACAGACGTGCAGCGGAGCAACACATAGTAAAACGAAGACCAAGGAAAAGGTTAGGGTGAAATGGGTTAAAGGTTAGGTTAGTCTACGGTTGTGGGTGTTGAGAAGGAGAGTTAAACTAAATAAAATTATAAAGTGAATCGAATCAGCAAGTGTTTTAATACGTCAAATATTTGGCGCCGAGTGGAAGACGCCCGTGAGAAACAGAACGCCGTTGTGTGCGTAAGTGTGTTAGTGCTTTTCGCTATTCTCCCCTTCCCTACCGCGTGCGTATAAGAAGCCGAGCAGGCCTCGCCTCTCTGGTGATATATGTACGCAGGTTCAGTTGTAGGTACGCGTAGGCTTAGCCCGCCTCCACAACTTCCGCACCCCCTCGGGCACGGATACGGTCGCGAGGGCCTCGCTCAGCGACGTAGCCCGCAAAGATCTTACTGTCGGTTAATCGTGCTGAGAGCACGCTAGCCACAGCTACACACACACGAACTGCGATAAATGAAAAGTAAAAGGTACGTATGTATGTATGCAGGTACGGCGAGGTCAGTTTCTAGGCCTCCTACGCTGCCCAGTGTCTCAGAAAATTTACAAATTAGTTGTAAGTTGGCCCTGGGGCAGACTGAGTTATACCCCAGCACCAGAACTTCCTTACACTACTGTTAATTAAAAATATTTTAAATTTGTAAACAATTTCAAGTAACATATATTGACCAAATTGTATTTCAAGCTCAGATTCGTGATCAAGTTTTGTTTTTCGACACTTTTACACTTAAAACGCTTTCAAGCCACCTACATTTAAAACTAAAACAAATTTATAAGAAAGCAATAAAATTACATGAATGTTTGGTAGGTAACTATTTAGAGCGTATAGTGTTTTAACGGATTGAGAATTGCAAGCTCTGCTTTATAAAAATGGTTGCGGTAGGTACCCTTTTTGGGCGTATAGTGTTTAAATCGATTGCGAATTACAAGCACTGCTTTATAAAATTCGGCAACACTGCTTGCTTTGGAATTGTTGCTGTTAGCCGTGTTATCGAGTTCTCTCAATAACATTAAAAATAATTTGCAAAGGTGTATTAGCTTCTTGAACACACACACAACAGCCAATCTGTGGTTGGATTGTTTCCAATTCCGAGCAATAATGCTTGATTAAAATGATAATTCGCCAAAAAGCTTTTGAATTCTAATGTCAAACTTCTAAGTTTCTGCTAAGCAGTCCCATATCTATGACTGTAAATTATCGTATGTAGATATTTATTCACGTCGTTTCAGTGTGAAATATAGGATCATATACCAAATTCTTTTTTTCTTCTGACCATATTAATGGTATCTTGTCTGCTGAGTCTTCTTCTCAATCGTTCTTCCCATATAGTCACTAACAAAATCTGCAAAAGTAAATGTTAACTTAATCTATGAAAAATTGGTAAATTTTGAAAGCGATCTGTGGAATAAATCTATTTTGATTTAACAATGCTGGAGAAATGTTACCAGAAATGTGTTTGAACTTATGATGCCAATGACTCAGATTTTTCCTGATTGTGCAGAAATCCGTAACTCAGTATCCTAAGGGATTCTTTTGCCAAAACGGTATATTTTTTTGAGCCTATCCAAGTTATTAAAAATGAGGAACTGTTTGCACTACCATAGGCCCACCGAGCTAATTCAGAATGTATTTCGTTTGGATTTCTCCTATTATCGCAGAAGCTGCCAATTGTTTCGTTCCCGAAGACTTTCTTGTGTCCCGATATGCATCTAAGGCAGTGGTCGGCACGAAATACGCTCACATTTTAGCTTGCGTTTGTGTGAGCGGTGTCGTGACGTCACAACGATTCGATGCAAAAATCGGCATTGCTGCCTCGTTTCTGTTGCTGCGCACACAAGTGCATGCGACGTGTACATGTACTGTACGTGTGTCTTTCTGCTTAAAAGAATTCAAGAGAGCACTTTTGCCAGTTCCTCCACGTCTCTAGCATTAATTATAAGTCCTTTGCCAATTTCTTAGGCTGACACTCTTAGCAGTGTTGCTTTCATTCGGCGCCTTAGGGCAGCAGTATAACAAGTTCTCATCTCATGGCTTCTGTAGCTTAAGGTCACCTTGGACGGAGGTAATCACACTGTTCTTAGTAACTGGCATGCAAGATCTTCATATGAATGAACTTCACGTCAGTACGGAAATGCACATCTTTTGGTAACAATGGCTGTTTTTCCTGAAACCCGATTGGATCCAACTTTAAAAAAAAAACCATGAAGGGAACCGATTCCAGGCTGGAGTTCACGTGCACACGCACGTACGCTACAGTTTTATATACAAAAACGATTATAAATCTAAAATCTTTTTAAGCAATTCCATGTTCACAAATTTAGTCCAGCGTCTTTAAAAAAAAATTCCGCCAGCAGTTTCATCTTCATTTAAGATAAACAAAAAACCGTCTGTCTCGCCCTTTTCTTCCTACGTTGCTTTTTTTGACGTTTTGAGTATCAAGTTATATAAATTAATCTTATATTTTAGCCAAGGACATTAGATTGAGGTCAATTTGGTTGCCTAGCATTATTAATCAATCCACCCTCTCTTTGGCTATGCATGTGGTCCAACCACAGTCATAACCACAATGTTATGTATGTGCAAATGTGTGGGTGTATATGAGTGTTTTTGTGTGTGTAGGTGTATGTAGGTGGCTGCTGCAAGCCACAATCATTTTGATTATTTTTAGCAGAGTTTGCCAGCAACAATTGTTGGCTTAAACATCTCTGGCAATCTGCAAAATAAAAAAGAAAATGGAAAAAAATTAAATAAAATAAGTAGAAATAATAAAAAGAGAAAATCAAAAAAGTTATCTACTACATTAGTGCTCTGCGATGTAACCCAATGTCAATTCACAGACATGAAATCAACATGCTGTTGCTGATGATGAGGATGATGAAGATGATTATGATAATGATGATGAGGTCGCTTTAGTTGTAGTTGTTGTCGAATGTTGTCGCTTTGTTCGTTTCAAAAACCACTAAATCCGAAAGCAAAACAAACTATAAATGTATATGCTGTGGTTTTTTTTGTGCAGTCGCTTATGGCAGTCTTCAACACGTGTTTTGTATTGTAAAAAATTTGAGGTGACATACCAGCAAACCTAAGCCACCAAAAAAACCTTACCCCCAAGAATTCAGTCAAGCAACACTTGTCAGAGGAACGAAATTGTGAAAAAGACGAAGTGTTTTTCGAAAGTGGAATTCCCTGTACACTTAACACGAAAGAAATTGTATTCTATAAATGGTAATATGGGAGCTTATTTAGAATGTAGGTATTATTTTCATACGTTTTACGTTTTTGTCCGTCTGTATTACTTGACTCTTGAAGACCAAATAGAACTTGAAGCAACAAAGTGCGATTTATGGGTTAGGTTAGGTTAGGGCGGCAGTCGGGACCTAACGTCCCAACTCACTTAGGCCAGAGAATTGGCCCGTTGTGATACCGCTGGGTGGGCCATACACCACCCTTCCCCCACTCAGGAGGGCCCCTATATGTTTTCAAAATCACGCCCATCCGGCTGCTTTAATAAACCTCGAGAGGCTTCTTGGACTCTTTTCCGAGAGCTGGGATAGGTCATTAAAGACGTATGATTTTAGGAATCGGAGCCTTGTCTTACACAGCCCAGGGCAGTGACAGAATAAGTGCTCCACCGTCTCCAGCTCCTCCTCATCTCCACAACTTCTACAGAAATCATTGTGAGGTGCGATGAGCCTTGATGCATGGATACCCACCAGCCAGTGTCCGGTAATTGCCCGGATAACTGTCGAGCACTGAGCTCTATTTAAATCGCAAAGTTGCTTTGTTCTCTTTTTGCAGTATACCGGCCATGTCTTCCGTGAGATTCTACGCGTGTTCGATATCCGATTCCACGCTTGATTAGCAGCTTGAGCAAAGTGGTTCTTAATATCAATTTACAGCTGGCCATAGGTATACCCAGACGCTCCTTGTCCTGAAGGAGAATGCTGGTAGTTCCTCTTCTTGCCAGTTCATCCGCAATGCAATTGCCCTCAATGTCCCTGTGTCCCGGGACCCAGATGAGGTGGATCGAAAACTGTTCTGCCATCTCCTCCAGAGATGAACGACAGTTGTTCACTGACTTCATGTATGATGTCATGGAGGCGAGAGACTTAATAGCCGCCTGGCTATCTGAGTAAATACAGATATTGTTGCTACCAATTGGTAGGTTTTTAATTATCGAGACGGCTTCCTGAATTGCCATCACTTCAGCCTGGAAGACACTGCAGTGATCTGGGAGCCTAAAAGATATTCTTACGTTGTGTTCCTCAATGTAGACGCCTCCGCCAACGCGGTCGTCTAACTTGGAATCGTCCGTGAAGATTTTTGTTGAGCCACTTGGGCCCGGTATGCCAACATTCCATTCTTCCCTGGTTGGGAAATGGGTCTCGAATGCTGTTGAAAAGTGTTCCTGTGGGGCGCAGTAGTCCGTACCATCAGGAATTAGAGGATTACCATTAAGAATCCGAGAGTGACCGAAGTCTAGGCCATTCCATTTTCTTGCCTCTCTCATACGTAGAGCTGATAGAATGGCTATTTGCTTTCCCACTTTATCCAGGGGCAATAGGTTCAGGATGGCATCTAATGCTTCATTTGAGGTCTAGCATAGTGCCCCGCTGATAGTTAATTCTGCAGTCCGCTGAACCTTACTCAGCTTTTTTAGGACGGTTTTCTAGTTCATTGAAGGCCACCAGATTGAAACTCCGTAGAGGAGAATCGGTCTAACGATGGCAGTGTATAGCCAGTGGACTATATTAGGAGACATGCCCCATTTAAGACCAATAGCCTTTCTGCATGTGTACAGGGCGATCGTGGCTCTCTTCCTTCGATCTTCCGTATTTAGGTTTTCTATCGAGGATTAGACCAAGATATCTGACTGAACCGCTGAATGGTAGTGTGACACCATTTAATTTTGGGTTTATAAGAGGGGGTATTTTGTACCTCCTGGTGAAGAGCATGAGCTTGGTTTTTTCTGGATTAACTCCTAACCCGCTATCTGCAGCCCATTTGGAGAGAGTGCATAAGGCGTTTGTCATGCGCTCACATAGTGTTTGAGGATATTTTCCCGAGAAGGCAACTTTCACGGCAACTGTCAGAGGAAGGGAGAGAGGACTCCCCCCTGAGGCCTTCCTCTATTTACGTATCTTACGATACTGGAATTCCCCAGAGAGGATTGAATTACTCTACATCTGAGTAACTGTTCAATGAGACTGATGACCCTAGATTCCACTCTCAGATCCTTCAGTGCTTCAATGATTGTCTCAGGTGTGACATTATTAAAAGCCCCTTCAATGTCTAAGAAGGCGACTAATGAGAATTCTTTATAATGTAGTGATTTCTCTATTCCTGAGACTACAGAATGCAGAGCTGTTTCGGTGGAGCAGCCTTTTTTGCATGCCTGTTGTGATTCGGACATTTTGGATTGAGGAATGGTTTTCCTGAGCTGTAGGCCAATTAGTCTTTCCATCGTCTTCAGAAGAAAAGATGAAAGACTATGGACTGATGAAGGTTAATCTGGAGAAGTCTTATCGACATTTTCCATATTAACCTCCACCACTGTTGTGTTCGCCTCGTTTTCATCGGTATCCCCGAGAATGGAGTCATCGTCCCTCTGACCTAGCTTGGTGAGCTCCCTTGCTAGGTCTGACGATTCCGAGGCATATATATATATATTTGTAGGCCTCAGCCGATAGCGAATCCTCGCAGGCGATGGCCTTCACCGTGCCGAGGTGCCATTCGGCATCGCTGCACAGAGGTGGGGGTCCTCCACTACTCTCCAATTCTTCCAAGAACCGGTCTTGCAGCTCATTTTCCACCTTCGCCCACAGGTCACGGGGGACAAGACCATCCTTGTTGTCCTTGTCTAGGACGCCAAGGAGGATCTTGTCTCTCGCAACCTCAGCGAAAGAGCGGTTGAGGGGCTGAGGCCAAGTTCTTTTTGGCGGAGGCGCAGTATCTTCTGCAGACCTTTGCCGCTTTGCCTTTCCTTTCGACTTGGCTGGGCCTGCTGGCTGGAAGCCTGGCAATATTTCTCTGGCCCATTCGACCAGCCTCTTACCCTCCGGTGATTCCTCCGGAGTGGTAAGGTTTTTTTGGAGAATTTCTCCTGCACGTCGCCTGTCTTGGTACGACGGCTTGTTTGGTGGTGGCATCTTCGGAGTAGCCGACTCTGAAGAGTTAGCAACCAGCCCCGCCTTGGATGTAGAGGCATAGCAAATCTGCTTCGCCTTTGTATACAAGGAGGGGTTGGACTGCCTTCCCACAGAATCTAGGGAGGACGGTGGGTTTGCCGCCCTACCCTTGCCGGCACAGTCCAAGACGGAAAGGACACCCGAAGGTTCCTCTCTCACCTCGCTTGTAGCTACTTTCGACGTTTCCCTTCCGTATTTTGGCGAGTTACGGACTCATTTTTGTTTTTGTTTATATTTAAAATTTGAAATCATATTATGGACCCACGAGTAAGCGGTAAGAGGAGATTCACCCGCGGCATAGCCCGGGTACCGCGGTAAGCCATTTTTATAACTGGAGGTCGGCAGGTATCCAGAGTTCGCAAAGTAGAGACTGAGACCTCCTCAGCCATTCAATCCTCGGCCTTTGCAGTTCCACCTTAGATTGGGGTAATTTTATCGAGTTTTCTTCTCTCGCCCGAACTACTATTAGTCAGCAGGCAGAGACATGACCGTACTATGGGCCTGCTTCCAGCCGCCCTCCCGCTCTCACGTGGAGAGTGTAGTCGCACTTCCAGAAGTGTTTCACAATTACGGCGCGTACCCTGGTCTTGGGTTACACGTTATTCCCCTTGTGACACCAACTGGCTGACGGCCTGATTTATGGGTTAGTTTTTACTCACTTCCTGAAACTTGTTACTGACATTCTTTCTCTCTGCCTAATTTTCAAGTACCAAACACATAGATAGCCATGTCGACAGGGGGAACGAGGAGGACTTCGACCCGGTTTGAAGATATAATATAAAAACACTTACTTTTCCTTAAAATTTAGAAAAAAAATTTGTTTTTTTCTAATTGTTAGCTATATAACTTTTGTCACAAAATTTATTTTGGAGCTGAAGGTCCGCCGATAGTCGACACCGGGCCCTACTCTTCTCGGAACGTAAGTAACATAGATTTTTGTCATCACGTACATCTAACTATCTAGTTCTTTACTGAATCCCACAATTTTCGAGTTACAATCTACTACTTAGGTGAAGCAAAAATGAGGATTATGTATTCGACCTTGTATGTGTCTAATGTGTGTTCATCTGATTCCTCCTAACTTCTGAACTGCTTATTATTATATGACAAATGAGGTATCGTTGGAAGCGTCTTGATATTCTGCTGGTTATAGGCTACATAACTACAACATCAAATTGAATATGGCGCCATCTATAGGACATACAGTCATGTACTAAAAGTGAAAGGGCTGCATTAGCAAATTTCAAAACAATGTATATTAGGGTGGCCATTTTTGCAACATCTCACGATTTTCATAGCCCCACCGCCTGAAAAGTTTTCTTTTTAGCGCCTGTAAAATTTAAAGACGGTCCGAAAGTATTTGATGGTCACGGAAATAGGTGACTAGGCGAATCCGTTATTTACACGTGAAATAATAAAATATTATAAAATATAACAAATATAACTTCGATTTGTATCCTAAGCAAAGCGTTAGAAATTTCAGGCGTTACATGCAAATAGAACCACATTTGAACTACTTTTGCATAGCAGCTCAACAATCGCTCTTTGTAAAAAAGTCACCGATTTATAAGGACTTAAATATAAAAACACTTCACTTTTTGGAAATTCCAAAATGGCGCAAATCTCTGTCCCTGTGTTTAGAATCAAAAGATTTCGCTGTATGCGTAATTCTGCTGGGCTATAAGGCTTCCATATATCTAGGTATTGTATGCATCTTTTGCTAAAATTGGATTTACCTTGCTTTTGTGGTCTCCAAAAGCTACCTATTCATAATGACCATTGCAGTCCAAGATACCCTTGACCCTCTTTGCCTATAGGGTATAAAAAGAACTATAAAATAAACAACAAAATACCAGTTTCAGCAGAAGAAAAGATCGCAACACGCTGCGTATGTTGCCCTGAAAGCATGAGCTCACAGATTGTTGAGATTTTTTTTCAAAAGGTAACCAGATATTTCCATTTGGTTTTGGTTCCACACGAACATACATAGACAAAGAGCGATACACATAGATACACCAATACGCACGCATGCAAAGTCTGTGGCCTACATCTTCAAATAGTTTTTGAAAGTGATTCAATGGTCCATTCTATATCCATGCATACATAACTACCTACTATATACTTATGTACATACATAGTATCTTGCACAAACAAGTTCAAATATTCTAAATGTCAATGTTTGTATTTGAATTAGGTTGGGTGCGACTGCCAATTATATTTTCCGTTCCGTTTGCTTGTTTTAATTTACGATTTATATACAAACTAGTAAAGCTTTTCGTTTTTTTTTTGTTGATTTAACGAAATTGGTTTGGTTTAAAGGACAAAAATAAAGATATGTAAATAAAATAACTAAATGGGAAGTATATAAGTGGTTAACAGTAATTGAGTAATGAATATATCATAGTTGTTGTTTTAAAATATATTTTTTTTTTCCCATGCCACCATATTCTGGTACAGTATTTGGATACCTTTCACCCTTTAGCTCTGAACGGTTCAGCTGCTCTACAGCATGAAAAATAAGTCTACTTAATAAAACTACCGTTAATTAAAAATATTTTAAATTTGTAAACAATTTCAAGTAACATATATTTACCAAATTGTATTTCAAGCTCAGATTCGTGATAAAGTTTTGTTTTTCGACACTTATACACTTAAAACGCTTTCAAGCCACCTACATTTAAAACTAAAACAAATTTATAAGAAAGCAATAAAATTAAATAAATGTTTGGTAGGTAATTATTTAGAGCGTATAGTGTTTTAACGGATTGAGAATTGTAAGCTCTGCTTTATAAAATTCGGCAACACTGCTTGCTTTGGAATTGTTGCTGTTAGCCGTGTTATCGAGTTATCTCAATAACATTAAAAATAATTTGCAAAGATGTATTAGCTTCTTGAACACACACAACAGCCAATCTGTGGTTGGATTGTTTCCAATTCCGAGCAATAATGCTTGATTAAAATGATAATTCGCCAAAAAGCTTTTGAATTCTAATGTCAAACTTCTAAGTTTACGCTAAGCAGTCCCATATCTATGACTGTAAATTATCGTATGTAGATATTTATTCACGTCGTTTCAGTGTGAAACATCATATACCAAATTCATTTTTTCTTCTGACCATATTAATGGTATCTTGTCTGCCGAGTCTTCTTCTCAATCGTTCTTCCCATATAGTCACTAACAAAATCTGCAAAAGTAAATGTCAACTTAATCTATGAAAAATTGGTAAATTGTGAAAGCGATCTGTGGAATAAATCTATTTTGATTTAACAATGCTGGAGAAATGTTACCAGAAACATAATCATTCGGACGTGCTCTTGAAAACGAAGCGCGCCAACACAACATGAAAATTTATCGGAAAGTTACGAATTTATCGAAAATAAAAAGGGAAATATTGACAAAAAAATCGTTTTCCGGAGCAGGCATAAACGAATCCGAATAACTTTGTTCGATTTGGTTTTTTCGTTTTCCGGAGCACTGCTGATTAATTTATTTTCTAAATTTTTTATTCCTATGCTATCTGAATTTTCTGCTTACATTTTCTCTTTCCAGGTCACTAAAAACTTGAAATTAGGTTTGTAAAAGATGGCTTAAACTGCTTCATGGCGTCTACCAAACTTAGTGTGATGTTTATTTGACCAGCCACCAGAAATTTTGTTTCTTCTGTATGTTCTTTAAAATATTTCTAAAATCGTCGGATTTTTTGTTAACTATTTTTGAAATTAATTTTTAAGAATAAGCTAATAGAAGTCATCATCATCATCGTTTAGCTCTACAACCCGGGGTGGGTTTTGGCTTTCTCTACAATCCTCCTCAATTCGTCTCGATCTTGTGCAAGCTCCTTTCAATTTCTTATACCGATTGTTCTAATGTCATCTGTTATACAATCGATTAGTCTTTTTCGCGGACAATGTCTTCGCCTTGTGATAGCTCTAGCAATTCGGCATTGTATCTTAACCTATATTCGCCTCTTTCATTGCGCTTTGGTCCAAATATTTTTCTTAAGATATTTCTTTCGAAAATTCTTAGCAGTTCTTCATCCAAGGTTTTCATTGGCCATGCTTTGGATCCGTAGGTGGCTATTGGTCTTATTATTGTTTTATATATTGCAAGTTTAATTTCTCCTAATATATCTGTATATATAAAAGAGAGTTAAAAGTTATGTTAGTTACACCATTTATAACTCAAGAACGGTTGGGCCGATTTTGATGATCTATGCTTTGTTGGATTTGCCACCGCACTGGTTAACAGAGTAACGCATAAAATATCGGAAAAAAAATCATATATTAAGAAGTAAACCGCGAAATTCTCTTATGAAGGCTGGGGGTCAGATATCGACATAAATCGAAAATCTTCATCTGCGTTAGTATTATGCGCATCTTTTGGTAAAATTTCAGCTCCATCGCTTTTATAGTCTCTGAGATCCTGACAGCCAGACATGGCTATATCGACTCGGCATTTCAACGTCGGATGCAAGGCGATCCGTTCCTGGTCATCCGAATGTGCGTTCTACACATGCTCTCTTATATATACAGTTCATCCGAAGAATGATGAATGCTTCTATTTACGGTTGTTGTTGGTGAACGTTCGTGGCCCAACATCATTAAAATCAATACGAACTGTTAATTTTATAGTGAGCCAAACATATCGTGCTGCAGTCAAGAGTTAAATTTGTTTGAAAATGATACTCATTGGGAAACGACAATCGCTGAAGCAATTATTTCCGCAACTCCACGTCAGATACGCAGTTTATTTGCTATTATAATTTCGACACGCTTCCCACTTGACCTGTGGACTAAATATAAGGATAACATGCCAGAAGACATTTCATATCAAATTCGTGTCATTTCAAGAAATCCCTATCTTGAGGCGAATGAGGAGATTAATAACCAGACCTTGCTACTGATCGAAAACATGTATTTTCTCGTTTGCGGCAGCTTGTAAGTCAAGTAAGGACTGCCAGCGCCAGATCGTGGAATATAGACGCATTAAATCGAGAATTGGAGCGTGAACATCACTCCCGTCGACATTTTCCACCCGGGCCCGGATTTTCTTTCTACGGCCCTGGTGAACATGATTATGATCGTCATGAATCAAACCAATCAGTTCAAACGAATGTCCCTCTGTTGAACCTCAAACAGAAGGAAGTCTATGACACATTAATGAAAGCAATTGTAGATGGAAATGGTGGCTTATTTTTCCTGGATGGCCCTGGTGGAACAGGGAAGACATTTCTGATGTCATTAATTTTGGCCACTGTTCGTGCGAGGTCCGACATTGCGGTAGCAGTTGCCTTTTGTGGAATAGCAGCCACATTGTTAGAAGGATGCCGTACGGCTCATTCAGTGTTCAGTTCTGATTCCGAGAATTCCGATGATCCCAACGGATGTCCGCTTTGAGTTTAAAATAACTCAATTTCCGATTCGCCTGATAAACAAATCACAAGGCCAATCCTTGAGTATTTGTGGATGGAACTTAAAAAATGAATGTTTTTCTCATAGTCAATTGTGTGAGTCATGTTCACGTGTCGGCAAACAATCCGCATTATTATTATTATTCCTAATAAATTTTCCATAATTGAGCGATTAATGTTCGTTTTTTCTAATTTTTTTGAAAAACGATTGCATTTCTCGTCTTGACAGTTCACTTGAAAATTCGGCTCCAACGGAGTAGATACTGTCCGATAGTTGCTCATGCTCAACTCGTCAAGAAGGCCCAAGATGTGCTTCGTTTGGTTTATCTTAATGGCACCTGTTTCGCCTTCTCGCTTAACTTCAAAGCCCAAAAAATTTGTAACCGGACCCTTATCGACAACCTGGAATTCATAAGAGATAAATTTTTTGACAGCTTCCAACTCACCCTTGTCAGAACAAGCCACCAAGAGGTCGTCAACATAAGCCGCACTAACATTTAAGGTCTTCTTATTTGCTTTTGTGTACAAGCATGTCTCGCTCTCACATGCTTTGTATCCAAGCCCTTTGAGCACTTTGTCAAGCTTCGTGTTCCAAGCTCGGCCAGCTTGTTTCAACCCATATAATGATTTGTTCAGTTTCAGCACATGCTCCACATCGTCATCAAATTGTTCTGGTGGTTTCATATAGATCTCCTCCTCGAGATCGGCATTCAAATACGCTGTCGATTCGTCAAGTTGATCAACATACAATTCATATTCGGCTGCCAACGCCAAAACCAGCATAACGCACCACCGGTGAAAATGTTTCCTCATAGTCTATGCCACTTTTTTGACTACATCCTTTGGCTACTCAGCGCGCCTTGTATCGATCGATTGTAGCCTATGCTCTTTTTCCCTTTTGTAAGTTTTACTCGATGCCATGCCTGATTTTTTACTAAAGCTTTGTATTCCTCTTATATTGCCGCTCTCCATTCCTGTTCTTGAGGAATGTTTAATGCTTGCTGCACTGTTACAGGAATTTTAATGCTGTTGCCGTACGTTATACTCTTTACGTGGTTTCCCCGTAGACCCGTTTTAATCAGCTTTAGCCTTCCCGGCCCGATTGCCACCGCCTCATTGTTAGCCTCCATGTTGCCCTCTTCTTCAAGAGCCTCGTCATCACTCTGGTCACTTTTCTGATTTGCCACGTCTACCTCCTCCTGATTGACATTTTGTTCAGCTTCATCAAGCAATATTACGGCGTTTTCTGATTCAGACTTTCTTTGCTCACAGTTTTCGATAAAGTAAACGTCACGGCTAATTTTAACATCCCCAGTTTATCATATAAGCGGTACGCTTTCGAGGTTTCGGAATAGCTCACCATTATATATTCCTTTCCGTTCTCCTGAAACTTTTTCAGTGGAGTTTTATCTAAAGCAATTGCGATTGATCCAAAAACTCTCAAGTGTTTAACAATTGGCGTATATCCTGTCATTGACTCATAAGGTGTCACGCCCTCTAACGCTTTTGTCGGCGACCTATTTCTGAGATATGCCGCACATGCCACTGCCTCTGCCCAGAATCCTTCATGCAGATTAGAACTATTAAGCATGGCTCTTGCCATTTCAACTATTCTATTCTTTCGCTCCGCTATCCCATTTTGTTGGAGTGTATAGGGTGCAGCCAGTTGCCGTATAATACCTTTAGATTGTATATACTCTTCCAAATCCCTATTTATATACTCAGTGCCGTTATCGCTTCTTATGGCTTTGACTGTCATACCTGTCTGACGTTCAATCATGGTAACATGCTTCTTAAAAATCTTGGCTACTTCAGATTTTTGCTTCATGAAATATACATGTACATATCGACTTTTATCGTCGATCATCGTGAGGAAATAACGACATCCTCCATTGGATACCTTGTTCATAGGTCCACACACATCACTGTGTACCAATGCAGCCACCTTGGATGCTCGTGTTTGCGACTTTTCAAACATGTCACGCAATCAATACTTTTATTACCAGCTTCAACGTTTAAACCTCGTACCATTTGCTTAGTATTTAATTCTCTCAAACTTTGCAAGTTTAAGTGCCCATAGCGCTCATGCCATTTAACCAGTTCATTACTTGCCTTACTAAGGCACAACTTTTCTTTGCGATCCATTTCGCATAAATATAATCCATGAACTTCTTTGGTTTTTACTATTAAAATACCCTTTTCGTCTTTAATAAGCGCACAACCACTTGCAAATTTAACTGACAAACCATTTGCGTCAGCCTTTCTCACTAATAAGAAGTTGCATTGCAAATCAGGCACGTACAAAATGTCCTTGAGTGTGATCTCAAAATTCAGTAAACTGTTTATTATAACTGATCCACGACCAGATGCATCCAAATATTTTTTGCCTGCCAGCTCAACACATTCGCTATAATTTTCAAACTCAACAAACTCTCTTTTAACGTTTTCAATAATGCATCATTTTGGCTTTCCAAATATTCAATTTGTTTTTTCATTTTGTCTAATTCCTTTTTTTGGTCGAAATATTTCGAACGCCAATATACTTCGTTGCGACAGTATACTTCGCAACGAGGGCACATGAGGTCAATCTCTTTATTCTACATATTGACTTGAAAGCCACGCTTTCGTACACCTCATATATTGTTTTTAACTCTTTGTACGACGAGCAGTTGTATAAACTGTATTTAAAATCGTTTTTCAGCTTCAGGCCACTCACTATATATCTTATGACTGATTCTGTGTCGATCACACCTCGCGACGCAATGCGCTTCATTTGCAGCATATATTCGTGAAAGCTCTCATCCTTTTGTTTAATACGGGCACTTAATTGCTTGTGTATTTCAGCACTGCAAACATTTTCGCTGGTAAATTCCTCTGTAACCAGACGACGTAACTCACTATATTCGTATACTGCTGTTGATTCTAGGAATAATTGTGCTGTGCGCGTCATTTTAGCTCGAGCCTGGACGTATTTCTGCTTATCATTAAGACCACAGGCGGCAGCATTCAGCTTAAAGTTCTCGAACCACTTATGCACCTGCATATTTTCTCCGTCAAATTCAGGAACAATTTTGGCAAAAATTTTCCCCTACCAGCTTAGCATCATTTTTTCCAACTTCGTCGGCTTGAATTTTCAACGTCAGTAACTGCATCAACTGTTGCAACATTTCATTATTTTCATCAATTTTTTCTTTATTAATTTCAGCTATGTTCATTTCTGCTGCGTTTATTTCGGCTTTACTTTGGATCGCTGTTTTTACTGTTTCCAATTTACCGCTTGTAGTTGGACGATCGTCTATTTCCTTTTGCGATCTCGCTTTGTTTTCTACACACTTCTCACTCAATTGCGGCTGTTTATTCTCACTCATCTGAGAGCGCGTACTGTACCTGTGTCCTTTCATCGGCAGCTGCTTGTTTTTTCTCAAATATGCACTCATATAACGGTTCTTTTGAGTTTTTGTTCTTTCAACATACACGCGTTGTATCGTACGATTTTTTTTTTTTTTTTAACTGCGTAAAAATTGCGTTTTTCTTGCGAAATGTATTCAATATACATAATTAAAATACACACTGTGTTTGGACATGTAAAATAACATTCACTGCTTCTTTTTGTTTGGACGAGCAAAGTAATATTGACTGTTTTTTTGTTTTTGGACGAGCCCCCAAATGTGATATGTATTAGGCTTGCTAATATCTTTGTTTTGTTGTTTAATTGTTAGTTTGTTTGTTTAATAATAATGATATTATATGTTTAATGACATAAAAATGTTACAGCCTTAAATAGAACGGCGTGTCAATCGCGTAATTTACATCTGCAGTCGTAGGGTAGCCAGATGTCAGTTTCTAATAAGAACTTTGATTTTGCTTCAGAAACTAAAATGCAGCGCGCATATGTGGCAACCCTGTAAGAGAAAGTTTGACAAAAAAAAAGACACAGATTAGCCGTGCCGTTTACATCTTATGTCTACAATGCACAATTGCAAAATAAGATCAAAGAGAAACCAAAGTGAGCAAACTTTGCTTCTTACATATACACGCTTGCCTTTATTACGCTTACTGCAAATAAAAATATGTGCACCTTTTCACACCCACGCATAGTAATTTCAATCAGCCTTCCTTTTCGCACTTTTTATAGTAATGATTGAAATTTTATTTTAGCGATATCCACCAAAATATAGATTTAATCGAAAAAATAACACCTTATTGCACATCTACATATATAGGTGTAAATAGCTTTCGATTGATACCTCATTTGTTGTTGTCTAGGAGCCTTTGATGTCACAAAAAACTGCCTTGTGTAATAGTATATATGTATGTACATTAGGGTGGAGTGATAGTTTATGAAAAAAAAATTTTTTAAATTTTTATACCCTGTACCTATAGGTACAAAGGGTATACTAGATTTGTGCAATGTATGTAACGGACAGAAGGAGGCGTGGCAGACCCCAAGTCCTTTATACCAAAATGCTTATCATAACCTCGGGTAGCGATTGAGCCATGTCCGTCCGTCCGTCCGTCCGTATGAACGCCTAGATCTCGGAGACTATAAAAGCTAGAGACACGAAACTTTACCAGCTGGTGCGCATATTTCCTAAGAAGATGAAGTTTGTTGAATCATGTCAATATCTTCCCCCGTTACCCCGCAGCAGAGTCACGCGGTTTTTAGCCACACCGTTTAATATTTTCATCTGAAATTTAACAGAGCGATGCGTTGTATGCATCTATGTGTAAAAAAACAAAATCGGACAAATACAACAGAAGTTTTAGTCAAAAATGTGAAAATTTTAACTCCCCTTGCCAATAAACTGCGTCAATATTTGACTCTACGCAATTATGTGACCTAGAATCACAATTTTTGGTAAGCTCATTCATGTGGCTCTACTGAACAAATCCACATCCAAATTTTATCGATGCGGTCCCCCCACCCCCCGCAATCCATTTACCGTGTTTTATCACACACCCCTCAACATACCAACTTGAAACTTACCCCGTGTACTTTAAATAAGTTCTTTGTTGTAACATTCGAGTTTCATCAAAATGGGTAAAAAAATTCACGTGCAGTACAAGCACGCGTTAGAAGTAAAACTCTACGCTGTTTTTTTTTTTCTTTAGTTTAGCCGTCTTAACATTACTTTGGAGTTCAAACGGTGTCTTAACAATCAATTATGTATTATAATAATAATGAAAGTGAAGGAATTCTCGTTCCAGAGAGATATCTGATATGTGTATGTGATGTCAATTTTTGTTAAATGTATAGCAAAAAGATAGAACACGTCAAATTATAATTTCTATGCATATTTTATTTTTTCTGATGTAGCATTTTTACAGTTGTATATTAAAGGTGTTGGATTAACTAATATTTTTTAGTTAATTGTTTTTATATAAACGAAATGAAACGAACGTATTTATAAACGTTATACATTTTATTGGATTGTTGTTGTCACGCAATCGTGTAAGTTAGGTTACAGCGACGGCACAGAACCTAACAACCGTATGTTTAGCAAAAACTAATTTGATCTTGGAACGCTGACGGCAATGCAAGGGCCGCAGCGCTGCCAAGAATCGTACATATTATAATACATTAATAAATGTAATTAAATTGATAACTATTATATTGCAGTAACCAATGAGATAAACAGTTATGCATTATGCTAGTTAAGAGTAATTAGTTGCACAATTTAAGAGCTTTTGTTTGTTTATGTTATGTTATGTTATAATATGTTTGACCTGCTTTTATTGGGAAGCTGCTGCTCCCGACAAAAGGTAACAAAGATATATTGTCTAAATTACGTTACAAAATTACAAGTTATTGTTTGTTTATTGTTGTTTTTTGTTTCTTTACTTTAATGCCTTGCCTTTGGGTTTTATAACGGCTTTCAAGCGATGCCTCATATTTTTTAAGGATCTATTGGTCTCCTGGGGGTCAATCTTCAATTCCTTTGGTGTTATTTGGTGCTACCTTTAAATTTGTTCAATCAAATGTCAAGGGTATGTTAGTACGGAGACTGGAGTAGAGTTTAGAGCTGTACTTAAAACTTTAAAAATGTCCATGCCAGTAGTAGATTAATATGTGAAGAAGCATTGTAATACAAAATTTTGACTCAAAAAGTACGCTATGGAAAATACAATGCTATGTTTCGTATGCTATATGCAAATTGCAAAGCACTAATTTTCGTTGCTAATGAAAACCAATGGCTAGAATTCACCAAACACCAAAAAAATTACCGAGGTTTGATTGACTGATTTTTCGATGAAAATTTTAATATACCAAATATTCCATGGCGTACTTGCTTTAGCTGACCAGCAGCGGCCGCTTCTCTCTGCTCTCTATACCATGACCACGGCTCGCGTTCTCAACAAGAGCCGAAGTCATGACCACCAACACAACGTCAGCGTCAATTCATCAATTCGAAAGAGAAAATCAAAACAAACGCACCAAGGCCACGGCATTGCCGTGAGAGTAACAAAAAGTGAGAGAGAGAGAGAAGCAAGCAAAAATACGAGCTGGCACCAAGGTATACTTATTTAAGGTAGCATACTCCCGCCGAAGGCTCTCAACGAAAGTTACCAATTTTTAGTTTCGTTGCGACTGCGCGTGAGTAGAGTTGTTTTCACGCATATTATTTTAATGTGTTTGCGTTCTCTCTCTATTTTTCTTGCTCTCAGTAAAATTGGTGACGACGCCGGCAGCATTACTCTACCTTAAATAAGTATACCTTGAGCTGGCACACAAGCTAATGGCAAACACTGGCTTGTATGTATGTATGGCGATGTGTTGTATTCACGCAATGCATACAAAAACAATTCTTTCGTTTACACACATACACATGTGCTGCGTGCTTTAGCTGACCAGCCGCGGCCGCTTTACTCCCCTCTCTATTCCATGACCGCGGCTCGCTCTCTCAACAAGCGCCGAACGTCAGCGTCGCAATGCGAAAGAGAATATCAAAAGCAGCTAACGTTTTTTTCGTCTAACAAAATTTCAAAGTTACTCCCATAGAAATTCACATTCAGTGTGCCCAACAATGCCCAAAAATGCACAATGCCGCCTAAAAAGTTTTACTTCAAAAAAAGAAAAAGAATTAGACAATGTAACTGTCGTGCAATGCTGCTTGGCTTTGTTGTTCGTGCAACTCTCACCTCCCCCGCACCAACTTCAACATCGTTCTTTGCGCAGCGCGATCTTATTTTGTAGCCAACCACCAAACAACACCAAGGCCACGGCATTGCTGTGAGAGTAACAAAATGTGAGAGAGAGAGAAGCAAGCAAAAATACAAGCTGGCACACAAGCTAATGGCAAACACTGGCACTTGTATGTATGCATCAGAGAATGGCTTCGGGTGATTGCAAAAACGTTCGTACACAATCAACACCCGAATAAACGAGCCATTCCGCTCAACCAATCAAACTTGCCCACGCACATGTTTTCACTGTTGACTTAAAATCGCTCAAATGTGCCAAGTTTTTTTGCTCGCTGAGTTTATTCTTGCTTATGCTGAAACCATTCATTAAGCTCAACAATGATTATTTTGAACTAGAATAAAACTCAAAAAGCAAAAATCAACTCGTATGATTTTGTGCATGTGTGAAGTCAGCAGTGCTGCTTCTGCATTGCTGATGCCTCACTGCGTGTATTTTGTTTTTGTAAAATTTTCTTTCTGCTGTGGGTACTTCCAAGAAAAAACAGAAAGTGCACCCGGAGCAAAAAAAGCCAAGGCCGCTGAAAAAGAGTTGTTGTTCATCAAAATCGGGGGAAAAAATATAGAAATAATAACGACTAAGGGATACAACAATTTTTTTAAATTTGTAAAATTTGTATTTATTTAAAGAAAAATAGTTTTGTACTATAACAAAATTAAAATTATATTATTTCATTTTCAACATATGTATTACTAATAATAAAAAATAATAAACAACAAATCCAAATTAATTAACATACATTACATTATTCTTTTTTTTATTCTTCAAAATTCTTGAAATATGAATGAAGAAATATTAAACTGTCTACTGATTTTGGAGCGAGACGGTTTCTCTTCTCGGTTATAATATTCCCTGCCAATGAAAATTCTCATCGGATCGGAGTCTATCGGACAACTATTTTCTGGAAACGAAAAATGGGTAAAGGAATCTGAATTTGGTGTTAACGGACTGACTGGAATAGAGCAGGATGAGCTGTTATCATATTGGCTTATTTCAGTTATACAAAATTGTTTAATCATTTGGTTGCATTTGGTTGGTTGGCGGATACAAAAAAAAAAAGCAGTTTTATGCCATAGGCTTAAATTTGCAAACCCAAATGGTATCTACATTATTTAGAATTTTTTCTTTCAACAGTGAAATTGCAGCAACATCAGTATCCTTGGACACACACAGACTCTTAATTTTTTGTATTGATGGGGTTACGAAGCATAAAGAGGGTAAACTACATAATTGCAATTTTTTAAATATTATTTCAAATACACTACATAAGTCAACCAGCTGTTTGAGCGTTGAAATACTTATAAGTAACAACCGTTGGCTTTCCTGCTCCTCTTGAAGTATCTCGTTAATGCGAAACCAGTTAGCGACAATGGATTTAAACATTGTATAATTGGAGTTCCATCTTGTTGGGCATTCGCTTTTTAAGGACGTTTGCAACTGGTGCTGCAAATTGGCTTTTTTAAAATATTTCACAATTTTTTTGCACGTCTCTGCAAGTTGCGTCAGCTCCGAGTCTTCTTTGAAAGACTTTTCCAAGACGTTTGCAAACAAATGGCTGCTGCAGTTCAAACGGGTGTTGTTCTCCAATGCCTTTACCACGTTTGAGCCTCTGTCAGTTATGAATTTTATTGCATCCATATTTGTAATGCCGAACTCTTAATATGTTAGCACCTGTCGAGCGTTGAAAATCCATTGACTTCATTCCTAAATTTATGCTAATTAGTTTCAAATCTTTTTGGTAATGTAGAGTTACACCCAAAAAGTTTCTGTGCACATAATTATCTGTCCATAAATCGATTGTAGAAGACGCTGCTCCACTATGGATAATGTCAATAATTTCTTCCTTAATTTTTTGTTTTTTTTCTTCTGCAACTTTCTGCGTTGTACGTGAAAGTGTTGTTGCGTCTGGAAGCAAGTCCTGGTCCAATATTGATCAAAAATTTTGCGACCTTCGCAAACCCAATGCCACTGACTGCTGAAAATGGTTGGCAATCCTCGGTAACCCATGCTACGCAGGTGTCAATGGCGGCCTTTTTATCTTCTGGCGCAACTGCCTTAAAACATTGTGTTTGCTTTAGCAATTGACAGCATTTATGTCGGCTTAAATTTTATGTTTGTTTTGCCGAGTATTTTAAAACTTTGGTACAGGTACGGCAGTATAAAAACCCTTCCAAAATAGTTTGATCTTCCTTAATAATTTCAGATAGAGTGTTCCACATTGTGCTTCTGCCCTTGTGCCGCGACGACAAGGTGTACACATTTTTGCGTATTTGCTCTGAAACAAATGCTTGCTCTGCCATTCTGAAGCCAACTAAACGTTTGCCACTTGCATTAAATATTCGTCCCCAACACTTGCTAACACGCAAAAATTAAATACATACATACATAAGTACATACAAAATGAATAGAACGACCAGTTAACGTGTGTGAACGAAGAACTTTGCGCTTCGTTTCCCTGCAGTTCTCTTCACTTATGACGAAGGGGTGAAAACACACATGCATTGTGAAGTACCATCAATGAATCTCTCGATGCAACTACGTGCTTTCGAGGGGTGAATTTAACACGGGCATGTCATAGGACTTCATGCGTCCTACTTCGGCGTTCGCTTCTCGTGAAGGGGTGATTTTCATGCCTCTATTGATATCGTCTGCATGCATGGAAATCATAGCTTGTTTATGAAATATACATTCATGAAATTTATGGCTTGTCTACGGAATATTCATGCATGCAACCATATTGGCTCGCTGCTGTAAAATTATTATGAAAAACACAAGGCACAAATTTTTATTTTATTATTACCTACATTATTATACAATTTTGTATTATTTATTTCTTTTAAAATTATTAACAATTTTTTGACAATGTTAGCTCTTAAATAATTACTTAAACTTTTATATTTTTATTTTATTATACATATTTCGATTATTAATTTGTTAATTGTTGAAATACTTACTATTACTACTATTAATGTTTTTTACATTGATGGCTGGGGTTGTTTTTTAAATGTAAGGCCTTTCTTAGCTGTTGTCTGCTGGTCTTGACAATTCGGTCACAATAATTGATTCTACAATAGTAAACAAATTGTATTTATTTTGTAATTAGACGTTGCATTTGTCGCTTACCAACCATGTTTCCTTGTTGTATTTGCTGCCACACAGAAATAAAATAATAAATAAACAATAAAAACGCATGGAATTGTTATTAATTTATATTTACAATAATTGTTTTACAAAATTTAACTTTTTTATGCACGCGCACTTTGCCACAGAAAACTAATTTACGCGAGAATAAACAAGGCATTGGTCAACCAAAAAATATAACAAGACGAAAAAGTGCAGTTATACTTGCATTTTCGGTTTACACACCAAAAATTTATCTCAATTTCTTAAACAGAGAGAGCGTATCGCACTCTCATTATACGTCGCTCTCTCAAACGCTCGCATTTTGTGAGGCTCTTCTTCTTCGACCGCTTCGCGCTCGCTTCAAAATGCATGCCTGTTTTCATGGGAGTCACAATCACATATGGAATCACAAATGGATGGAAGCAATCGATCCAAGTAGAACTGCTGGGTTGTTTTCGTACTCTGCACCTGCACTTGCTAATACGCAAAAATCAAATACATATGTACATACATGCTTGTGTGACGAAAAAAATTAAAAATCAAACACAAGCGAATAATGCGTGTTGAGTGAATAAATGCTAACACAGCACATTAGATAAGACAAATAAACTCAACCGAACGATGGCTTTGCAGCACGACGCTGATTTTGTTCAACGAACAGTGCTACTGAGTGACTATTTTTGAATAAGAATTTTTGTGAGTGATGAAATCATGATTAAATTCATTCTTGAAGTTCTCTGATGTAGATTTTATTTAACGCTCAGTGCTGCTGAGTGATTACTTGTGAATACAAGTTTTTGTGCAGAATGAAATCATGAAAAAAGTGATTTTTGCAGTTCTCTGGTATGCATGCATGTATGTCGCTGTGTTGTATTCACGCAATGCATACAAAAACAATTCTTTCGTTTGCACACATACACATGTGCTGCGTGCTTTAGCTAACTTTACAAAATTTCAAATTTACTCCCTACGAAAAGTCGCAATGCCGCCTAAAAAGTTTGCTCTCTCAACAAGAAACGAAGTCATGACTCATGACCACGTCGCAATGCGAATGAGAACATCAAAAGCAGCTAACGTTTTTTGGGTTAACAAAATTTCAAAGTTACTCCCATAGAAAAATGACCAACAAATCCAAAAATGCATAACGCCGCCTAAAAAGTTTTACTTCAAAAATTTATGGAACTTATAAGTATAAGGATTTTCACCAAAAAAAAATAAATTCCAATTCGAAAGTTCTTAGATGGAATATGCAGGAAAAATTTTTTTGACACTAAAGGTACAGGGTATTCCGCTGTCCGGCACCGCCTCGACTGTACCACATTTTTTTTAATGGAATAGCAATACAAAGTTGCCTTTTAATGAGTAAATTCAGCATACAAAAGATTGTTTACTTGTTGTTTGGTCATTTCATGAGCCCTACTGCTAAAATATTAATAATGTTATCTTTATGTTATGTTTTACCTAATATGTTAAACTCTCTGTACGTATATCAACGGCTCTCACACCCGCTTGCATGCGGCACTCATGTTATGTTATGCTAGGCCCATGCAGGCGCTTTATTATAATTTACTTGTACTTTAATTACTCTCCGTTTACCTCGCTCACAGCCAAGACGTTATCACTTTAGTTTTATCCACGAACAAGTTGTCGCGTTTATATATAAACGATTACCCGCGTATAAACTCTATGCTCTAACATTGTACATATTACACTTAACATTCCACAATTATACAAGAACATTTATAAACTATACAATACACATTCACCTTAATACATATACTGTACACAACATAGTACATATATTAAAATACATTACAACATTTAAACATAACCAAAAACGTGTACAAACATTTATAAAATACGCAAACACTTGTCTTGATGTTATGAGGTGCCCCAACCCAATTGAAAATTAGAAAAATACTAAATTTTTAAAAACATTGATCTAATTTTGAATGATAGTATTTTTCTAGATTTCCTGTCCCTTATAAAACACAGTGCATTGTGATAGGTTAAATAAAAGCCTGGTTAGTTGTATTAATGTTTTTAATCAAGAAAAATTAAAAAAATATATATTATCAAGAAATGAAAAAAATCAGAAATAAGTAGATTATTTGGTATTAAATTGTTTTTTGTTTCAAAATTAGGCATTTGCTGCCGTGGTAATAGTCTTGCCCTTATGAAACTGTCTCTTTTTTTTCTCCACAAACTACACTTGAAGCTTTGCTCACCAATTTGATACAGCGCTCTACTGCTTGGGTACGGCACGGAAAATCTTTAATATTCTGACATGTAGTCAAACCGCTTTTGACAATCTCTTTCAAGGCTTCATCAGATAAATTGGAAGTCAGTGGTGTCTCAGTTATCTTACAGCAGTGGTCGGCAAAATATACATATGCATTTTTTTTTTGCGCTTGTATTGAACATTTTCTGCCGCTGTGACTTATTTCGACGCTGACGTCGCAAAGCAACAGACACGAAGTTGCTTGTTCATGATACAATTTACATTGTGAGGCAACATGATGGCAAATGACGCATTGCGCGTCGCCATCCATATTTTTAATGAAAAAAAAATTCTCCCACTCCTCTTTGAACATTTTTCCCTAGTTAAATTCAATAGTTTGCGCAGCGATCTACTCATGCAGACAACTAAACATCAAGTGATTTTGTGTTTTTTGCCACACAGCACAAAAGCGACGGCAAACTAATGCTAGAGCGCTTTAGCGTTGAGAGAGCAAGCACGCTCTCTAAGCAACATGGTATAATAAGTAAGGTAGAGTAATAGAGAGTTTATTAAGATCATAAATTTTGTGAGAGTAAGAAAAGTGAGAGAGAGAGAGAGAGAGAAGCAAGCAAAAATACTATGTTGTATTTACACACAGCATACACGTGCATGTGTATGCTTGCAAATGCTGCAAATAAAAATATTCACGCAATAAATAAAACAACAAATCTTGTGTTTGCACACATACACATGTACTGCGTGCTTTAGCTGAAAAAGAAATCATGCGCATCGCCAACCTACCACATCAACAGTCGCAACTAGACTGAAAAATATGATCTTCGTGTGAGCGAGCGCACTCTCTATTACTCTACCATGTTAATTATACCATGGTACAGAGCGGCTAACTACAAGTTGGATGCGATAGGAGTGCAGATCGTTTGCGGCAAAAATAAGTAGCTGGTGACAAGCAGTTCTTGCGACAACAAGAAGAGGTACAAAGCAGTTCTTGTGACAACAAGGAGCAGTCCACAAGCAGATCAGGCAGTCTTCGAAGCAGTACTGATAACAACAAAGAGAAGCAGTATTGATAACGACGAAGAGAAGCAGTGTCAACAACAACATATAGAAGATCGGTAGGGCCAGCAAAGGCCTTAACAAGAAGAGGACGACGACGACAATACGAAGCAAAAGCGATAGATGATTCACAAATTTCAAAATTAAATAGCAAGTATTTAAATATAAAACCAAATTATCAGAGGAAAGTAACATAAATTTTGAAGTTGAAGCTTGAAATAATTTTAAATAACCTTCAATTAGTTAAGTCTTAAGGTAGTAATATAAGCAACTTTAACGTTAATTTTAGCTGCTACGTATTTGTTATAACCATTTTACTGATGCTGCACGACGAGATAACACGGTTGAACGTACAAGGCTTAAAGGCAAAACTTAAAGAGTTAGGGTTATCGCAAAAAGGACGAAAGCTTGAATTACAAGACAGGTTAATGAGTCATTTTGAGATAGAGAATAATAACGAATCAGTGTACGAAGACAAAGTTGATATAAATTTAGTTAACGAGAGTGTAATATCAGAATCAAAAAACACGATGACTTTCACACTTAAAGACGTTCAAGACTCTTTAGTCGATTTTGATGGTAGTAGTCAGAGAGATGTTAACGAATGGCTAACAGATTTTGAAAATATTGCAGTTACTGTACAGTGGAATGGCTTACAGAAATTTATCTATGGGCGACAGTTGTTAAAAGGTGCCGCAAAGCTTTTTGTGCATAGCGAGGATGGTCTTACTGATTGGACAAAACTTAAAGACGCACTAATAGAAGAGTTTTCAGTTAAGGTAACAACCAAGCAGATACACAAACTGTTGGAAAATAGGAAGAAGAAAACGAGTGAATCCTTAATAGAGTATTTTTATTCAATGAAAAGTATCGCAAAGAAATCAAACTTAGATGAAGAGAGTATCATTGAGTACATAATTGAAGGCATTCAGGATTCCAAGCAGAATAAAATGGTGTTGTACCAGGCTATGGATCTTAAAGAGCTGCGAGATAAATTGATTGTTTATGAGAAGATGTCAGTAAGTCAAGAGTTTAAGCCAAGAGCAAAATATGAAAAGGTTCCGTCCGTAATGCCAGGGGTAAATAAAAACGATCTCCGTTGTTTTAAGTGTGGTGGTAAAAATCATTTGGCTAGAAACTGCAACGAAAGTATTAAATGTTTCAAATGCAATTTATCAGGGCATAAAGCTAATCAATGCGAAAACAAGGTGTTAAAAGACGGTAGAGACGATAAAAGACTCAAGAGTAGTGTAGAACAGCTAACACAAAACGTATCACACAGATCTTTTAAAGATGTCCGTATTGGAAATCAATCGATATCCGCTTATATTGATTCAGGTAGCGATATTTGTACCCTTAGAGAAAGTACCTACAAGCAAGCATACCCCGTGTCGTTAAATCCAGAGATAAATGCAGTTGGCGGTATAGGGAACTCTAAGATCTATACATTAGGATACTTCATGATCAATACAGAGTTGGATCAAATCCCATTAAGAATTTGTTTCCACGTAGTCAGAGATGATGATACCCTTTACAATGCTATAATTGGCAACGACGTGCTAGACTCTTTGGACGTGATTTTAAGCAAAAGAGGAGCAACTTTCCGTAGACCTGATGATGATTTGCCAAAAACAGAAATAACAGACTATGAACACCCCTTTCAACACATGATGGCAGCAGAGCCTTTGTATTTAGAACAAGAGATAGATTTTGAACACTTGAATAGAGAAACCAAAATGCAGGTGTTGGATATTATAAAAGAATACAAGCCAGTAAAACCAGATAAATCACCAGTAGAGCATCGCTCGGGAACCAGAATGAAACATGTGGACGCATTAAGTCGGGTACATTGCCTTTTGATGCAGGATTCTTTGAGAAATAAAATAAAGCAAGCTCAATTGTCGGATGACTGGATAAGTGCTGTCATTAAATTGTTGGAACAGGGAGTTTATGATGATTTTTATATGCAGGGTGGTGTGTTGTATAAGGATCCCACTAAGGAACTGATTGTTATACCATCCAGCATGGAACGGGAAATAATAACAATTGCACATCGTCAGGGTCATTTTGGAGTAAAGAAGACCGTTGATCTAATAGAGAGAGAGTATTTCATACCACATGTGTCTGGTAAGGTCGGAAATGTGATAAAATCGTGTCTAGAGTGCATTGTAAGCGAGGTGAAGCCAGGACGTAAAGAAGGGTTTTTGAACGTTATTAATAAAGGAGACAAACCCTTGACAACTTACCATATTGATCATATTGGCCCCATGGAATTAACTAAGAAGTTGTATAATTACATCCTAGTGGTTGTAGACTCTTTTTCAAAATTTGTTTGGCTATATCCCACTAAGACTACAGGCTCAGATGAGGTAGTTGATCGTTTACAGAAACAGTCTGAAGTGTTCGGAGATCCAAGTTGCATCGTCACAGACCGGGGAACAGCGTTCACTTCTAGTGTTTTCGAAAAATTTTGTGAGCTAAGAAATATTCAGCATTTACTGATTGCAACTGGAGTTCCGCGAGGAAACGGACAGGTAGAGCGGATTAATCGTATGGTAATCACTTTGTTAACAAAGCTGTGTGTTGAGGACCCAAAAGCTTGGTATAAGAGTGTAGGTAGGGTTCAGCAGTTTATTAATTCATCACCCCCTAGGAGCACAAAAGTATCGCCCTTCAAAATTTTGACAGGATTAGAAATGAGGACAAAATACGACAAAGGGCTCAGAGATATGCTTGATGAAGAATTGATAAATGAATTGCAGGAAGAGAAAAATGAGATCCGCAGAATGGCAAGAGATAACATAGCTGAGTTACAAGAAGAGAATCGTAGAACCTATAACAAAAACAGAAAGAAAGAAAATGAATATGAAATTAATGACATGGTAGCTATAAAACGCACTCAGTTTGGACCAGGGTTAAAATTGAAGAGAAAATACTTAGGACCCTACAAGGTAGTGCGCAAATTGAGGTATGGCAGGTATGTTGTCGAAAAGGTTGGAGAAGGCGAAGGGCCCAATAAGACCAATACAGTAGCCGAGTACATGAAGAAGTGGTGTCCATTATTCGGGACGAATATGGATGTAGGATGGCCGAATGTGGGAATGGCGTTTGGCAGCTTACAGCTGACCAATACGTAAAGTAGTTGGCAGCGCTAGAAAACTAAGAAAGACAGGAGTTGGCAGCACAAAAGCAGGAGTGCGGAGTTTTGAGAGAGCAGCCAGAGTGTTAAGACGTAAATTTGTTACGCTGTTAAAAAGTAATTAAGCAAAGAAAGTAAAACGTAAATTAAGATGTTTTAATAATGAAATAATAATCCAAATAAACATTTGTTAAGTGCATTTATGAAAAACCTGAGAAGTGCGCGTTTTATTTGAACAGACTCGAGCTTTGACAGCTCCAGTCCTACAATAATGTAGTCCCGATATCAAAAAAATAAAATAAACTTGTCTCCTATGGATTAATAAGGGATCTTATCTGAAAGTTTGGTTGCTCTAGCTCTTACCATCTCTGAGATCTAGGCGTTCATACGGACAGACGGACATGGGTATATCGACTTCTCTAGTCACTCTGATCATACTTTAGGTAACTTTGGGGGGTCTCCGACTTCTCCTTCTGTACGTTACATACATTTTCGGCTTGCACAAACACAATATACCCTTTGTACCATACGGTACAGGGTATAACAATGGAGAAATTTATTGATCACCACATAAGAACGGATCTGCTAAAAACAAATCCACTACACAAACTGCAATTTGCTTATAAAAAAGGAAAATCCACAATGACGGCTATACATGAGCTAGTGACAGATAAAAAAAAAGAGTTTTAGAGTCGAAAGAACTATCCCTATGCGCCTTCATAAACATAGAGGGTGCTTTTGACAACGCCAGCTATGAATGAATGAATCGCGCCCTAAACAAAATAGGATCAAACTCATTGTTAATATACTGGATTCACCAAATGCTACAAAATAGGGTGATAACAGCTTGACTGCCTTAACAATAGAGGCTTCAAAACCATAGAAATCTACATTCCCACTAGGGTCGAATGGGATAACAACCCAAACTGGGCGCACGTTGATGCCCAAAAATGGTACACAGAGGGTTCCAAAACGAAAGAAGGAGTAGGTGCAGGGGTCGGTCCCCGTTGCCATATGCAAATCTCTCTATGAAAAGACGCCACAATATTTGACGCCGAACTGTTTGCAATAAACACTGCAACACAAAAACTACTAGACCGCAATGTGCAAAGAATAAAAATAAATATTCTACTTGACAGCCAAGCGGTACTCAAAGCCCTCAACTACTACAAATTCATGTTTAAATCTGTGCTCGAAAGCCATAAAAACCTAAACCTACTGGCATCCCATAATAAGGTAAGACTTATTTGGGTGCCTGGGCACAAAGGATTTGAAGGTAACGAAGCAGCAGATAAACAAAAAATGCATTCAGTTTGATCCAAAAATCCCTTGAATTCAACACGAAAGACCTACGCATTAGGGTGGAGTGATAGTGTATGAAAATAAATTTTTTTAAATTTTTTTTAATGTAACAGCAATACATAGTTGCCTTTTAATAAGTAAATTCAGCATACAAAAGATTGGTGCTCCAACCCAATTGAAAATTAGAAAAATACTAAATTTTTAAAAACATTGATCTAATTTTGAATGATAGTATTTTTCTAGATATCCTGTGCCTTATAAAACAAACTACATTGTGATAAGTTAAATAAAAGCCTGGTTAGTAGTATTAATGTTTTTAAACAAGTTTTTAAAAAATATATATTATCAAGGAATGAAAAAAATCAGAAATAAGTAGATTATTTGGAATTAAATTGTTTTTTTGTTTCAAAATTAGGCATTTGCTGCCGTGATAATAGTCTTGCCCTTATGAAAACGTCTCGTTTTTTTTTCTCCACAAACTGCACTTGAAGCTTCGGTCACCAATTTGATACAGCGCTCTACGGCTTGGGTATAATCTTTAATATTCTGACATGTAGTCAACTTGGGTATGGCACGGAAAATCTTTAATATTCTGACATGTAGTCAAACCGCTTTTGACAATCTCTTTCAAGGCTTCATCAGATAAATTGGAAGTCAGAGGTGTCTCAATTATCTTACAGTCTTTCCACGTAATTAAGTCGGTATAATCTTTAGCATCGAAATTTAAAGCAGGCACTTTAAATGTTCGAAGCCCTAGAGTATTCTCTGCTCTTGCTTTTAAAGCTCGTTGATATGCTAGTTTACGTATGATTTCTCTGTCGTCTCCAAGCATAGCAATAAGAATATATTCTGGGTGACCAAAATATCCATTTCGTTGGATTACCTTATCAAAGATTTTCTTCAAAGGCGCATTCAAATATCGAGTTAGGGTAATTGTTTACCACAGGTGCTTAGCTCCGTTTGTACATGAAGGATAACATTTTATTGTGAACCACAATGGACCATAAACACTCATTACGAAAGTGGCTTATATCACTAAATTTTCATCGGGGTCTGTTTTAGTAGCATATAATCTTAAGATTCTATTCGCTGTAGTAAGCCATCTAGAATGGTTAAGTGGTCCAGGTGTAATATTAGCTAGATTGGGAGAAAAAATACCAGTGCTGATAGCTGTCATCACATCGTAAAGATATTTTTGGTCGGTGCTCAAGTCTTTTTTAGCGACTTCAGGTAATATGCAGGGAATGGTGGTAAATTGGACAAGTGGCATTGATTCACATTTTTGTAATTTAGATCCAATAAGGCCTGAAAAGCATTTAGGCCCTGTAGTTTTTCCATCCAAATGCAATAAAAGATGTCGCAATGGTAACTCATTCGAATGTAACTGGCAGACAAACCATTGTAATGGTTTGTTAAGGTCTTCTTCAATAAAACGAATAACACCTCCTTTGAAACCTGTATTCACGACTGTACCATCGCAACCAATAACAACTATTTCATCCAATTCCACCGATTTTGTTCTCAAATGATTTATTATGGTACTTTCAATACCTTTAGCATTTCTCAACTCACACGTAACATGCCCGAAATAATCACTTCCTGGCTCTGATAAAATCACATAATGGTCTTCTGTTACTCTTTTTCTATAAAATTTGCCTTCCTTCTGAATACTAACCAACGTCTTATCTTTTTTGCCATAAAAATAAATTCCGCGTATACTTTTATTGCGATCTGCATCGTGTAATGCTGATCTGACTTTCGTTCTTTCTCGGCGCAAGTTTGAACGATCAATGACAACACTGGGATCCTTTGATGTAATAATACCAACATCTTTTAACACAGAAGAAGCTATAATAGCAGATACTCGATCGCAGACGAGAGCTAATGATGGTAAATTTAATCTCTTTTTCTTTGGTGGCAGAGAAGCTTCTATATTTGTCATGATAAAATCGAATAAGTTGTAGTACTCTCTTAAAGCTGACAGTAGGAAGCGACGCTTTTCGCCAGATATCTAAAATTTCCGTAGCCAATCTTTGGGATATATCATGAACTATCGGCTCTTTTGTTGTTTAATCAAGCTTTAATTCATATTTAATAAATAAGTAATTTTTCATAACAGCATTATAAGTTGGTAATTGAGACACTGGTAACTTCTCCGGCAAACCAAACACAGGACAACATGTCCCTTTTCGTGTTTTGACTTGCGACATTTGACTGTAATAAAGAGAAATAATAGGTATAAATTATATCGAAAACAGTGTGTCATCGACAATCTGTGAACAGGAAATTAAAAATATTACTTACATGAGCCTTATTTTCTTGACGGCAGTGGTTAAAATCAACGTTTCTCACAAGTAGAACATCAATAACACGCGCGCAATTGATGGCGTTCGAACAACGATTGACAAGTGCAGTTTAATTTTCTATCAAAGTGGACTCCGAGGTAGCAGTGACTTCTCTTACGTGGGATATTTTGTCCATTAAAAGTTAGACCTGGCGTAGTTTGGCGTCTTAAAGTAAAGTCTACATTGACTGATTTACTTTCATTAATGGTTATATTCCACTTTTTTGCCCAATTTTCTAACGCGTGAAGGTAAATTTGTAGTTGTACAGACACATCATTGTTGCACATGGATGATGAGAGAATTGCTGTATCGTCAGCGTAAGTTGCAACTAGAAAGTTTCTCGGGTTGATATTCAATTCGGTGTTGGGTAGTGGCATGTCATGCGTAAATAATGTGTACAAAATCGGCCCAAGCACGCTTCCTTGGGGAACACCTGCTCTGACCATTCTTATTTCCGAAGAATCATCCCTAATGGATACAGTGTTCTTTGACTAAGAAATGAATGGACGACTATATACTGTGGGGCGGGTAAGAGTAATTTCAACTTATATAAGAGTCCATCATGCCAGACTTTGTCAAATGCTTGTTTGACGTCCAGAAACACTGCTGTGCAATATTGTTTTGTCTCAAATGCATTCAGAATGTGGTGAGTAACTCTATGCAGTTGTTCTGGAGTTCCGTGCTGTTTTCGAAAGCCAAATTGGTGTTGTGGAAGAGCTTTACTTACACTGCTTACTGCCAGCATTCTGCTTAAGAATATTCTCTCGAATATCTTAGAGAAAACTGGGAGAAGGCTGATAGGTCTGTATGAATCTAAGGCTGTCTCTGGCTTGCCTGGCTTTGGAATCATTACAATCTTGGCACACTTCCATTGTATCGGGAAGTGGCCGATGCGAAGGATGGCGTTATAAATGGCAACTAAAAACATAATTCCTTAGCGGGGCAGTAACTTTGCAGTGTGGCTATCTATAATATCATGCCCAGGAGCTTTATTTTTTTTAAGTGCCTTAATTTCATCAACTACTTCAGCAGGAGAAATTGGCTTAACTGGAAAGGACATCTGCAAGGGCGCTTCTAAGAACCTTGTGACTTGACATACGTTTTCATATGATGTTAACTCAGCTGGGGTGAATCTGGACTCCAAGTCTCTAGCGAAAGCTTCTGCTTTTTCCAAGTCAGTTTTGCTCCATGTTCCGTTTTCATTTCTTAGCGGAAGGTTGCGCAGTGGTTGCCTTTTAATGCCTCGAGTTAGTTTCCAAAGATTTATTTTTCCGTTTCCGGCTGGATCGGCTCTTTCCAGCATCTGGTCAAAATGCTTGGTGTTTTTATCGGAAAGGGCTTTTTTAAGTACCCTGCTTGCTCTGTGCATTTGAGCTTTGGTGGTCGGATCGTGGGTTCTAATATATGATTTTCGCAATTGTCTTTTTTTACGGACTAAACGTTCAATGTGTGGATCTAGTTGTGGGGCAGAGCGATTCATCTCAGGTGTGGTTGGTTCTGCAGAAAGAGCTGCCTCATGAATGTATCTATTTAAATTACCTACAGCTTCGTCGATATCTTTAGGAAACTCAATTTTCGTATTAAGACATATCAGGTCTTCTAAATGAGTCTGAAATATATCAATGTTTGCCCGGTTGTGCAGCAGATGCTTTTTGGCTTCGTATTCAATTGGAGCTGAGTGCAGTTCCAAGACAAGCGGTAAATGGTCAGAGGAGAGTTCATATTTCGTTTTAACTTCAAGAAATCTATGGAAAACACCTTTATATATAGCGAAATCGAGAGCACTAGGCGTTCTGCTAGAGTCATAAGGATAATGCGTGGCTAATCCTGTGGCGAGGATGTTGGCCTCACTATTAACTATGAAGTCAAGCAATTCCCTTCCTCTTTGGCAGGAACACAAGCTGCCCCACCACTGATGTTTCGCATTCCAGTCCCCCGCAGCAATATATTTGGAGCCCAATTGCGCGAAGAAAGAGCGGAATTGTGTGCTATTCCATAGAATCCCAGGTGGGCAGTAAATGGAAGAGATTGTAATGATTCCTAGGGGTGTGTACAAAGAGATGTTTGCAGCTTGTATGTGGGCAGTTACGATGGGATTAAGTGTAAAGTGTTTAAGGCTGCTACGGATAAGTATTGCTGCTCCGCCCCTGTAACTATCAGACGGGTGATTGGCAGTGTATAATACGTATCCAAACATTGTAAAAGTGGTTCGACTACAAAAGTGTGTTTCACTGAGTAGCATTATGTCTAGTTTTTGTCTTATTATAAAGTTTTTAATTCTAAGCTTTTGTTGACTATACCCGAGGCATTCCAAATACCTATACGGATGGGCATTTTGGAAGTTGAATGACTGAAAGAATGTGAAGGATTTGTTCCTGCATATTCATAAGTTTATTTTGCATTGTCATAAATTGATCCAGTTTATCTGTAAGATTCATAAGCTTTATTTCGAGTGGCGAGTCATGAAGTGAATCTGGCTGTGGGCGGCTATAATTTGGTATCCAATATCGTGCTTCTCTTGTAGGACTTCTTGATCGGCGAGCAGCATCAGCATATGAAAGGTGCTTATCTTGTTGTTTTGGCTGAGGTTGTTGGCTATCGTTTTGATCCATATTTTTTTGTTTTCTGATTCCAGAAAGCGACGGGAACCTAGCTTGATTAGCTGTATATGGACTCTGTCCCCTTCGCGTACCATGGTGTGTAGATTCTACTTTTGTTTGTTTTGATTGGACTTGTGGAAATAATTTTGTTAGAAGCTGTTGGTAAACCCTGCAGCCTTTATAATTGGCTGTGTGGGAGCCGAGACAGTTAGCACACTTGGGTGGAACATTTTTTGGCTTTGTGCATTCCGTGGTCGCATGCGGCCCACCGCATTTAACACAAATAAATTTTTTGTTGCAATACCTTTTTGTATGTTCAAACTCCTGACATCGGTGACACTGTGATACGACTTGAGGTCGTCTTGGCTGCTCCACGGCTATTTTTTGCCTGCAGAGATATTTTAGGTTGAATATATCTTTGTTGTTTTCTTTTGGTTCTAAGTCAACAAAGAAAATACTCAACTGTTCCTTAGTCGCACGACTACGTGGGTTATGGATGAATCGAACCTTATGCCCAATGGCCAAGAGATCTTGCTTTATTTCATCAATTGGTGTAGAGTGGTGTAGGTTTTTAATTACAACTCTATATGAACGTTCTTCTTTCAATTGGTAGCTATGACAGAGGATGTTTTTTTCAATTAATTCGGAGACTATTTGGCGGTAGGTAACAGAATCATAGCACTGCAATCTTATTTGACCACCTATAGTTGTTTTCAGCCCATAGCTTTCGCGGCTTACCGTCGCATCCAGCAGTGCCCAAAACTTTGTGATGTCTTTGATACCGGGTATAATAATTGGGGGAGGTATTGGTTTCTCTCTAGAGAAACAAGGTTCATTTACATCATTAGAAGGGCTGAGCTCCATTTCGTCAGCTACATCGGTAAGTGGTTCAGCAGTTGAAGGTGCAAGGAGCGCATAATAGTTTGATGCAATCGGGTCTCGACTAGTTGGGTGATGATTATCAGTCGATTTACTTTGACTCTGTCGGGGTCTCCCAGTACATGAGGCATCTCTATCCTGCCAGGAAACAACATCAGTTGGCTTCTGGGAGGTATGGCTGGTATAGCTAGATACTATTGGGCATTCTGGGCTAGGATTATCAATTATTTGGCTTCGCACAGAATTTCTAATAGCTAAATCAGCAGTAAGCTGGGCTTTGAGGGCTGCAGTAGTTGCAGAACTGATGTGATCAGTAGGGGAGGTCTTGTTGACATGGGAGTCTTTGATGGCTAACTTTGATGAGCGAGTTTCCATTTTACTTTAAAATAAGTTATATTTAGTCGGATTATGACAAGACGGTGAGTTGCAGTTTACTTAATCTTTGTAACTTGCAAGCAAGTACCGCGCGCTTAGGCGCCACTAGTCTCACTGGTACCGCGCGCTTAGGCTGGAATTTGTTTTTGCTTTCACTGGCTGCTGACTTTTAGTAGTCAGGCAAGAACCGCGCGCTTAAGCGCCACTAGCTGTGTTAGATACACGAATACCGCGCGCTTAGGCTGGGAGATTTAATTGCACAGAAAAACAATTGTTGTTGCCACTGCAGTGGACTTGTCCATTTGCATTTATATTTATTACTTTATTGTGAAGATGAAACGCGTCCGTACTCACCGAGACTTTTAACTTTTGCGATAATTTACAGAAAAAATGATGGCGTACGGTAAATTGCTTAAGAACACCAAAAGACATGATTGCCAAATTGGATTACGATACCTTCATAAACAACCAAAAACAGACGAATTTTTAATCAAAAACTTTTTTTCGACCGATCGGCCCTATGGGAGCTATATGATAAAGTCAACCGATTTTGATAAAATTTGGTACAGTGTTGAAGATCTCTAAAAAACTTCTGAATGCCAAATTTGGTTACAATATCTTCACAAACAAACGAAACACAACCAATTTTGTACAAAAAGCGTTTTTTTCGACCGATCGATCCTATGGGAGCTATATGATATAGTCAACCGATTTTGATCAAATTTGGTGCAGTGCTTGGGAACTCTAAAAAACTTCTCAATGCCAAATGTGGTTACGGTATGTTCACAAATAAACGAAACACAACGAATTTTGTACAAAACACGATTTTTTGACCGATTGGTCCTATGGGAGCTATATGATATAGTCAACCGATTTTGATCAAATTTGGTATAGTGCTTGGGTACTCAAAAAAACTTCAGAATGCCAAATTTGGTTACAATATCTTCACAAACAAACGAAACACAACGAATTTTGTACAAAACACGATTTTTTGACCGATTGGTCCTATGGGAGCTATATGATATAGTCAACCGATTTTGATAAGATTTGGTACAGTGTTGAAGATCTCCAAAAAACTTCTGAATGCCAAATTTGGTTACAATATCTGCACAAACAAACGAAACACAACCAATTTTGTACAAAAAGCGTTTTTTTGACCGATCGATCCTATGGGACCTATATGATATAGTCAACCGATTTTGATAAAATTTGGTACAGTGCTGGGGGTTTCTAAAAAACTTCCGATTACCAAATATGGTTGTGATATCTTTATAAGCAAACGAATTATCCATCTAAAACTTTTGCTTTTTTTCGAGGTCCTCTGAAACACCCCTATGGGAGCTATATAATGTAGTCCCGATATCAAAAAAATAAAATAAACTTGTCTCCTATGGATTAATAAGGGATCTTATCTGAAAGTTTGGTTGCTCTAGCTCTTACCATCTCTGAGATCTAGGCGTTCATACGGACAGACGGACATGGGTATATCGACTTCTCTAGTACTTTAGGTAACTTTAGGGGGTCTCCAACTTCTCCTCCTGTACGTTACATACATTTTCGGCTTGCACAAACACAATATACCCTTTGTACCATACGGTACAGGGTATAAAATTTTTTTTGGCCTATTGGTCCTATGGGAGCTATATAATATAGTCAACCGATTTTGATCAAATACGGTACAGTATTGAAGATAATGTAACCCCGATATCGAAAAAATTAAATAAACTTGTCTCCTATGGAATAATAATCGTTTTAGCGAAACCTTGTTTTTGGCAGTAGATTCCTGGGAATTTCACTGCTGTGACACCTGAGTCTGTCACTGTATCTACTCGTGTGCCTTCCTATCTGCTCTTCTATGGTATGCAGATTAAGGTCATGATGCAGCGTCGAATTGCGTACGTACCAGGGGCAATTTGTTATTAGCCTTAAAATTCGGTTTTGCAGTACCTGAATACTCTGACAGCTTGTCTTTGCTGCGATACTCCAAATCTGCAGCCCATAGAGCCAGATCGGGGCGAAACACTGGACATACACTGCTCTTTTTGCTCTAAGTGACAAAGTACTTTTTCTGTTAAGCAGCCACCGCAGTTGCTGATTAGGCTGCTCCAGTATCAAACCCTCTAAATGTATGGGTGGGGGATTGTCCTTTTAAGTGTGAAGCATGGGTTAGTCGTCTTCCCTGGGTTTATCATCAAATTCCATCTCCTGCACCAGTCAACTAGTGTTTCTAGGTACCTTTGGAGGCCATTAGCCGCCTCAAGTTGGCAATTGGAGCTGTAGAGAATGGCGACATTGTCAGCGTAAGTCGCAATTAAAGCCTTCGAGGGAGTCTCCAAGTGTTCATCGTCAGGCACTGGTAGATCGGCAGTGTAAAGCGAGTAGAGCAGCGGACCTAGAATGCTGCTCTGCGGGACTCCAGCTTTCATTCGGCCACGGGAGGAAAAGGTGTCTCGTATCTTTACCTTGAATACACGTTGGTCTAAATAGGACCTAAGGCGACAGAAGTAAGGATGCGGAAGAAGCTTCTTTACCTTGCAAAGGAGTCCGTCGTGCCAGATCGAATGCTTGTTGTATGTCTATAAACACCGAATTACAATAGTCAAGGTCATCAAAAGCCTGGAGGATATGTCGTGCCACTCTATGGACCTGTTCAACAGTGCCATGACCAGCCCGAAATCCAAACTGGTAACACCAGAAATCCGAGCGGCAACCAGCTTCTCCCACACCTTCGATAGGTATGGTAGTAAACTGGCTTATGAGTCATGTGAATCAATGCCATCTTCCACTGAGATGGGAAGAACTGAACGCTCAGCATAGCATTTTAAATTAATGCCATGTACAGAATCACACGAGTTGGTAAAGCCTTATCTATTCCTGGCGCCTTGTTGTGATAATTTTAGCTATCTCCTCAACCCTAGTTGGTTTGATTGGGAAAGACATCTGCAGCGGTGTTTGTAAGCTTTCTTGGTGATGTTTAAACGCGTTGGCCTGTTCTTCTTTATTCTTTTCGAGGCCTCCTCCAGAGTAACGGACGGGAACCTGCCTGAAGGGTTGATTTTTAGTGCCTTTGTACACCTCCACAGTGAGTAGTTGGCATCAATAGTATAATCCAACGAGGCCAGCTTATGTTCAAAGAAGTCACTTCTAATATCCGTTAGAAGGCTACGCAGCTACTTTTCTGCTCGGTTCCACAGGATGCGATCCCACGCCTTTTTGTTGCATGAAGCATCTTTGCCTCCCCGGTGAGTGTAATTCCATAACTGACAGTGTCAGACTGGGGATCAGATGGTGTGGAGGCAGCGGCTGCATGGTATATATTATTAGCGAATGTGTCCACTGCCATTTCGATGTCTTCAGCGGAACTGTTTCCAAATGGATAGAGTTCTCTAGATGCTGCCGAAAGACTCGGAGGTTAGTTCGTTTAATGATTGAACAGCAAAGTCAATGCAAGTGGGGGTATGACCTAGTACATAGGGGTATCTTGTTGGCGCCCCTGTGGCCAAAATCTTTGCTCCAGCGGCATGGATAGCTTCTGCTAGCTCTCGCCCTCTAGGTGAGTAATATGTATTGCCCCACAACCAGTGACGCGCATTCCAGTCCCCACCAACAAGGTACCTTTGGCCACATGCGCGGAATATTTCAGTGAAGTGCCTTTCTTCTATATTGTTTCTTGGCGGGCAGTAGATAGAGCTGAATTCCATGTGTCCCAGGTCTGTGGTAACTTTAACCGTTGACATTTGAATGATGCGCGGCTCTTTGTCCCTTTGAGGAAAATGGCGAAGAGAGCTCCTTACCAGTATCCAAAAATTATAACTGTTTCCCCACGGTTAAGCCTGGTCTTAGTCAGAAGAAGGATATCAACGGAGTTGTTGTTCGCAAAGAGTTCAACTTCTCCGACTTTGCCTGAAATGCCGTTGGCATTCCAGATAAGAACCTTTACTAGGTTCATTGTAAGGCTGCATTATCTAAGACTGGAGATTATGCATAATCCCAGACCGTTGCTTTAAGATGTTAGCCATCTCAGCCACCACTATTTCAAGCCTTGTCAGGCGGTCATTGGCTTGTTTGTTTTGCTGCCACATAAGGAATTGCTGTTGTTGTTTTTGCTGGAGCTGCTGTTGCCATAGCTGAAACTGTTGTTGCTGCTGTTGGAGCAGGAACTGCACATCGAATGGTTGCTGTTGTTGCCGAATCTGTTGCACTTGCAAGTTTTCCAGATGGTGCTGAGCAGATCCATCATTACTTGGCTTTATGGCTGCGGCTGCTGCATATGAGATCGACAATGGCCCTGTATGTGTCAGCGTCATTAGGTAAGATCCTGGCCGTTCCCATGTTGTTCTTAATGAAACGTTATCTGGGTAAGCGACTTCTCCAACGACTTTAAAAAGGTCGTTTAGGTCGCCTGGTGGAATAACAATTTGCGGTGGCTTTTTGTTAGGTTCTTTCTAACTTGAGTCGGCAGTATGAGTAGAATCATTATTTGCCATATCATGGGGTTCAGACTGAGGCGCTACGTCATTAACCCTTGGGATTACTTCTTCGTCATCGTCATTGACATCCATGCCTAGTACAGCAAATCTATTGCTAGTGTTTGGCTGGTGTGCAGGAGGGAGATTTGAACCGTCATTCCTGCGGTTAGCACTGGGTGACCGAGATTTGCTAATCTTTCTCTTCGTAGTTTGCCGCTGCTGTGCGTTCAGTATTTTTGACGCGAGTGTTGCCTTGGTATGGAGCATAAATCCCAGAATTACCGTCCGCGCAAAAGCACATGTTTCGTACATTTTTCTGTTTTTTAATTACTTTGAGTTACCACTCTGAATCAGAGTACTTCTGACTTATTTCTTTCGAGAACCGTTGCTGACAGCAAAAGTTAATATGCTACTAGAGCTTAGTGCAAAGCGCAACACAACTGAATTTCGATTAGCGACACGCACATACGAATAGCACAAAGTAAATGACAGCTGAGCCTCAAATTGTAGTATTTTGCTTTATTTGTAGCGGGACACAGTTTTATGCAAACATAGCATATACATAGGTATATTTTCACACGAATAATATGCCACAGTCGTGGTCTTGTCCATTAAACGTTAAAATTGTTTAACTTTTCTTTACTTTTTATACATCAAAATATATTAAAAATAAAAAAAAAATTTGTTAATAATTCCGAACTCTGGAGTTGAACCCAAAATAATTTGCACGCATACCACTGACCCATCAACACTAACTTGGAATCCGTGTTAAAATTAGTCACTTGTACAATTGGGAAGGACAATAACTGTGCAAATTAACGGAGTCTGCATGTTCTAAAAATAGAAGCAACATTTCGCTTCCTTTAGTGCAGCCCATGTAGCGTGTGAGTGCGAGCGAGAGATCAAAAGCTTTTCTGTTAGGAAAGCTCTCTTAGCATTGCTTCGTGAATAGGAATGAGATAGATGTATATTTTGTTGATGTTTGTAAATAAATAACAAAGAACAATTAAGAAATGTTTTTATCGTTAATATATTAATTCATTTCACTTTTGTCTTTGTTTAGAAAACAAAGCAAACAACTGCTACAAATTTCGTGGGCAACCAACCTTACTCGTTCACAGCAATTTTGCACTGACGATAAGGGCTCTAAACGAGAGAGTGAGCGTTCTCACGACATCACCTTATTATTCCACCATGGTGCAGCCCGCCCGATTCGACAAACGGAACTGTCGCGTTCTAAAAATAGAACCAACATTTCGCTTCGTTTGCTGCCGACCGCCGGTACCAACAAGCCCTAAACTGAATTTGAGCGAGATGCGCATTCTATGTAGTTCTCGCTAAACCCTCGCGTCATAAGAAGAAAAAACCCATGAATATGATGGACTTATATCTAGCACTTATTCTATGACTAAACTAGGTATTTAATAATAAATTATTAATATGCGATTACTATTATAATGTCTTTATTTTATTTTATCTATTTGTAAGATCAACATATAATATAATCAGTTGATTAATTTAAAAAAGATAATACAAAAAGAAACTTATAAACCAATTTTTATAATATATACTATATGTAATATAATTAATATTAGGTAGTTTGCCACTGACCCTTTGGTGGAATTTTATTTGCCTGGTGGCCAGCTATGCCCCTACCCACAGCCAATTGTGGTCAGTAGCAAACAAGTTGAACCAGCAATACAGAAAATAATCGGACTCCGACCCGTTGGGGGAATTTTTAACTGGTGCCAAGACAGCTTTCATCAAGCTGGAAGGCGAAAGCTCCCGTGAGAGGATAAGCGCCAAGTCATTAAAATTCGAACATAAAACTCTAAAAGAAAGGCTCATGTAAAGCACAATTTGTAGTGCATCTCTTAAGAGATAAGGGAACAACATTTCTAGAGGAGCGTCTAGGAATGTTAAACAAAAGCTGCCGAAGTAGGAAAGGGGAATCAATGGAACCAGTTATGAGTTTATGCAAAAAAATAGCATTAAGGGCAATCCTACGATTTTTCAAAGAAGGTAGATCAATTAGAAGAAGTCTACTGGCATAAGGAGGCAATGGGATATTGGGGTCCCAATTTAAGCTTCGTAGAGCAAAAAGGAGAAACTGTTTTTGAACAGATTCAATTCGTGCTTGATATTTTTTGTATTGAGGGCACTGTTTTGAGGAGAGACACAAATTGCCCACCTTTTGCGCGAAATAAAGCAAATATAAAAACAAAAAAACACTCGATGCGCTTTTGCTCTAATACGTTTATTCCACGGCGATCGTAGTTACAGAAGTGCAATAAGATAATTGCATATGCAGGCGCTAGGCTGCTACGTTAACAGAAAGCTTAGCGGAGCTTTCGTTACAATAGCAAAAAGCTTTTTAACATAACATAAGCGCTATTTTGAATTATGCTTAGTTACAATTTAAGTTTTAGCAAAACAAACATAAGCCGCATTGGCATTTACAATTAATAATAAGTTTTTAGTTCTGCTCCGGACATACTCCCCCCGTTGGAAGAGTCAGGCTTTCAACAAGATTGGTCTCAACGGACAGAACTGCTAATTTGGTGACGGCTCTTTTGATAAGACCCGTAGCTGTGCGGATCATAGCGACTCTGATGATGCCATCTTTTCCTGGGATGACTTCTTCGATGCGACCAAGCTGCCATTTTAGACATGGCAAGTTGTCATCCTTCAGAAGCACGACACTGCCTGTTTGTAGGTTTGGTCTTCCAGCTCGCCACTTGCCTCGTTCTTGAAGCTGAGACAAGTAATCAGTGGTCCATTTCTTCCAGAAAGCTTGCTGCATCTGCGTCACTCGTTGCCAACGACTGAGACGATTGGTGCTGAGGTGAGTTACGTCTGGTTCCGGAAACTTGGTGAAGCTTGAACCTTTTGAAAAGTGAGCAGGAGTGAGCACATCAATATCAGATGAATTCTCTGTAATTGATGAAAGTGGACGTGAATTAAGCATGGCTGAAATTTCATAAACAAGTGTTTGAAGTTCATCAAGAGTTAGAATGGATAGGCCGACGACACGATAAAAGTGGAACTTAGCAGATTTGACCGCAGCTTCCCATAAACCGCCGAAATGTGGTGATCGTGGCGGAATAAATTTCCATTCAATTCCGTTGGACGAGCAAGCTGATGACACAGAAGACATGTGAGGTTGGCTAAGAAATAACTGTTTCAATTCTTCGAGTTCATTCTTGGCACCAACAAAGTTTGTAGCGTTGTCTGTCCAAATGGTTCGTGGACTCCCTCTAATACTTATAAAACGACGTAGAGCCGCGATGAATGCTGCTGTTGACAAGTCTTGTACGACTTGTAAATGTATTGCCTTTGTTGAAAAGCAGATAAAGACTGAAATGTAGCATTTGTGAGGTGGTTTATTCCTAGTCTCAGCTTTATAGTAGAATGGGCCACAGAAATGAATTCCAGTAGTATGAAACGCGGGATTTGGTTGTACGCGGTCTGCAGGCAATCTTCCCATTATATGCTCAAAAGTAATAGGTTTCATCCGAAAACATCTGACGCATTTATTTACGACGCTCGACACCAGTTTTAGGCCACCGATTGGCCAATACCTCTGACGTATCGAAGCGAGAAGACTTTGAGGACCAGCATGTAAATATTTTTGGTGGTAGTACGCAATCAAAGCCATTGTCACTGGATGATTATTCGGAAGCAATATAGGATGCATTGCATTGTAGTCCAAATGTGAGTACTGAAGCCTGCCACTAGTGATGAGCGATACTGTGAATTTTCAGTCACAGCGACAACTGTGACTGTGACAAAAAAATATCAGTGACAAAAGGTCGTGACAGTGACACCGAGTACATAATAAAATTTTTACTAAAGAATATCGCGGATTTTTATTATACTTTTAAAAACAAAACAATTATAAAATTTATAGTTTATAAAAAATTAATATCTTACAGCTTTGGGTAATTCACACGTTGGATGCTTCCTCTGAATATACTTTGATAAATTGATTGTTGAAGATCCTATTAACTGTTACAAAATACGCGCCAAGTATTTCCGTACCAATTGCATCTTGCAATATTTGCAAGGCAAAATTATCATCTAAATCACTCAATAATTTCCAAATTTCACATTTCTTTCGATCCATGTTATTATTCACTATTATTTACTCACAAACATTTTAAAGGCACTTGTCTCTTCAACTACTAAACACTTACTTTGCATGTGACCCTTCTTCATATTGCAAGAAATACTTCAAAACTATTGTATTCATTAATACTAGCCACCTATTTTGTAACCGTTCGTAAAAAAAAAACAAAATACAAAATACGCGCTAAGTATTTACCTGCAGTATTTACTCTTGCAATATTTTGTTACTATTGGTACTGAAATACTTGGCGCGTATTTTGTAACAGTTCATAGGATCTTGTACTTACGAATATTTTGTCGCGGTTCATACGAACTTATATATCCACGAGTATTTTGTCAACTTGGTATGAAAATACTTGGCGCGTATTTTGTATCAGTTCATTTACCCACGAGTATTTTGTCACTTCGGATTGTGACTGTGACAAAATACTCTTACTCTCATACCAATAGCTACAAAATACTTGCAGCGTATTTTGTAACCGCTCATGTTACGGTGACAAAATACTTGTCACTGATACGACTCGTTACATTTTGTCGCCGTGACAAAATACTTGTCACTGATACGACTCGTTACATTTTGTCGCCGTGACAAAATACTTGTCACTGATACGACTCGTTACATTAAAATACTTGAGACAAATCACAGGTACGTAAATACTGCTCATCACTACCTGCCACCAACTCGAAGCAAATCATCAGTGCCAATTTCAGGATTAAGAGAGTAAATTTTGCTCTTGGATGAAACTGGTAGATTTTTCCTTAGCGCACGAAGTTCCTCGGCAAAAGAAAGCTGCTGGATATTCCTCAAGAGCAGACATGTGCCATTCCATATTTCATCGACAGACAGTTCTCCTTTCTCATGTGGATTATTCTTTAAACTTAGACGAGAAATTCTGTATACGTATGTAAATACACGTTGAAGCTTGTTAAAAGAATTTTGGTACTTGCAGTTAAAAGATACATCTTGCTGCGCTGATAACAGCAGAGTTGTGCGACGACGCTCCGGTAGGTCTGTAGACTGCAGCGCGATAGATGGCCACTCCGTAGACTTTAGAAGCAGGAATTCTGGGCCGTTGATCCATAAACGAAGATCCAACAGTTCTCTAGAAGTGCAGCCTCGAGACAGTATATCCGCCGGATTTGCGTGAGTTGGGACATGATGCCATGTCATTCCTTTTGTCATATCTTGAATTTGTGTGACTCTGTTGGCTACAAAAATGTTGAAGTTTGATGGTATTTCATGAATCCATGCTAAAACGATAGTTGAGTCCGACCAGCAGTGGAATTCACAGGGAAATGATATACTCTCTGATACGCTGGCGACAAGTTCTGCCAACAAGAGCGCTGCTGATAGTTCCAGCTTTGGTACAGTTATTGTTTTTAAAGGTGCTACCTTTGATTTAGAGCAGAGCAGATGCGATGATACAGATCCATTTGTTTCCGATCTAAGGTATATGCATGCTCCATATGCTGAAATGCTGGCATCGCAAAAGGCGTGTATTTGCAACGACGCTTGCGGCAGCATAGCAAAACGTGGACAGTTAAAGTTTTCCACCATCGATAGTTGGGATGTCAGGTCACGCCAGGTCAACTCTAGAGGTTGCGGTAAACTTGCATCCCAGCTCAGGTTTTCTTTCCATAATGCCTGGAAGAAGATTTTGAATTTAGTAATGATTGGTGATATTAAGCCCAGGGGGTCATAAAATCTTGCTATTGTCGATAGCACACTGCGCTTGGTCACTGGACCCTCAGGCATAATTTGAGAAAAGTTAAACAATAAGTTGTCTGAGCTTGGGTTCCAAACCAATCCCAGAGCCTTGGCAATGTCAGTTCCATCATGAAACTTCATTAACTTTTCTCGATCGCAATCAGGTTCGCCAACCAAAGCACTCTGTTCGTTTGAGCACCACTTGCGTATGGGAAAGTGTCCTTTTTGAAGCAATCCTTTGACCTGGCGTAGAATCTCCTTGACTTCTTCAACTGTTTCACCGCCAGACATGAGATCGTCTACGTAAAAGTCTCTGCGCACGATTTTTGCTCCAATGGGAAAGGCCTTTTCCTCGTCAAACGACAGTTGATGCATCGCTCTGATTGCAAGGAAAGCAGCAGGTTTTGTCCCATAAGTTACCGTCTCCAGCTTATATATTTGAATTTCCTCAGTAGGGTTGTTGCGCCAAAGAATGCATTGCAGATAGGCTTCAACCTTAAAGAAACGAAAACGAAGAAGTGTGTTAAATATTTTAGGCTGTATAGTTGGACCTGCTAACAGTAAGTCGTTAAGCGAATATCCACTTGTTGTTTTGGCTGAACCATCAAAGACGACACGGAGTTTTGTACTACTGCTGTCGAGCTTATGTACACAGTGATGCGGTAAAAAGAATTGATGGAATTGAGTTTGATTCGAAGGGAGCGACATGTGGCTTAAATTGAGATATTCCTGAATGAATTCGGTGTATTGTGCTTTCGTCGCTGGATTCTTAGCCAACTTGGTTTCGAAACTTTTAAATCGACGAAGCGCATGGCAATATGAATCTCCAAGAGCTTCAAATCCAGTACTAGCAGAGAGACGAACAGAATATTGACCGTTCTCAAGGCGTGTATAACTTTTCTGAAAAAGGTGCTCGCAGAGCGCATCCTCATCAGAAATCGAAGGCGATGAAGAGTAATTGTTTTCAATCTCCCAAAAACGCTTGACAATGACAGTCTTCAGTTTTTATTGTTAGTGGTTTTGAAGTTGCAGCAAGTGATGTAGGCTTGATGAGCATGGTTGAGATGCCTCCAGAGACGATTCAACCTAATTTTGTGTTTTGAAGCGATGGTAAGCCATCATCAATGCGTATTTGATCTACACACATTAAATCAAAAAAGAGACCAGCTCCAATAAGAAGATCGATACGTTGAGATTTATAAAAGAGCGGATCTGCAAGCGTGATATGTTCAGGGATGTTCCACCCACAAGCATTTAAATTGTAGTGTGAAGGATGCACTATAGGTGCCATCCTGTGATTGTGTGATAATATCGACCGCCTGATCCGAATTTAGAGTCGATTCTCCAATGCCAGATACTGAAGTGTGACACTGGTGCGTTTTCAGTTGTAACTGCTTTGCTAAGCGAGTAGTTATAAAATTAAGCTGTGATGCAGAATCAAGTATAGCGCGGCAAGGTAAGAGCGAACCAACACGGTTTTTTACGAATACGATTGCAGTTGCTAGCAATACGTAATCAGGAGGCAAGTTTTTTAGAGTTTTGTATGATGGTTGTGAAAATGATACGAGAGATGATGATGACTGCGATTCAGTATGTGCCAATGGTGATGTCAGTGAAGGTACAGATGATGCGGATGAATTTTCATTGGATGACAAATGTAATAATGTATGATGCTTTTTGTGGCAATGCTTGCAGAGTCCTGACTTGCATTCCTGCAAACTATGGCCCTTGCGAAGGCAATTCAGGCACAGATGCATTTTCTTGGCTTCGATAATACGTAATCTGGGACTTAGGCTGAGAAAACGAGTACATTTTGACAAGTAATGTTCTTGACTACTGCAAAATATGCATAATGGATGATTTGTATTGATAGATGTGGAAACAAGTGAATTATGGTTATATTTGTGTTGGCTTTTTCCCACCTGTTTGCTAGGTGTGTATGTTACCATAGCATTATCCATATTTTCCAAAGTCCGACATCTTTTTTCTAGAAATGAAGCCATTGTAGCCCAATTCGAGAGTTTATCCGATGGCAAATCCTCTTCCCATTTCTCTCGGGTTTTGTCATCCAATTTCTGCACAACGATGTATATCAAAAGGCCATCCAGAATCTCAGCAGACGAAGCAAGTGTGCGAATGGCTCGTAAATGCGGGTTCATCTGGTCACTCAGAGAACGTAAGCTGCTTGACACTCCCTTCTGGGCACCATTTAGCTCAAAAATAGCTTTTACGTGTGTCTGAAAATTGAGCAACTTGTTATCAAATCGATTAATAAGTAATTCTAAAGCCGTTTGATAGTTCGCATCGGATGGTTCGAGTGAACTTATTGTACCCAGTGCAGCACCTCCAAGGTTTGCACGTAGATGCTGAAACTTTTCGATGTTACTTAGCTCTTGATCCTGATCGACGACTGAAGTAAACATGGCATAGAAATCTGGCCATTCCGGATATCCGCCATTAAACTGTGGTAGTTCAAGGTTGGGCAGCCGTGATTTACGCACTGTTGTGTCCTCAACGAAGTTGCGCATAATTGTTGTAGAGTTAGCATGATGAGTGTTATGCGTTGCCAATTCATGATTTAGATTTGCTTTAATTTTTAAATAAATATTTGCGAAATTGAGACGCGCATCACCAGCGAGCTCTGTTAAGTCAAGCCTTTCCAGGCTGGACTGCGCTGTGAGAAATTCAGCATTTAACTCGTCAACGAACTCAATACGTGCTGTCAGATCTGATTTATTGAAATTGGTTAACACTTCGGGCGTTAGAGAAGAACGTAATGCGTTGGTTTGACGCCTTATAGATTCAACCTTTGCCTTATAAAAGGCAACATCACTTGGTATTGTTGCATTAATGTCACTTCTGTCGCTGGCCATTTTTTACACTATGTTCAAACACGAGCAATCGCAAAGTACGTTACAGCGAGAGCACACTGTACTTTTGAGAATAGGCAAAGACGACAAAGTATATGCCGTTATGAAGCAAAGCAGACACGAAAATTTGTCGTATGTTCACGTTGTGTTGCTTCACATAGAATGCACAGTTACGATCGTATGTTTGTGTGTGTATGTGTACGAAAAAATGCGCGAAACCGATGAACGTGAGTGATGCAACTGATGTACATACGTCTGTATGTATGCACATGCGTATGAATGTATGTTGGCGAAAAGAATAATTTGTTGAATAATTATTATTATATGCTGCAAGATCGCGCAAACATTGATTTTAATTATAACAAATGAATTTGGTTTTATATACGCAACACACGCACGAATATTTGTTACACATATGTACGTATATATGCAAGCTTGTACACGGTAGCGAATATGTATGAGTATGTGTTTCACACCGAATTGTGCAAAAACAGCTAAAAATAACTCAACCGATATGAATTATTTAATTCTGTAACTACGATTTTAAAAACGAATCACGTCGGGGTCACCAATGTTTTGAGGAGAGACACAAATTGCCCACCTTTTGCGAGAAATAAAGCAAATATAAAAACAAAAAAACACTCGATGCGCTTTTGCTCTAATACGATTATTCCACGGCGATCGTAGTTACAGAAGTGCAATAAGATAATTGCAAATGCAGGCGCTAGGCTGCTGCGTTAACAGAAAGCTTAGCGGAGCTTTCGTTACAATAGCAAAAAGCTTTTTAACATAACATAAGCGCTATTTTGAATTATGCTTAGTTACAATGTAAGTTTTAGCAAAACAAACATAAGCCGCAATGGCATTTACAATTAATAATAAGTTTTTCGTTCTGCTCCAGACAGGCACCAAACACAGGAACAGTACTCAAGTCCTGGGCGAACGAAAGCAGAATAAAGAACATTTGTCGTATACGGATCATTAAGTTCTTTTGACCAGCGTTTAATGTACCCTAATACACACCTGGCTTTATTCACAACTGTAGAAACATGGGTGTTGAAGGTAATTTTAGGCTCAAAAGTAACACCTAAATCAGTAAATAATAAGATACGCACCAAAAGAGAACCATTTATGGAGTAACTAGGGGGCTCTGCCCCCTGCGCGCTTCGCCGCCAACCCCCGTATTTTTTATACAATTCAAATCATCCTGATTATAATATCCATAATGTATTTGCTATAGTTAGTCCGACTCCATTTTAAAATGTCCTTTACCATCAAAGCACGCTCCTCGATTTCAAAAAACTTAGAAAAAAAGAACCTTAATCGCTCAATTGCGAAAAATTTATTAGGCGCAAGAATAATAATAATAAAGCGGATTGTTAGCCGACACGTAAACATGCCTCATACAATTGACTATGAGAAAAACATTCATTTTCTAAGCTCCATCCACAAAAACTCAAGGATTGGCCTTGTGATTTGTTTATCGTCAGGCGAATCGGAAATTGAGTTGTTTTAAACTCAAAGCGGACATCCGTTGGGATCATCGGAATTCTCGGAATCAGAACTGAACACTTCTAACAATGTGGCCGCTATTCCACAAAAGGCAACTGCTAACTCAATGTCGGATCTCGCACGAACAGTGGCCAAAATTAATAACATCAGAAATGTCTTCCCTGTTCCACCAGGGCCATCCAGGAAAAATAAGCCACCATTTCCATCTACAATTGCTTTCATTAATGTGTCATAGACTTCCTTCTGATTGAGGTTCAACAGAGGGACATTTGTTTGAATTGATTGGTTTGATTCATGACGAGGTTTGATTCCGGGCCCGGGTGGAAAATGTACCGGCCCCTCTATTACACCTTAGTAATTACACCCGGGCCATGAGAAAACTCCGGGCCGGGGAGAATGCCTCTCTCGACGGGAGTGATGTTCACGCTCCAATTCTCTATTTAATGCGTCTATATTCCACGATCTGACGCTGGCAGTCCTAACTTGACTTACAAACTGCCGCAAATGAGATAATACATGTTTTCGATCAGTAGCAAGGTCTGGTTATTAATCTCCTCATTCGCCTCAAGATAGGGATTTCTTGAAATGACACGAATTTGATATGAAATGTCTTCTGGCATGTTATCCTTATATTTAGTCCACAGGTCACGTGGATTCGATGGGAAGCGTCTCGAAATTATAATAGAAAATAAACTGCGTATCTGACGTGGAGTTGCGGAAATAATTGCTTCAGCGATTGTCGTTTCCCAATGAGTATCATTTTCAAACAAATTTAACTCTTGACTGCAGCACGATATGTTTGGCTCACTATAAAATTAACAGTTCGTATTGATTTTAATGATGTTGGGCCACTAAAGTTCACCAACAACAACCGTAAATCATTCTTGGGATGAACTGTATAAATACTACCAAGAGCATGTGTAGAACGCACATTCGGATGACCAGGCTCAGATCGCCTTGCATCCACCGTTGAAATGCCGAGTCGATATAGCCATGTCTGGCTGTCAGGATCTCAGAGACTATAAAAGCGATGGAGCTGAAATTTTACCAAAAGATGCGCATAATAGTAACGCAGATAAAGATTTTCGATTTATGTCGATATCTGACCCCCAGCCTTTATAAGAGAATTTCGCGGAATTGGTGTACTAACATAACTTTTAACTCTCTTTTATATATATAGATTTTTTTTTCCAATATTTTATGCGTTACTCTATTAACCAGTGCGGAGAATTGATGACAATTTGGCGATGCCAAGATAATTGGAAACATCGGATCTATTACCCTTTCTGTGAAGTGGGACAATAAAAGACGATTTCCAAATGGTAGGGAAAGAGGCCGATTCAAGTGACAAATTAAATAGTTTCAGCAAGGGTTCATAAAGCGCAAGTGCACAAGCTTTGATAACACAGGTAGGAACATTATCAGGGCCTGGCGAAATATTGAAAGGATAAGAAGTAGTAGAGTAAGACTTTGAAGAGTAAGTAGATTGAAAAAAAAACTAGCAAATAAGTTAGATATACCTGCGTCAGCAGAGGCTACTTCACCATTATACATGAGTGTAGAAGGAAATAGATCAGATTTACGTTTTTAATTTACAAAATTAAAGAACTGTTTCGGAATAACAGAAAATTGCTCACGGCAACGGGATAAATAATTTTGATAGCAATTTCTGTTTAAAAGGATAAATTCAGATCGAGCATACAAATAATTAGAGAAGTCACGATTAGAGCCTGTCATTTTAAATTTCTTGTAATATCTAGATTTCAAATTTTTTAAATGCGACAAATTCTGAGTGAACCAGCGAGGTTTGAGCGAAAAACAAGCATTTGTCGAAGGGACACACGAAAAATGATGCAGCTTCATTGACGTCATCACAATTCATCAAGCGGGACCAGTCAGTGGAGGTTAAAAGTTCGTTTAACATGGTAAAATTAGCCTTACGAAAACAGCGGCGACGGACAATGACAGGAGAAGAAAAATGTGGTTGAGGCGCACTAATAAGGATTTCAATATCCAAAGTAGGGTGATATGAATCCTCAGGAGTTAGTTTGACACAAATAAATTCAATATCCAACGAACTATCTACTTTAACTAAGCTAGAACTAAGTTTTACATCAACAGCAATTAGGACACCTCCACCACGGCGGACAGAGCGATCAAGCCTGTATACTACAAAGTTGGAATATAAAATTTCATGGTCAGAAACTGAAGAGTTTAACCACGTTTCTTTAAGGGCAAGAACATGTGAGTCAAAAGAAAAACTATTCGTAAGCAGAACATTAAGTTTTGTTAAAAGACTAAGTCTTCACAAGAAGTGACTGCCGCCAGACGAGACACAAACATACGTTTACGCGGCGTGACTAGTTTAAGAGTAGGTCTAGGCGGAGGCAAATCAATAGACTAATTTAATTTTTTTTTTTTTAATTAAAGAATCAAGACAAGGGGCCGGAGTTAAAAACGAAGCAAGCAACGGCGATCCTGGAATTGGAGTTAAAGGAGAAGCAGAGCGAAGCGGAAGGCGCAATTGAGGGGCAGGGTGAGGCGTCGGAACTGAACGCTTTGGAGGTGTGGCAAAATTATATTCGCTAAGCAGTTTATGGTCATTATCAAACTCAGACGACATTTGATTAGCCAGCTTTTTATACCTTGTAACGTATGGTACAAAGGGTATATTAAGTTTGTGCAAGCCGAAAATGTATGTAACATACAGAAGGGGACGTCGGAGTCCCCCCAAAGTTACCCAAAGTATGATCGGGGTGACTAGAGAAGTCGATATACCCATGTCCGTCTGTCTGTCCGTCTGTCTGTATGAACGCCTAGATCTCAGAGATAGTAAGAGCTAGAGCGAAATTTTCAGATTAGATGCGTTATTATGTCAGGGGATGCAAGTTTATTTTTTATATTTTGGATATCGGGGATATATTATATAGCTCCCATAGGGGTGTTTCAGAGGACCTCGAAAAACCCCAAAAGTTTTAGATAAATAATTCGTTTGTTTATGAAGATATCGTAACCAAATTCGGCATTTGGAAGTTTTTTAGGGTTACCCAGCACTGAACCAAATTTCATCACAATCGGTTGACTATATCATATAGTTCCCATAGGGCCGATTGGTCAAAAGAAAGTTTTTGATTAAAAATTTGTCTGTTTTTGGTTGTTTATGAAGGTATCGTAATCTAATTTGACAATCAAATGTCTTTTGGTGTTCTTAAGCAATTTACCGGATTTTATTGCAAGCAGTGGTACAGGGTATCCCCAAAGTCGTCTGCGCCCGACCTTAACGAATGCCATCTTTAAGCTTGAGAAACTCATTTCGAACGTTATTGTACATTCGAGAAAAGTTCCCTTGCATTTTAAAGCATGAAGGGCATGACCACCTAGTACCGCCACAGGTTGGCTTGGACTTACCATATAACCTGTCAAAGTCACGGCCAGTCAGCCCGTCACACTTTAAATGAATAACATTTTCACACAACCACCAAGTTAGGCAACGAAGCTTATCCCCATCAAACACATCTTTTCTCATACATAATTCAAAGCAGCACGACATAATACAAGCGATCCTACAATTTCTACTGGGTACAAAAGAAGCAAAAGGAACAAATGAGAGGGCAACAACAAAATCCGAAAGAAGAGCACAAGTCAAAGAAACTCACCAAAAAACTGAGAGCACGCTGTAACTGTAAAAACTTACACAAGCGAGCGCTTAAAAAACTAGCAGAGAGCTCGCTCTGCACATCACACACAAAAAAATAGTAACAAAAAGCACTAACAACAAAAACCGCGCAAGCAATGACGCTATTTAAATAATGAAAATAAAAAGTATTTAAGGAATGAAATGCACTGCCAATAAGCAAAACACAAGTCCACTTCAACTTAAAATGTTATAAGAGTTGATAAAAATTTAATAAATGATTATTAATATAATATGAACACCAAAAATAAATTTAAAAGCAAGAGCACCGAAAAAACACGTCTTACACTCTCAAGAGAACTTTTTCTAGTTCTGCTGTGTGGCAGAAAAGTTTTTTTCCATTCCTCTTTGAACAATTGTTCATTTTTAAATTCAATAATTTGCGTAGCGCGATCTAAGCAGGGTACGAAAATAAACTGTACTTTTCACAAACGTTCGTCCAAAGAAGCAAACTTTTAAAGTTTTTTGAATCGATTTGTACACGAACAGAAACATAAACAAAACTTTTGCAATGCCAAAGAATACGAACAATACAATTCCTTTTTCGCACTTTGATTTTTTTTGATTTGACCGAAACACACGCAAAGAAACGCGAACGAAATGGTTGGCAAACGTTTAAAACGAATTATTCGCTCACGGCCATGGCTGATGACACAGCATTCAAAATTTTAACAAATCCATTGTTAGAAGCATCAAACATAATATTAAATGAGCACAATGTTGTTGAAAAAATTGCCGAATTTGCTTCAAAATTATTGTCTTTGAAATATGATTCAGCAACAAGGTTGTCTGTAAGCGTATTGGGCGTTAATGTGCAATTTTAGTTAATGATAGAGATAGTAAGCACAGGTCCTTTTATTTTAATTTCCCATAGAAGGCTGACCATTATTTTAATTAATTAATGAATTATTTTTCACAAAAATTATTGCTCTAAATCTGATTTCGGTAGCCTCTTTCCACCTTCCGATTCTTTAGTGGAAACATTCAAAAGACATATTATTATATTTCACAGTTTTTTTAAGACAGAACCAGAGAAATAAAATCGAATTCTCAATTAATAAGCACTGTAAATGGACGGTAGAAAACTTCAACAACCATCCTAGACAAAGACAGTCGCAACGTAATTGAAAATTATGTGTTGCGTCGCTAAATAGCAATATTCAGCAGCGCGCCGACTGATCCAATAATTTCTACTAGGGTGCTTGTCAAAAGCTCTTCCAGTAACGGATCTTATGCTTTGTGTGTTTGTCTCGCTCGCACCTACACGAAATGCGGCTTGAGCCAGCCACATGCTGGACTGTAGCAGCTACTGCAATAGCTTCTGCAGTCAAGCATGTATACGGCTCAAATCAGTTAAGAAAAGATCTTGATTGATAGCAGTCAAGACCGCATCGAAGCGCAGGCAAACCACAAATGTAAGTTAAATAAAAAATAATGTAAAAAATTAAAGTATAAAATAATGAAATAAAATAATAAAGATTTCATCTCACACCCACACTTTTTCCGTGAGCTACTGTTGTAAACTTGAAACATTTGCTTTCGGGAGGCTTGCTATATGTGGACCGCGTTGGCGCAGCGGCCGAGACACCAGTCAACATTCTGAAATATTTGCTGAAAGTATTTCAACGAAGTGAAATACGGAGGCAGCGTGTTCTACATTTTGTGCGGCGTGCGGAGGATCAGCCAGAGCAGTCTGATATCCGTTTGGAGTTCAAATGTACCAGAGCGCAGCTTAAGCATCTCGCATGGTGTACGGAGTATCAGCCAGAGTGTCTGATCTCCATCAGGAGTGCGAAAGTGGCAAGCAGCATTGTGCACAGTCAGCGGCGTATCAGCCAGAGTGTCTGATATTCGCCTGGAGTGCAAAACCAGCATACAGTGTGCGAAGTATCAGCCAGAGCAGTCTGATATCCACCTGGAGTGCGAAACCAGTAGAGCACTGAGTGCGGAGTACCAGCCAGAGTGTCTGATATCCGCCTGGAGTGCATCTGGAGTATTCTTTAGCCTGAGAAGTGAGCAGTATCTTCGGGCAGCAGCAGTGAACTTGCGGCTGCAAAGGCGTAGACAAAATTGGCGCGCTATTGACATAACCTCAAGGTGTTACGTAATACCGCGTGCGTTGGTATGCAGAGCCAAGACTCAAGGGCAAGTGAGAGTGCAACAGAGACGACTACACATCATAAGAGTGAGACGGCAAGCTTGATGGCAAAGCCAACGGGGCATTTCCAGGAAAGTCAAATGCCCACTAGGAATCTGGCTGATTTTGACGCTGACAAAGGCGAGATGGCAACTGCTGCTATGGAGCAGTTAGATCGCCCACAAGTGTCGTCTGCAGCAATGTCTACGAGTACGTCTACACCAACGCAAGGAGGCAACATAGACTGCAGTAGAGTGCAACCTATTGATGCAATGAAGCAGTTTTGGGATTCATCGTTTTGTAATCCCACTGGATATAGCGACGCAGCTGAGATGGTCAAACTAGCGCCCCATACAACTACGTGGGCTGCGCCCCGAATAGTTTCATCAGCCGCGCCGCGCGATGGCTTAGCATTTCCAACAAACACAGCAATGTTTAGCCAAACGACAGCACCGTACAGTGGCACATACCTCAGTAGTGCGGAACCAGGCAGAGCGTCCGCCGTGTATATGCCACAATTTGCAGTTCGCGAACGACGCGCCAACTGCTGCTGCGTTGACGTCAACCCAAATAGCGGCACGCCAAGTTATTAGCAGAGATTTGCCAGTATTTTCCGGTAAGCCCGAGGAGTGTCTGTTGTTTATAAGCAACTACGAGCAATCCTCTCAGCGATGAGGCTTCACCAACGAAGAGAATCTGATCAGACTACAGAGATGTCTGAGAGGCGCAGCTCTGGATGCTGCGCATGGCAAACTCATGGTGCCTGCTATGGTGCCATATGCGATTGGCACATTGAGAATGTTGTACGGGCGCTCAGAGATCGTGCATGCAGCTCTGCAACGTAAGCTGAGAGAGGAACCAGCAATCAAACTGAACAATTTGGATTCGTTGATACGACTGGCATTGGCCGTTCAGAACTATTGCGCAACTATGTTGGCCACATTTGACAATTGGCTTTTCAACAAAGGGATGTGTGCTTCCATGGTCACCTCTTATAAGCGTCAATAATCAGACAGCAGCAAAGGCAACGGACAAAAGGCAACTAAGGAGCGAGTACTGGTTCACAACGTGGTGGACTGCCAGAGAATCAAGGAATTCTCGTGTCCTCAATGTAAAGAGCAGCAATGCCAACGAGAGTGTAACAACCTTTTTTGAAAACGACATCCTCTACGAGTTGTGCGTTGATCAATCTAGCATAGCTTAATCAATAACCCACAAAGGTAAGACTAGAAAAAAAAATTCTTAAATTAAATTAAAGTAAAAATTTTCTATAACATATATATAGGTTTTATGAAATATATTTTACCAATTTTTAATTATGAATTTAAAATTTATATACTCATGAGATGCAAAGGACTACATGTACTACTGCTAACATCGGTATTGCCATCATCTGCATGATTCAAGGACGAATCGGGAAAAAGTATCAGGAAGGAAACGAAGAGTGGAAATTAATCCATTCGATTACGTTTAGATCGGCTACAAAAATTTAATTTAAAAATGACAGCTAGTGAAGTTGATTGTTTTGTTCACTTTTTGACTTTAATGAATGGTGATCTTGTTCCCATAAAGAATAAGTACTTTGTTTACAAATTATAGATACTTGGCTGAAATCTAAGGAGACTATAAATAACTCAGATTATTTAAAAAAATTTATTTATGACTCTATAGAAATTTTTTTTTTTTTTTATTAGAAATCAGTTATAGTTGTTTAACTTTAATCTAATATTAGTAACAATTTCAGTGGCTTATTTTATGTATTTGGTATTAATATACTAATAATAATATTTCATATTTTGTGTTTTTAAACAATTTTTTGATTTTTAATATTAGAAGGGTGTAGTCGCTTAAGGCGTCTTGGAATTTCTGGGATCATTACGCTTCTCGCTGCTTCATTCGGATGTCTCGTCAGCCTGTCGTTATAACGGCTACTGTGGTAATTTATTTGATCACCGATTTTTGGTATATTGAGATCACGCTCTAAGATGCTGTTCCGAACAAACCATGGGGCACCAGTGATTGTCCTTAAGGTCTTCGCTTGCAGAATTCTTATTTTGTTTAGGTGAGTCTTAGCCGTACATCCCCAGATTTGGATGGCGTACGTTCAAACGGGTGTTATTATGGTCTTGTAGAGCAGAACTTTGCTGCGTAGGGGAAGTTTGCTTTTAGGGTTAATAAGCCAGTGGAGCTTTTTCAGTTTTTGTTGGCATTTAGCGACAGTTGCTTTGACATGAGGTCCCCATGTTAATTTTCTATCAAAGTGGACTCCGAGGTAGCAGTGACTTCTCTTACGTGGGATATTTTGTCCATTAAAAGTTAGACCTGGCGTAGTTTGGCGTCTTAAAGTAAAGTCTACATTGACTGATTTACTTTCATTAATGGTTATATTCCACTTTTTTGCCCAATTTTCTAACGCGTGGAGGTAAATTTGTAGTTGTACAGACACATCATTGTTGCACATGGATGATGAGAGAATTGCTGTATCGTCAGCGTAAGTTGCAACTAGAAAGTTTCTCGGGTTGATATTCAATTCGGTGTTGGGTAGTGGCATGTCATGCGTAAATAATGTGTACAAAATCGGCCCAAGCACGCTTCCTTGGGGAACACCTGCTCTGACCATTCTTATTTCCGAAGAATCATCCCTAATGGATACAGTAAATGTTCTTTGACTAAGAAATGAATGGACGACTATATACTGTGGGGCGGGTAAGAGTAATTTCAACTTATATAAGAGTCCATCATGCCAGACTTTGTCAAATGCTTTCAGAATGTGGTGACTAACTCTATGCAGTTGTTCTGGAGTTCCGTGCTGTTTTCGAAAGCCAAATTGGTGTTGTGGAAGAGCTTTACTTACACTGCTTACTGCCAGCATTCTGCTTAAGAATATTCTCTCGAATATCTTAGAGAAAACTGGGAGAAGGCTGATAGGTCTGTATGAATCTAAGGCTGTCTCTGGCTTGCCTGGCTTTGGAATCATTACAATCTTGGCACACTTCCATTGTATCGGGAAGTGGCCGATGCGAAGGATGGCGTTATAAATGGCAACTAAAAACATAATTCCTTAGCGGGGCAGTAACTTTGCAGTGTGGCTATCTATAATATCATGCCCAGGAGCTTTATTTTTTTTAAGTGCCTTAATTTCATCAACTACTTCAGCAGGAGAAATTGGCTTAACTGGAAAGGACATCTGCAAGGGCGCTTCTAAGAACCTTGTGACTTGACATACGTTTTCATATGATTTTAACTCAGCTGGGGTGAATCTGGACTCCAAGTCTCTAGCGAAAGCTTCTGCTTTTTCCAAGTCAGATTTGCTCCATGTTCCGTTTTCATTTCTTAGCGGAAGGTTGCGCAGTGGTTGCCTTTTAATGCCTCGAGTTAGTTTCCAAAGATTTATTTTTCCGTTTCCGGCTGGATCGGCTCTTTCCAGCATCTGGTCAAAATGCTTGGTGTTTTTATCGGAAAGGGCTTTTTTAAGTACCCTGCTTGCTCTGTGCATTTGAGCTTTGGTGGTCGGATCGTGGGTTCTAATATATGATTTTCGCAATTGCCTTTTTTTACGGACTAAACGTTCAATGTGTGGATCTAGTTGTGGGGCAGAGCGGTTCATCTCAGGTGTGGTTGGTTCTGCAGAAAGAGCTGCCTCATGAATGTATCTATTTAAATTACCTACAGCTTCGTTTCTTTAGGAAACTCAATTTTCGTATTAAGACATATCAGGTCTTCTAAATGAGTCTGAAATATATCAATGTTTGCCCGGTTGTGCAGCAGATGCTTTTTGGCTTCGTATTCAATTGGAGCTGAGTGCAGTTCCAAGACAAGCGGTAAATGGTCAGAGGAGAGTTCATATTTCGTTTTAACTTCAAGAAATCTATGGAAAACACCTTTATATATAGCGAAATCGAGAGCACTAGGCGTTCTGCTAGAGTCATAAGGATAATGCGTGGCTAATCCTGTGGCGAGGATGTTGGCCTCACTATTAACTATGAAGTCAAGCAATTCCCTTCCTCTTTGGCAGGAACGCAAGTTGCCCCACCACTGATGTTTCGCATTCCAGTCCCCCGCAGCAATATATTTGGAGCCCAATTGCGCGAAGAAAGGGCGGAATTGTGTGCTATTCCATAGAATCCCAGGTGGGCAGTAAATGGAAGAGATTGTAATGATTCCTAGGGGTGTGTACAAAGAGATGTTTGCAGCTTGTATGTGGGCTACGGATAAGTATTGCTGCTCCGCCCCTGTAACTATCAGACGGGTGATTGGCAGTGTATAATACGTATCCAAACATTGTAAAAGTGGTTCGACTACAAAAGTGTGTTTCACTGAGTAGCATTATGTCTAGTTTTTGTCTTATTATAAAGTTTTTAAGCTCTAAGCTTTTGTTGACTATACCCGAGGCATTCCAAATACCTATACGGATGGGCATTTTGGAAGTTGAATGACTGAAAGAATGTGAAGGATTTGTTCCTGCATATTCATAAGTTTATTTTGCATTGTCATAAATTGATCCAGTTTATCTGTAAGATTCATAAGCTTTATTTCGAGTGGCGAGTCATGAAGTGAATCTGGCTGTGGGCGGCTATAATTTGGTATCCGATATCGTGCTTCTCTTGTAGGACTTCTTGATCGGCGAGCAGCATCAGCATATGAAAGGTGCTTATCTTGTTGTTTTGGCTGAGGTTGTTGGCTATCGTTTTGATCCACATTTTTTTTTTTGTTTTCTGATTCCAGAAAGCGACGGGAACCTAGCTTGATTAGCTGTATATGGACTCTGTCCCCTTCGCGTACCATGGTGTGTAGATTCTACTTTTGTTTGTTTTGATTGGACTTGTGGAAATAATTTTGTTAGAAGCTGTTGGTAAACCCTGCAGCCTTTATAGTTGGCTGTGTGGGAGCCGAGACAGTTAGCACACTTGGGTGGAACATTTTTTGGCTTTGTGCATTCCGTGGTCGCATGCGGCCCACCGCATTTAACACAAATAAATTTTTTGTTGCAATACCTTTTTGTATGTTCAAACTCCTGACATCGGTGACACTGTGATACGACTTGAGGTCGTCTTGGCTGCTCCACGGCTATTTTTTGCCTGCAGAGATCTTTTAGGTTGAATATATCTTTGTTGTTTTCTTTTGGTTCTAAGTCAACAAAGAAAATACTCAACTGTTCCTTAGTCGCACGACTACGTGGGTTATGGATGAATCGAACCTTATGCCCAATGGCCAAGAGATCTTGCTTTATTTCATCGATTGGTGTAGAGTGGTGTAGGTTTTTAATTACAACTCTATATGAACGTTCTTCTTTCAATTGGTAGCTTTGACAGAGGATGTTTTTTACAATTAATTCGGAGACTATTTGGCGGTAGGTAACAGAATCATAGCACTGCAATCTTATTTGACCACCTATAGTTGTTTTCAGCCCATAGCTTTCGCGGCTTACCGTCGCATCCAGCAGTGCCCAAAACTTTGTGATGTCTTTGATACCGGGTATAATAATTGGGGGAGGTATTGGTTTCTCTCTAGAGAAACAAGGTTCATTTACATCATTAGAAGGGCTGAGCTCCATTTCGTCAGCTACATCGGTAAGTGGTTCAGCAGTTGAAGGTGCAAGGAGCGCATAATAGTTTGATGCAATCGGGTCTCGACTAGTTGGGTGATGATTATCAGTCGATTTACTTTGACTCTGTCGGGGTCTCCCAGTACATGAGGCATCTCTATCCTGCCAGGAAACAACATCAGTTGGCTTCTAAGAGGTATGGCTGGTATAGCTAGATACTATTGGGCATTCTGGGCTAGAATTATCAATTATTTAGCTTCGCACAGAATTTCTAATAGCTAAATCAGCAGTAAGCTGGGCTTTGAGGGCTGCAGTAGTTGCAGAACTGATGTGATCAGTAGGGGAGGTCTTGTTGACACGGGAGTCTTTGATGGCTAACTTTGATGAGCGAGTTTCCATTTTACTTTAAAATAAGTTATATTTAGTCGGATTATGACAAGACGGTGAGTTGCAGTTTACTTAATCTTTGTAACTTGCAAGCAAGTACCGTGCGCTTAGGCGCCACTAGTCTCACTGGTACCGCGCGCTTAGGCTGGAATTTGTTTTTGCTTTCACTGGCTGCTGACTTTTAGTAGTCAGGCAAGAACCGCGCGCTTAAGCGCCACTAGCTGTGTTAGATACACGAATGCCGCGCGCTTAGGCTGGGAGATTTAATTGCACAGAAAAACAATTGTTGTTGCCACTGCAGTGGACTTGTCCATTTGCATTTATATTTATTACTTTATTGTGAAGATGAAACGCGTCCGTACTCAACGAGAGCACACTTTTTCCGTGAGCTACTGTTGTAAACTTGAAATAACTACATTTGCTTTCGGGAGGCTTGCTATATGTGGACCGCGTTGGCGCAGCGGCCGAGACACCAGTCAACATTATGCTTACAGTAAGCCTACATGCAAGTTATGTGATGGCCTGCCATTCATATTCTGTATTCATTATTATGTATTGTCCGTGTAAACATTAATCCCCATGAACTTCAAATTAGCTGATCAAGCTAGTACCCAAAAGTCTTGCCGAAACTGGATCTACACTGCATAAACAAGATAAGCGGAATTATTTGCGCTAGCGTAAACAGGGGCAAAACTTAGATTGCCAAAATTGCATACGCAGCGCTTATCGTGGGAACTGCATCTTGCCGAGGTTTCTTGTAGGGTAAAGTAAAATCAGTCTTTGTTTTAGTTTAAAATTTGAATGATAAAATAAACTGCGCTCCGCGCAATTAAAATAATATATTTTTTGTGGTACTTAATGAAGTAAAACCTAATTGGCGCCCAACGTGGGGCCGACGCGTATAAATAATCCCAATATTCTGAAACGGCTTTGCGATGTGCACCATAATAAAAAAAAGATAACTCGTGAACGAACAGTCATAGCGACTGCGCGAGAAAAATATAGTTTTTTACAAAGTACTCGCGAGGAACAAATCATAGCGACATCGCGGGTGAAAGATTGTTAAAAACCCCAACGAAAAATTTAAAAGGTGAAAATAAAACCAAATGAAAAATAAAAAGTGCTGAAATAGCAACTGAAGCAGTAGCTCCGAAAAACTGATTTCATCCAGTTGATAATGTTATTAACAAAACTCTATTAATATTGAATAGTTGAAGAATTTTTTGCTGCTCAAATACCTAATACAAAAAATGTAAAACAAACAACAAATAAGCAACAAATAAACTACTTACAAAAAAAAAGTGTAAAATAAGCAACAAACAAACTACTTATTAAAAAGGTGTAAAACAAACAACAATAAGCAACAAACAAATTACTTTATAAAAAAGTTTAAAACAAACAACAAATAAGCAACAAACAAATTACTTTATAAAAAAGTTTAAAACAAACAAACATCAACAGACAACAAACCAACAATCAAATCTACCCGCCAAGTGATAAAAAGCCTGGAAGAAAGAAAATTAGAAGAAGCCCAAATCAACGAGACGTCTAGACGATCATAGAAGCCTAAAAAAGACGAACAAGGGGACCCCATTGACGAAGCCACCGGAGGAGTACACGACAAGGTAGAATTTAGTAAATCTAATAAAATAAAAAAATAAATAAAATGATAAAAAAAATTTTAAGAGAAAAAAAAAAAAAAATAAATTAATATAATAATAATAGTAATTTTCCTAGTTTTATTACCATTGACCGTAAATTAAGTAATAAACAAACCCTCAATTTATAAAGGTGTAGAGCAAGCAAGGTTTAATTGTCAAAGTGGAGGAAATTATTTCGGGTTTATCTAAGTTCAGCTTTAAAGAAAGAAAAATGGCTACAGGAGCATCAACTTGCGCGAGTGGCAGCTTGGTGACTGCGGATCTAATTAGGGTGTTAATAGACTCAAAAGTTAAAACACTGAAAGATGAGATTGATTCGTTAAAGGTTCAATTAAATTCGGGACCAGAAGTGGTCGTGGATTTTAAGAGTGAAATGATTGATAATACAATTTTTTGTGACGAGTCGTTCGAAATAATAAAGTCGGTCCCTACTTTTTCGGGAAGTTATGGCTCTTACGTGAGTTGGAGGGAGTCTGCGGGGACTGCCATGTCCTTATATAACAGGGGAAGTCGCCGGTACTACGCGGCTTTAACAATCCTTAGAAATAAGAGTATGGGTTGCGCAAATGATGCACTGTCCAATCATAGTACAGTTCTTAACTTTGACGCAATTCTATCGCGCCTCGATTTCGTTAATAGTGATAAATGTCCGATACATATAATCGAGCAGGAACTGAGCGTTCTTGCACAGGGTAAACTATCTGTTGTTGATTACTATAATGAAGTCAATAGGAAATTAACCCTCTTGACCAACAAAACCATTATGACATACGTGAAAGACAGTGAAGTCACTGTCGAGTCTAATAGAAAACACTGACAAAATGCACATCGCGCTTTCATCACTGGCTTAAACGGCCCAATTTCCAAGATTTTATTCTCGATGAATCCGACCGATTTGCCCAATGCCTTGGCTTCTGTCCAATAATTGGAATCCAATCGTTAAAGAGCTCGGTTTGCTAATAGATTTGGGAATCGCGCGGATGTATCAAGACCACGTGCGAATGCGAGGGGAAACAATGGAAACAACTTTAGACAAAACACGTACAACCAAAACAACTTGTGTTTCGACAATAGAAACAACCACAGACCATACACGGACGGATATAGACCAAATACTTTCAATCAAAACGGTTTTCGTTTCGATAATAATCGAAACAACAGATCAAACGGCTTTAACGCAAGGGGCCCTACCCAGGTTCAACCTAGACCAGAACCGATGGTGGTGGACGAATCTCTTCAACGACAAAGACCACAGGGTAGCCGTGGAAGTGGGACGCTCTCAGAGACAACAAAATTTGGAAAAAACTAAACGAGAAGCGAAAGCGGTTTTCATCCCGCAAACAAACCATTTCGTTTGAATAATATAGAAGAGTAGGTGCTAAAGTAGACGCAGAGTTTAACACTCTAACCTATGGCGGTTACACTGAAAAAATGGTGGAAATGGGGGATTCAAGAGTTAAGTATCCCAGACCACTTAACAACATAATAATGGAAAAATATTTTAAAAGACATCCAGATAGGGATGCAAATACAGATAACCTCAGTACGCTCGCTTTTATGAGTAGCGAGCCTGTGCATTTAGATGATTTTCAGAAACAATAAAAAGATTTAAAATCTTAAATTTAAGAGAAAAGCCTCTTAAACACGCCGCCGTTGAGGTTAATTCCTGCCAAATTATTGAAACAAGTTTGAGAAAAAATAATCTCGAACATGCCGGCGATGAAATAAATTGCGTCAATGTGAATAAAAAAAGTTTGAGGAAAAAATACCTCGAACTCACTGACGATGAAATAAGTTCCGTCAAATAGCTTGAGAAATGAAGCTTCTGAGCAATTTGTAATTAAGAAACCAGAAAATTTGGCTTTAAATGCCAGTTCCTTGAATGAACAAGAGTAAAATTTTGAGTAAAATTATAATTAAAAAAATAAAAGAAAGTCAAAATGGCATTAACACAACTCTGCCATTTCGAACAGACATTAAAGGGGAATTTAATACAGTTTCGGATAGACCCGTATACAGTAAGCAATACCCATATCCGCAGGTGTTAAATGATTTTGTTAATGGAGAGGTTTCGCGAATGTTGAAAGAAAAAATTAATTCGGTCCAGACGAAGTCCGTATAACGCGCCTGTCTGGCCAGTACAGAAGAAGGGCTTCAATCCCGATGGTAGTCAGAAATATAGATTGGTAATTGACTATAAAAAACTAAACCAACAGTCCATACCCGATCGATATCCCATGCAGGATCCATCGGTCATTTTATCTAATTTGGGAAAGTCACGCTATTATTCTACTATAGATTTGGAATCTGGTTTTCATCAGATTTTAATGGCAGAACAAGATATCCTTTCCAATGCACCTCGAATTTTCCAGAGGGCCATGGACGATATTTTAAGAGAGAAAGTGGGAAAAATCTGTCACGTCTATATCGACGATATCATAGTATTTTCAAAAACACTTGAGCAACATTACCAAGATTTATTGACATTAGTTCAAATATTAAAAGATGCTCATATGAAAATATCTCTCGAAAAGTGCAAATTCTTTAAAAAAGAAACCGAATGTGGTCAAAACTGACCCACACAAGATAGAAACTATGGTGAAATATCCAATCCCGCGAAATATACGCGAATTGAGAGGTTTTCTCGGATTGACGGGATTTTATAGAAAATTCGTCCGCAATTACGCAGCCATAGCCAAACCTCTAACGAAATATTTAGGGGGACATAACGGCAAGGTAACTAAAAGAACATCAAGTCGAGTTTTTGTTGAGTTAGACCATGGGGCCGTATTGTTGTATTAACAACTGATGCTTCTGACATGGGCCGTATTGTCTCAAGAGGGACATCCAATAATTTTTATTTCAAAAACATTAAGCCAAACAGAACAAAACTATCCGGCAAACAAAAAAAGAGCTTTTGTTTGGGCTTTGAAAACACTTCGAAATTATTTATATGGTTTGGCCGGTATTGAGATACAAACCGACTACCAATCCTTAACATTTGACGTGTCCCCTAATAATCCCAACGCCGGTCTAAAACGATGGCACTCTTTCGTATCTAGTTTCGTACCTAAACTGGTATTCAAACCCGGTACTACGAATGTAGTGGCAGATGCGTTGTCGCGAGTAAATATAAAATTTTTAACTCATGAGGACGATGAATCCTCAAGTTCTGATTCAGGAACTCAACATTCCGCTGAGAGCAGTTTCGAGAACATCATTGCAGAAACCAAGAAACCTTTAAACCAATTCAAACAACAACTTTTGATAAGCGGCGGTACCGCCAGGACTGTCCATGAGTCCGTTCAAATGTTTGGTAATACCAGACATATCATAGAATTTTATACAGCAGATAATCTTATTTTAATATTAGAAGAATTCATTCAACCTGCAATTATGCAATTCAAATCCCATTGAAGTCAACATTCAAAAATAAATTTTTGTTTACACGAATTTTTCTCCAAGATATTCCCAACGAAGAAGACAAATCCATTATAATTGAACAAAATCATTGTAGAGCCCACAGAGGTCTCGATGAGAACTATAAACAGATCACGCGCCTTTATTACTGGCCTAACCTGTACAAAAAATTAAAACAATTTGTTGTAAGAATAAATACAACAGACATCCGATTGAGATTCCAATCCGAAAAGCCCGTATTCCAGATAAAGAAGGGAAAATTTACATTTAGACATTTTTTACGCACAGCATAGTATTTTTATACCCTGTACCGTATGGTACAAAGGGTATATTAAGTTTGTGTAAGCCGAAAATGTATGTAACATACAGAAGGAGACGTCGGAGACCCCCCAATTTACCCAAAGTATGATCGGGGAGAAGTCTATATACCAATGTCCGTCTATCTGTCTGTATGAACGCCTAGATCTCAAAGATGGTACGAGCTAAAGCAACCAAATTTTCAGAATATATGCATTATTATGTCAGGAGATCAAGTTTATTTTATATTTTGGATATCGGGGATATATTATATAGTTCCCATAGGGGTGTTTCAGAGGACCTCGAAAAACCCCAAAAGTTTTAGATAAATAAATCTTTTGTTTATGAAGATACAAAATTTTGTACTCAATAGTTTTTTAGAGTTCCCAATCACTGTACCAAATTTTATCAAAATCGGTTGACTATATCATATAGCTCCCATAGGGCAGATCGGTCAAAAAAACGATTTTTTGCACAAAATTCGTTGTGTTTCGTTTGTTTGTGATGATATTGTAACCAAATTTGGCTTGAACTTTTTTAGAGATCTTCAACACCGTACCAAATTTGATCGAAATCGGTTGACTAAATCATATAGCTCCTATAGGGCCAATCGGTCAAAAACACGCTTTTTGTACCAAATTTGTTGTGTTTCGTTTGTTATGTCGTTGTCGAAATGTTAGCCGCTTGTCGAGTATCACCCCAAGATATTTCGCTTCACTTTGAATGATGAGGGGCTGGCCATCTAGCCATACTACGAGTGGAGTCTTCCTTTTTAAAGTATATAAAACCGACTGACATTTGGCCGGATTTAAGGTAACATTCCACCTGCGAGCCCAGCTCTCAAGCAGGTGGATGTATTCTTGTATCCCGTCATTTGCTTCATACTCGCAGGATGATGTGTTAAATATTGCCAGGTCGTCAGCGTATGAAGCGATTAGCATTTTGTCATTCACAACAGCCTGCACTAACTCCATTGGGGTAGGGATGTCGGCAGTGTACAGGTTGTAAAGAAGCGGCGCAAGAACGCTTCCTTGAGGTACTCCAGCTCTCATCAGCCTGGCAGTGGAAAGCGTGCTTTTGATTTTGACTTGGAATCTTCTGTCCTCGAGGTATGATCGTAATATGCCAAAGTACGGAGCACGAAGCAAGGTCTTAATTTTAGCAAGAAGTCCGATCAGCCAAACTCTGTCAAACGCCTGTTTGACGTCGAAAAATACCCCAAAACAGTATTCTTTGTCGTCGAACCCTTTAAGAATATAATTAGCCACTCTATTTACCTGCTCGACGGTGCCAAATTGGTCAGGTAAAAAATTGCTGTGTTCATTGATCCTCTTAGCCATCAACGTCTCCCAAACTTTGGCAAGAGTGGGGAGGAGGCTGATTGGACGGTATGATTCGGGATCCGACTCTTCTTTTCCAGGTTTCCTGATCATAGCAATGAGAGCGATTTTCCATTGGGCAGGGAAGTGCTGCGTTCTTATTATTACATTGAAAATCAAGGTAATGAATAGGAGAGCTTTCGTTGGCAGGGCTCGCAAAGTAACATGACATATTCTGTCATGACCTGGGGCTTTTGACTTCGGAAGCTTTTTTATAGTTTCCTCAATCTCATCTAATCGGATCGTCATTTGTAGTGGTGTGTCAATGATGCTGACAGTTTGTCTTACTTCTTAATCCGTGGCCAGGTTAAAAGGCGTAAATCTCTCTTCGAGGTGCTGAGCAAATGTATCCACTTGTTCCTCTGTATTTGAGCAGTAAATACCATCATGACGCCTTAGAGGAACAGTTCGATAGGGTTGTCTCTTTATGTTTTTGGTCGCTTTCCATAGGTTATATCCAGTATCAAGCTTATAACCCAGAGCCTCTATTCTTCTGTCGAACGAGTTCTGTCTAAGTGTCTGAAGTGCCACTTTGAGCTCACTTTCAGCCTTTTTCCAGACTGCTTTGTCTGCGGGGTGGAGGGTGGTCTGGAATTTCCTACGGAGTCGTCGCTTCCTAGATAGAAGTCGAGCTAGCTCAGGAGTTAGCTTGTTGCCTACTTCATCCTGTCTGACAACTACTGGTTTTGGAGTGGCTACAGCTGCCGCAGAATGGATTTTTGCCGTAATTAGGTCAAACGCGTGTTCTACATCTCGACCAGAGCATATCTCCATCTCTAAGTGGACCGAGTTTTCCAATGTACTTCGGAAGACTTCTAGGTCGGTCTTCTGGCTGATGAGTAGTTGCACACCTTGGAGGAGCGTTACCATAAGAGTGAACCAGTTATACGCTGGCATCTGTTATGTGCAGCCCTAAAAACTCAATTTCAAGATGGAAGAACTGATCTTGAGATCCGTACTGCTATTGCTAATTGGTTTTTTGCTACGGATGCGGTAAGCCGGACACTTATAGGCCCTCTTGTACAAAATGCAATCCTGCAAAAAACTTGTCAAGCAGTGCACTTCAGATAAGTGCACACAAACAGATGGCCAAGGAAGCCACCAAAACCAACAACCAGAATTGACACAAATCCCAGCTATTTCCGTGCGTAATAAAGTGAAAAATACCTGTCTACACAGAAAGAGTTGCTCCTTTAAAACAACCCTTCCCCGTGAAACGTTCCATTCGGCGCATGCTTGATTTTAAGCAAAAGCGAAAAATAGAAAGACTATTATTAATATCAGCGGTAGTCGATAATACTAATGATATTCGACCATACGCAAAAGTTAATCTTCTTGGAAAAACTCTCAGTGGTCTAATGGATGCTGGCGCGACTATAAGCTGCATCGGAGGTGATTTTGCTTTAGACTTTTCTCAAGGGAAAACCAATTATAAAATTGCGCTAAAAGTACTAGTATAGAATTTAGAGACGAAACCAAACCATTGACATTCTATATTGTTCCATCTTTGTCACAAGATTTATACTTGGGAATTGATTTCTGGCACATATTTAATCTATTGCCACCTTGTCTGCTGAAAAGATCCCAGGGGATGTTAATTGCAAGTATACGATTGGACGATCCTGCACAGTTGCCTTTGTCTGATCAACAGCGAAAACAACTTTTAACTACGATAAAGATGTTTCCTTCCTTTGCGGAAAAAGGCTTAGGTAAAACAACTTGGTTGATGCATGATATTGATGTAGGTGATGCTAAACCAATAAAGCAACTATTCGGTGTCGCCTGCTATTGCTAACAAAATGTATGCGGAGTTGGACAGGATGTTAGACCTTGAAGTAATAGAAGAGGCCGATAGCCCTTGGTCTTCTTCGTCTGTTCTGGTGACTAAGCCATCAAAAGATAGTATGTGTCTTGAAAGCCGCAAGATTAAAAGCGCTTATCCAATGCCACTCATTGAGGGCATATTAGGTCGACTTCCTAAAGCAGAGTTTATATCAAGCATTGACTTGAAGGTCGCTTACTGGCAAATACCCTTAGCGCCCGCTGCCCGAGAAAAAACAGCCTTTACTGTTCCGGGAAGGCCTCTATATCAATATACGGTAATGCCATTTGGTTTAACCAATGCTCCACAAACAATGTATAAGCTCATGGATAAAGTCATACCCCCAAACCTTCGCAATGAGATCTTTGTGTACCTTGACGATTTATGTCATTTCTGATTCGTTTGAGAAACATATTTCGGTGTTAAAAGTCTTAGCAGATCGATTGATAGCGGCAGGAGTGACCATTAACGTAGAGAAAAGCTAATTCTGTCTGAAAGAAGTTAAATACTTAGGATATGTTATTGGCAATGGGACCATTCGGACGGTTTTGGACAAAATTGCGGCGATCAAGGAGTTTCCCGTACCGCGATCTATAAAGCAAGTCCGTTGGTTTTTGGAAGTTACTGGCTGGTACCATAAGTTCATAAAAAACTACGCTGGCTTGGCAGCCCCTATTACCGACACCCTGAAACAAAAACGAAAATTTGTGTGGTCTGATGAAGCGCAAACAGCATTTGAGTTCTTGAAGAGGCAGATGTGTGAAGCACCAGTTTTACACAGCCCTATTTTTAATAAACCTTTTGCAATCCATTGCGATGCCAGTCACACCGGGGTTGGAGGCGTTCTCATGCAAACCGATGAGGATGGTAATGAAGTACCCATTGCATTTATGTCGCGGAAACTGAACAAGTGTCAACGAAACTATTCAGTGACAGAAAAAGAGTGTTTAGCAGCCATTATGTGTGTAAAAAAATTTCGGGCATATGTTGAAGGGCATGAATTCAAAATTGTGACTGACCATGCTTCTTTAAAATGGCTCATGTCTCAAACTGACTTAAGTTCTAGACTGGCAAGATAAGCTTTAAAGTTACAAGGATTTTCGTTCAAAATTGAACACCGGAAGGGAAGTCAAAACCTTGTACCTGATGCGTTATCGAGGGTACACACGGAGGACTTATCTGCAATCGGTGTAGATAGCTAATAGATCTAGAATCTAAAGAATTTAAATCACCAGAATACACCGAACTTAAGAATAAAATCCAAGCAAACCTGTCACAAACCCCTGACCTTAAAATCCTTGATAACTACATTTATCGTCGCGCTGAACACGTATCTAGTGAGCAGATAGCGGACGATCGTTGTTGGAAATTGTGGATCCCAGGAACGATGGTCCCGGAACTATTAAAACAGGCCCACGAACACCCGCTAGCGTCACATTGTGGCATCAATAAAACGTTGGAGATGATCCGTCGTTATTATTTTTGGCCAAACTTGGTGTCCGATGTTAAAGCATTTATTAACAGCTGCGCCATCTATAAATGTACCAAAAGCCCAAATTGTGTATTGAGACCATCCATGGAAAAGTCTGGGGAAACACATAGATTTTTCCAGAAGTTGTATGTGGATTTTTTAGGTCCTTACCCTCGTTCTAAAGCAGGGAATATTGGTATTTTTGTGGACGTGGCAATCCATGGTAGTCCTTATCGCGTTCCGTTTGGTCTACATATGATTACGAATGGGTCGACTTATGCTGTCTTGAAAAATTTTAGCCTCTTAGAGGGTAGATTAGTCAGATTTAACCGACAAGATTCCTTTGACCTAATCCGCAATGCAGCTCAGCAAGGAATAGAGCAACAACAGGCTAGGAATGAAAGGACTTATAATCTTCGAAGTAAAGATGTGTCATTCTCAATCGGACTAGAAGTGTATCGCAGGAACTTTCAGCAAAGCAACTTTGTCAAAGACTTAAGTGCCAAACTCGCTTCAACTTTCTTAAAGACTAGAGTAAAAAGGAAGTTAGGAAATTGTTATAACGAGCTGTAAGATCTGCAAGGAAAATTTGTAGGCAAATATCATGCTAAGGATGTTAAACAGTACACCCAAGACTGGAGACAATCCTCCAAGCGTGGATCACCCTTTGGTGTTTTTACCCCTAAGTGTGATTTTGGCAGGGGGTAGTGTAATAGTCCGCTTGGCGATTTTTTTTGGCTACAAATTGTTTTTTTTATCTTTGCCTAAAAGTAGGCAAGGAAAATTTTATGCTTTTTTTATGCTGGTTGGAGTATCGAAGCGCTAGCTCCATTTAGCGGCTGCCTTTTTCCCGTGGATCTGCCAGTAGGGCAAGGCCGAAAACAATCAGCTGCTCAGCAATGGTGACATCGAAAGTTTTAAATGGCCAAAGAAAGAAATGAAGGAGATTTCCGGAAAACGAGCCTTTATAAAGCCAAATCGCTAATAGGTTAGCCTTCTCTTTCCGCGTGTTCACCAACCGATAAGCTTCTGCCTCGGGAAGTGTAATTGAAAGTTAAAAGAAAAAAAAATGTTTGGTATAAATATAAAATCAATGCAAACTTATAAAAGTAACAAAACTATACCCCCCAAAAGTGAAGTTATAAACAAATTCGAACGTAAAGTGGGATATAAATGTGTTTCGTTGTGCGCTTTTGTTGTTAATTTTTTTTATGCTTTTTATGCATTGTCGACACCACTGCAGCTCACTTTCATTGTCATTGTATTGGTGAGATTAAGAAGAAAAAAACCAAAAGTCAACGACCTGTTGCATTGTAGCGCCTGCTTAATCAGGTAAATACGTTGATGTTATGGTTGCCACCATAGATAATACAAAAAAAAAAATGTGGTACAGTCGAGGCGGTGCCCGACAGTGGAATACTGTCCTTTTGTACCTTTTGTGTCAAAAAAATTTTTCCTGCATATTCCATCTAAGAACTTTCCAATTGGAATTTATTTTTTTTTTGGTGCAAAACGATATTTATACCTATAAGTTACGTAAATTTGTACCGATTTTGATGAAAATCGAAAGTTACGTCAAAGAAGCTATTTTAATTATATTGGATAAGTTTCAAGTTGATATGTTAAGGGGTGTGGGAGAAAACACCGTAAATCGATTGAGGGGGGTGGGGGGACCGCATCGATAAAATTCGGATGTGGATTTGTTAATTAGAGCCACATGAATGAGCTTACCAAAAATTGTGATTCTAGGTCACTTGTAGCCATAATTGCGTAGAGTCAAATATTGACGCAGTTTATTGGCAAGGGGAGGTGAAATTTGCACATTTTTGACTATAACTTCTGTTGTATTTGTCCGATTTTGTTCATTTTTTACACATAGATGCATGTATCCATAACGCATCGCTCTGTTTAATTTCAAATGAAAATATTAAACGGAGTGGCTAAAAACCGCGAAAATCTACAGCGGGGGAACGGGGAAAGATATTGACACGATTCAACAAACTTCATCTGCTTAGGAAATATGCGCACCAGCAGGTAAAGTTCCGTGTCTCTAGCTCTTATAGTCTCCGAGATCTAGGCGTTCATACGGACGGACGGACGGACGGACGTGGCTCAATCGCTACCCGAGGTTATGATAAGCATTTTGGTATAAAGGACTTGGGGTCTGCCACGCCTCCTTCTGTCCGTTACATACATTGCACAAATCTAGTATACCCTTTGTACCTATAGGTACAGGGTATAAATACCCAAATTATATTATTAAACAGGCGCCTTGTGACGGATAGAGCTTCCCACCTCGCCATGAGCGCACCCAGCGTATGCTGGAAATAAGCCAGCAATGTTAAGATTGAGGGAGCTGTCGTAACCAACAGAAAGAAAAAAAAAAAGATCTTGACGAATCTGGCGGTGTTTCAACTGAGAATTATACTTAGCCCCAAACCAGGGACTGCCGAAAGCAAATCATTAGAAAAAAATAAAAATAAAAACCAAAAAAACATATTTATACTTGTCATTAATTTTTTCTATATAAGTATATTTGTAAGGTAATAATGTTGTGTAGCTTCTTTTTATACCCTGTACCGTATGGTACAAAGGGTATATTGTGTTTGTGCAAGCCGAAAATGTATGTAACGTACAGAAGGAGAAGTCGGAGACCCCCCAAAGTTACCTAAAGTATTATCAGAGTGACTAGAGAAGTCGATATACCCATGTCCGTCTGTCCGTCTGTCCGTATGAACGCCTAGATCTGAGAGATGGTAAGAGGTAGAGTAACCAAACTTTCAGATAAGATCCCTTACTAATTCATAGGAGACAAGTTTATTTTATTTTTTTGATATCGGGACTAAATTATATAGCTCCCATAGGGGTGTTTCAGAGGACCTCGAAAAAAAGCAAAAGTTTTAGATGGATAATTCGTTTGTTTATGAAGATATCATAACCAAATTTGGTAATCGGAAGTTTTTCAGAAACCCCCAGCACTGTACCAAATTTTATCAAAATCGGTTGACTATATCATATAGGTCCCATAGGATCGATCGGTCGAAAATTTGTTTTTTGTACAAAATTCGATGTGTTTCGTTTGTTTGTGAAGATATTGTAACCAAATTTGACATTAAGAAGTTTTTTAGAGTTCCCAAGCACTGTAGCAAATTTGATCAAAATCGGTTGACTATATCATATAGCTCCCATAGGACCAATCGGTCAAAAAATCGTGTTTTGTACAAAATTCGTTGTGTTTCGTTTATTTGTAAAGATATTGTAACCAAATTTGGCATTCAGAAGTTTTTTGGAGATATCCAACACTGTACCAAATTTGATCAAAATCGGTTGACTATATTATATAGCTCCCATAGGGCCAATCGGTCAAAAAAACGCTTTTTGTACAAAATTTGTTGTGTTTCGTTTGTTTGTGAAGATATTGTAACCAAATTTGGCATTCAGAAGTTTTTTAGAGATTTTCAACACTGTACAAAATTTTATCAAAATCGGTTGACTATATCATATAGCTCCCATAGGGCCAATCGGTCAAAAAAACGTTTTTTGCACAAAATTCGTTGTGTTTCGTTTGTTTGTGAAGATATTGTAACCAAATTTGGCATTCAGAAGTTTTTTAGAGATGTTCAACACTGTACCAAATTTAATCAAAATCGGTTGACTATATTATATAGCTCCCATAGGGCCAATCGGTCAAAAAAACGCTTTTTGTACAAAATTTGTTGTGTTTCGTTTGTTTGTGAAGATATTGTAACGAAATTTGACATTCATAAGTTTTTTAGAGATCTTCAACACTGTACCAAATTTTATCAAAATCGGTTGACTATATCATATAGCTCCCATAGGGCCAATCGGTCAAAAAAAACGTTTTTTGCACAAAATTCGTTGTGTTTCGTTTGTTTGTGAAGATATTGTAACCAAATTTGGCATTCAGAAGTTTTTTAGAGATGTTCAACACTGTACCAAATTTGATCAAAATCGGTTGACTATATTATATAGCTCCCATAGGGCCAATCGGTCAAAAAAACGCTTTTTGTACAAAATTGGTTGTGTTTCGTTTGTTTGTGAAGATATTGTAACCAAATTTGGCATACAGAAGTTTTTTAGAGATCTTCAACACTGTACTAAATTTTATCAAAAGCGGTTGACTATATCATATAGGTCCCATAGGGCCGATCGGTCGAAAAAAAGTTTTTGATTAAAAATTCGTCTGTTTTTGGTTGTTTATGAAGGTCTAAATCTAATTTGGCAATCAAATGTCTTTTGGTGTTCTTAATCAATTTACCGGATTTGATTGCAAGCAGTGGTAGAGGGTATCCCAAAGTCGTCCGCGCCCGACTTTAACGTACGCCATCTTTTTTTTATTTACTTAAAGTGCAAAACAAACTTGCTTTACAAAGCTAGTTCGATTAAAAAAAAAATGAAAATCCAAGCAGCTAAATTAAAAAAACCTTGTTTTCCGTTGCGTACGTTACATGACGTATGCCTAACTTTACTTAACAATATTTATTTATTTTGAATATACATTAAAAATTGATCAAATTTTTTGATTTTTTTTGCCGTTTTACGATTACACGCCCTAACTCTCTAATTTTTCACCTTACGCCTATGTGAATGTAGCGAAATGGCCAAGCCACATATTTTGACTAAGGTGTAGAGTTTGTGAAGTTAGGTCTTGTAGAGTTAGGGCGTGTAGAGTTAGATGCTGGG